>JAPWDM010000015.1:9194708-9794708 GCA_035578155.1 Brachynemurus nebulosus
ATGTATAAAACTAATTTGATTTAATAATAAATATACTTTATTACTGTACTTAAAAGCTTTTTTTTATTTCATAGTTACCTCTAAATATACTTTCCACATCCAATCTATCCTATTAATTATCCATCTAATATATATTTTTTATATTCAGAAGTTTTAAATGTTGTAAAATAATATAACAATAGTGCTTTATATTTCTTGATATGTTATTTGTTAGTGAATAAAGGGTAAATAATATATAATAAAACATTATTTTCAATTTTATACTTTTTATTTGGAAAATAATATAAATAAAAAACTTTATTATACAATATTAAAAAAAAAAAATTTGTATCATTTATAAATAATTATTTTTAAACATTTATATGGCAATATTTTCACAATTTATACATATATATGTATCACCAGTATTAAGCACGCATTTAATATGAGCCCAGTTTTTGCATAACTGACATTCAATCCACGGTTCTTTGGGGCGACTTTTTGAAAATAGTTCATTGCATATTAAGCAAGAAATCCTTGATAATAATATTAAGCAATTACTATTAATACAAATATCAATTTTTTTAGTAACTTTTTTACGCTTTTTTGCTATATTTTGTTCTTTCTCTAATGTTTTTATTTCTCTTGTATCGGTTAAAACAGTAGATTTTCTTTTCCTTTTAGTTTGACTCTGTTCTTTAGAAGCAGCCCTTGGGTAGGGTCGAACTATTTCTGGAGAAAATATTGTAGGCGTTGAATTTGATTGAGTATTCATTATCGATGATGTTAAAATTTGCGATTCTGCGGGATCAGTTACGAATGACGGAGCGAAATCATCTTGAGTAAAAATATTTTCATTATATGGAAATATTCCAGTCTTTTTAAATCCTTTTATGATATTTGTACTAGTTGTAGCTAATGGTAATGAATCTGCTACTATTTTTGGGATATCATATATTGTTATCGTTTTACCTGGATTATTTCGCAACCATAAATCTTGTGCAGTTGAAGCATATTTCTTAAATGGTCCATACACAGCCACATCAAGTGGTTGTAATTTATGGCTACAATGTGGTGGAAATGATAACATTACGATCCCATTATCTTTCGCTAAGTTTAAGGTTGGTACATGTAAATGTGAGGAATGATTATCTAATACGAGTAATACTGGATTATTAATAGATGGTTTAACGTGTGCGATGAAATGTTGCATGTACATAAAAAATTCTTCATTTGTTACCCAGCCGCTTGAATTGCCTGCACCAATACAACCTTTTGGTCCATTATTAATAAAATAATTTTTATATTTTTTTCGTGGAAATACGAACATAGGAGGCACTGTATTTCCGTTTGCGGAAACAGCACATATTAGTGTCACATTAGTACCCCGCTCAGCAGAAGTTATGGAGCCAACATTTTTTTTACCTTTCGCAGCAATTATTTTAGTAGGTTTAAGTACTGTGGAAATTCCAGTTTCATCTATATTCCAAATGTTTGATGCGGTAAATTGATATTTATTCATAACTTCAGCTAATTGAGTGAAAAATGGTTTTACATTTTCAATATTAAACGATGTCGCTCGTCCGATGCTTGTTGGTTCGGGTTTTCTAATTGACAACTCTCGATTCCTTTTTAGAAAACTAGAAAGCCACTCTTTGCCAGCTATTTTATTAAGTTTCCATGTTTCAGGCATTTTAATATTAAATTTTTCAGCACACTCATAAGCAAGCTGACGAACATCTTTTGGAGTCAATCCATAAAATATCGAAGCCATTTGTAGTAAATAATCTTTTAAAGCAATTTCCTGGTCCTTAGAAAATACTTGTCGAGGTTTTTTATAGCCCATTGTCGGTAAATCTTGCGTTTCCTTATTTTTATATGCTTTCAATTTAGTTAAATAACGCGTTAGCGTCGTACGTTTAATATTAAATTCCTTTGAAGCAGCATTTATACTTTTGTTCCCAAAAATTATTGTTCTTGCGGCGTCATTAAATGTTTCCATAGATATAAGACCTCTTTCGGTTTTGCGTTTATAATTTCTCATATCTAAAAGAAATAAAAAACAAAAATTTAATAAAAGAAGATCTTAATCATAGTTTTGTTAATGAAAAAATTTGTACTTACTTATTTATAAATGATACAAATTTTGACCATTCAATCGATGACGGACACGGTGATAAATTTAACCCTTAATTGGTCTACTGAATTACAAATATGCAAAAATACAAAAATACAATTTTATTTTTAAATTAATATTTCAATTCTATTTCTTTTTTTTTTTTTTACTTTATTACTATTTAAATTCTAATTTCATATTCCTAGATATTTCCAGGAAAAATATTTGTGAAAACGATTAAATAAAATATGTTATGATCACAGGAAAATTTTTAATAATAGTATTTTTTTTTTAATAATATTTTTCTATTTTCAAAGCAGATTAACAAATAATTTAAGAAAATAACTTTTGTACTCCAGTAGACTACTTATGTTTCAAAAAGTGAGTAGACCAGTTAAGGGTTAAGGAAATTCAGTATACTCAGTAGTAAAAAAATTGGATAAATAAGAATCAATTGAATCCGTGGATGTAGAACTAATTGGTGTTCGAACAACAGACATGTACTCCGGTTGCTCTGTAGTTGGTGAATGAACTTGTACTGATGATTCAGTTGGTAAAATATTAGATTGAAAATTCGGTGGCGATTGTAATAAAATTTCCTGCGGTTTTATTTTTTCAGCTTCGGTATCTTCTGATACTGATAACGACTGTTTTTCATTTTTCGAAATTATATCATATTTTTCTATCAATTGCATTATTTCGAGTTTTAAATTTTTCTTTAAATCTTCTGAAAATGTTTTTAATGTTGGCAACAAAGATAACAGAAATTTTTCATTTTCGTCATTAAACGTTTTATTTTTCGTTTCCAATAAATTGTCGTTTTTATTTAATTTTTGCGTTTTTTTAATTAAAAATTGTAGTTGATTTGCATATTTATATGGTTTTTTTTTCTTTTCAGGATTTAATTTTTTTTGTTTTATTACTGCAAAATATCTGTCCTTAATATTTTTCCAACGTTTCTGTAAGAATTCTCCAAATTTTTTTTTGTTATTAAAATTTACTTCTTCGTTGGAAAAACAATTTATGATTTGATTCCAAGCCAATTTTCTGTTATATATATCACTATGTATCCTTTGCGTGTCCCATATAATGGGTCGCTTTTCAACTTCATTTATTAATTTTAAATTATTAATTTTATATGCCATTATAACTTTGAAAATATACACTAGAAAATTTTAAGTAACAATGAAAAACTGAACAGTAGTGTTCACCGTGTCGGTCAGCGAGAAAATGGTATCGAAATTAATACAACTTCTGTATATAAAAGAAAGATTTATATAACACCAAAACCAGTCAAATCAAAAAAAGAGTTATATAATTAATAACGTCGCTTAAAATTGAAAATGTCGCTACTTTTTATTTAAAAAAAATACTTATTTATACTTGCAAATCTGAAAAACAAAAATAAAAAACGTCGCGGCGTTTTATTTAAAAAATAAAAGTACAACAAATATTAGCGATGCTTTTTATTTAAATAAAATTATGCATATTCCATAACATATTAAATAAAGTATTGCTCAAATTACCTCTTACAAATTTCATTGCCCAAATAACCCCGGTCTACCCTACATCATTCATTAATACATACAACAATATACTAGTACCAGCGATACAGTAATATATTGTACGTATACGACATATACCGACATCGCCTGTTACGTTCAAAGGTATTTTATCATACTGCCAGTTTTTCAGTAGTTGCTTGCTCGCTTCAACTTAGTTGTTAATTCTACCATTTTGGTTTTTCTGTCAATTTTAATAATAATTGCATGCGATTCAAGCGTGAGTTGCGTTTATCGTTTATTAATGTAATTTATCAACTCGGTTAAATTCTTCTCTGGCGAGTTCCAGTGTTTTAACCTCACGAGTTTAATTTTATACACATACAGAAAAGCTAAAATATCTCGGTAAAATTTTCAATCATCGTGTTTACGCGGTTTCTTTTGGTAAAATTGTCAATCGTTGTGTTTGCTAATATTTCATTAATCTCCTTAGGTAAAATTATTGTATTTGCTTATATTTTTACTAATTTCCTACCATAAAATTATTTGCTTACATTTTACCAATCTCATTGATCATTGTACTTGATTCAATGTTTCATCAATTATTATATTTGTTAACCTCATTCGATGAAATTATTAATAATTGTACTTGGTCAAATCTTATTAGTTTTGTTTTACATAATTATTGATAATCGTATCATTTACATTTGAGTATCCTTGTTTACGATCTAATTTCAAGTTTTAAGTTAAAAAAAAAATTGTTTTGTATTGTACCTATATCACCAAATTTTATTTATAATAAATTATTTATTTTATTTATCTAAAATAGGGTTGAGTTGTTTTAAAAGGATCCTTAACTATTCTCTGGGGGGAGGAAACCTTTTTTCCTCTTTTGGGCACCTATTTAACAATACGCTACACCCTTGCAGAATTAAGTGTTCCCTATTTTTTACCCGGTGAAATTCAAACCGATAACTTAGAGGGTCGCTTTAGCCAGTACAGACAACTCTGTGGTGGCAATTATAACGCTTCTGTTACGCAAGTTATTGAAGCAGAAAAAAAACTTTGTATCAAAAGTGTATTGGGTCTTCGATCAGCAAAATTTGGACATGTGAAATTTTCATTTGATTCCTTTTATGAAAGCAATATTTTAGAAGATGCTTTAAATAACACTGTAAATCAAAGTTACATTAAACTATTTGAAAATTTCAATATAGAAAATACTGAAAATATAGATATAAATGATGCGGCTCTAATTTATATTTGTGGGTTCGCAGCATATAAATTAATGATTATTTTTCAAATTTAAATAGAGGGGAACTAACTGCACCTGCAAATATAATAATTTTAGTTGGACAGCATATTTACGCTGCTATGCAATATTTGATATCAAAAGAAAATGAAAGCAATTTTTTAAGTTCCAAAAATCAACGAAAATTGTTGATAGATTTAACTTTTGAAAGTTTTAAATGCAAACAAGATACAACAAATTTAATGGAAGCTGTATGCACTTGTAACCAAACATATAGTGAGTTAATTGAAAAATTACCAAATACTATGGCTAATATATTGTTAAATAATTATACAAAATTTAAAAACAACAATGTTCAAAGTAATTCAAAAAAAAGAAAATTTCAAACATTATTGTAGATTGTTAAATTATTTCATGTATAATACTGTAAAAATATAAATACACACTGTATTTCTTAATTATTATTAATTTATTATTACTATTATTATTATTTTTCTAAATTAAAATTGGGGTACTGCTGCCGGTGGATGGTGCGGTCAGCAGCACCCGGCGGAATCGCCTACTAAGGGCATACGCCGCCATACACGGTAAAAATAAAACACACAAAACAGACAGGAACACATAAATGCGCTAGACAACGGACAAAATATACACATAATAAAATCCATCGATGGGCCCTGCCATCCCAGGGCTTAAAGAGTGGACAGTCCTTGGTGACGGTACGATAAGTACTAGACAGAGTGTCCGGTCACCAAGGCCTGGAAGCCATCGCTGGAACTCTCTCCGAGGTGTAAAGGGCCTCGGAGTGGAGGAACCTGACTAGAATAACACAAAATATCACAGAAGAGTATCACAAAAATGTATCACAGATAATACTTATTACGTCACTGGGGAGCCACAGGCCCACCAGTGAAGCAATAAGGAGTTAAAACAATACCGCTGTAGAGCCATAACAACAGGCCTACAGCGGCATAACAAAATATCACAGAAGAAGAAAACAAATGATGTACCACCTCGGGTGTAAAAGGCCCTCGGTAGTACATCGCTAAAAAACAATAACAAAACAGAAAACATGTATAAATAACAACAGTACCACTTAGGGTGTAAAGACCCTTAGTGGCATAACGACAATACTAAAAGTACCCTGCCAGACCAGCTGGAACACGGTATAGATAATAAATAGGACAACACAATATCATTTTAAACACAAAGATTAAAATAAAATAGACTGCAATTAAAATTTTATCGGGGGAGATAAAACGAGACGACTTGTAAAATCTAATTTATTATTATTTTTAATATTATTATAGACTTTTACGCCAACCTGGCGCTCACTACTCAGTAGGACAGTACTGGGTAACATTCACCTATACCGGCATTATGCAAGGTATTAGGCTCTGTGGAAGGGTAATGTGCCAAACCAATCCGTAAAAGTACCGTAGTACATTCACGGACGGGTTTTTCACATCACTCCTTATATTGTTGTTGTTGTTGCTTGAAACGAGGTGTTATGCGTCTATTTTGGTGTACACTGGTTCGTACGACGAGACTTTTGTGGGAGCGTAGATGTTGGCTCAATGACAGACGGCTGTGAATGCCTAGTTCGTTTTCGTGACCTCAGAGAATAGGTAGGATTAGGGACAGAGGGAAGGGAAAGGACTGTATGTGTTTGTGTGTGTGTTCGTGTATGTGTGTGGATGTGTCGTTCTATTTTTCGTTTCTTGGTGTAAATGTGTTCTGGTTCATCAAATTGCTCATTAAGATCGGGTGTTCCTGGAATTGCGCGTTTAGATGGTACAGAGGTTGACGGACCTTGTGTGTTATTGAGTTGGGGAGGATTCTGCACCAGAGCGGTAACAGTGACAGTGCGGCAGTTGGTCGATCCTCCCTCTCCATCAGACGAATCTGGATCTGTATGTGTGTTAGGTGTTTGTGTTTCAGTGTTAGCGTATTGTGTGTTTATGTATGTGTGTTGTGTGTCTGTAAGATGAGTGTCAGTGTGTTGTTCACTCACTGTAGATGGCTCAGATGGAGTACAAGCACATCTTGTGCTTTCACATATCGCAGTCGGATTCGTATTACTGAGGAACTTCCGTACTATACGACATGTGTTTATGATCACTGCCTTTTGCATAGTGACATATGTGTACTTTGGGAGACCCAAGAGGCTCAAGCTATTGTGTAGTGTGTGTGGAATGACCCCGGTGGCACTGAGTACTATTGGAACAATGTGGACATGTTCCATTCGCCATTGTTGTTTTATTTCAGCTGCGAGGTCAGTGTATTTCTCCAATTTAACTGCGTGTGTTTTTTGTAAGTTATGTGTATTCGAAACCGCAATGTCGATCAGATAGGTGGTCTTAGTTTGTTTCATTACGAAGGTGATATCTGGTCGATTATGATTTATGGTCTTATCTGTAATAATCGACCGATCCCAGTAAAGTCTACAGGAGTCATTCTCCGCTACTACTTTTGGTGTGAGCTTGTAGTAAGGGGTTTTATCGGTTATAAGGTGGTGCTTAACCGCTAGTTTCTGGTATATAATTTTGCCAACCTGGTCGTGACGGTGTTTATATTCGGACTGAGCGAGCTGAGTACAGGCAGCTGTGATGTGTTGGATCGTTTCGGGTTTGGAATGGCATCTCCGGCATGAGTCAGATGTTATTGACGAGTCACGAAGTATGTATTTTGAGTAATTATTTGTATGAATTACTTGATCTTGTATAGCCAGCATAAATCCTTCAGTCTCCGGGAAAAGACCTCCTTGACTCAACCAGGCGTGCGACGCTGCTTTGTCGACGTTACTCTGGTTAAGATCATGTGGATGTCTTCCATGTAGAGGCTTGCGGATCCATTGCTGGATTTTGTCCTCCTTCGTGACCAAGGGGCAAAAACTATCTGGCATTTCTGTGTGTGAGAGGTTTAATGGTGTGTATGCCTTGTCGGCTTGGATTATTGAATTGTGTAGGTGTGATGTGTGTGTTTTGGTGTAAAAGTATTCTCGCAAGTTATGAACCTGTTTATTATGCATGTTCCTTATGTCTATAAGACCCCGACCCCCTTCGGCTCTTGGCAGCGTCAGTCGTTCTATCGCTGCTTTGGGATTATGAATTCTGTATTTGGTCATAAGGACGCGGGTCTTGATCTCGATGTTTGTCAAGTCCGTAGGCGTCCATTTGATTACCCCAAATGAGTACGTTAGCACCGGAACTGCGTAGGTGTTAATTGCTTTGATGATTTTTTTTCCATCAAGGTGAGTGTTCAGCAATCTCTGTACACGGGCTAGGTATTGCTGCATTAGGTGTTGTTTTACAGCGCTGTGATCTATACGTTCATCCTGGTTGAATCCGAGATACCGGTACGACTCTCCCTCGTCCATTGGCTGCATAACAGACTCCAGTCTGAGTTCAAATGCGACCGCATCTCGTTTCCCCCCAGAACGACATTGTGTCCGACATTTGTCGATCCCGAACTCCATGCAGAGATCTCGCGAAACTTCCCTGGAAAGTCCCAGCAGCTTCTGTAATTGATGTTTAGTTGCTGCGTAGATGTTTATATCATCCATGTACATTAGATGTGAAATAGTATGGCGCGAATTCATTTTTGTCCCCACATTATAACCGTATTTGGTTTCATTCAACAGGCGTGAAAGTGGATTCATTGCGAGACAAAACCATAATGGACTCAATGAGTCGCCTTGGAATATGCCGCGTCTTACTTGAATAAGATCGCTTGTTCTTTTTTCGTTACCAATACTCAAATGCAAGGTCGTTCGCCAATCGGACATGATCGCTCCAAGGAAGTTCACGATACTTGGGTGTATTTTATACAGCTCCAATACTCTCCGTAACCAGGAGTGCGGCACCGAATCAAATGCCTTTTTGTAATCAATAAACGCTGTGTACAGGTTACGTTGTCTCCCTTTCGCTTGTTCCAGTACTACGGAGTCAATCAGAAGCTGCTCTTTGCAACCTTGTGACCTCTTTCGACATCCCTTTTGTTCTTCTGTCAGTATGGTGTTAATCTGACAATGTTCATTGATCTTTTCTGCCAGACAGGACGTCAAAGTCTTATACACAGTAGGCAAGCAGGTGATAGGCCTATAATTAGCAGGATTTTTTGTATCACTGTTTTTCGATTTCATATATGTGATACCCTGCGTTAGGAACTTCGGTGTCAGGTTTGGTGTTCTTATAAATAGTGTAAATTGTTCAGCGAGATACTTGTGTGTTGATGTAAAGTGTTTGAGCCAGTAGTTTTGTATGTTGTCGATGCCAGGTGCCTTCCAGTTATGCGATCTCTGTAAAGCTCTGGAGACGTCCTCTGTAGTAATGTCCGTATAGGGCATCTCCGGAAGATGTTCGTTATTCCTGTACTCTGTATCGATCCAGCTGGCTTTGTCATTATGGTCAATGGCGCTTCGCTAGTGCTGTTAATTTTTGGTGAAGCGTATCTCTGATCTCTGTGAGTGTTTTATTGGGTTCCTCGTATTGTGTGTGTACTGTGTGTTTGTGTAATATGTCGTGTATGTATTTGTTGAGCCGTTTGGACCTCGTACCCTGTTGGTATTGGGTGATCCTGCCGAGATTGCATCGGATGTTGTTGATGCGTTTATTCAGTCGTGTTTCCCAACCAGGAGTTTTGTGTTCCTTCGAGTTGTACGCTACAGGTGGTGTTACATCGGAACCGTTACAACGTATAGCGGCAACGGCTCCACAGTAAATAGCTGTGTGTAACTCGATAAAATTGTCACATGTTTCCAAGTGTTTAGGCAGTATTGTATTGTTTAATATCTCAACGATCTCAGCCAATCTACGTGAGGTGTGTTGTTTAGGCAACAAGTACCTATGTGTGGGGTCCGTCCCTTCAAATTCAGTAAGCGCTGTGTTAAATTCCAGTTCGATCTCTTGCAGTAGGGTGTCATTTACTGCTGTCTCATGGTGGTTAGGCTCATTCTCGACAAGTTGTTGAATGTCGTTTTGTGTGGGGCTTCCCATTTCTGGTGGGCCGTCGGCCTGACTTTCTTCATTTTGAGCAAATTGATGTGCGACTTGTGTTTTAATGGTGTTTATGAGGGAAGAAGGTATAAGGTTATTGGTAAAAATGACACGTTTTTGGTCTGCCAGTCTCTGTTCAGTGACGCGACTAAGGTGAGGGTAGGTGCGCGCGAACTCTTGATGTAATTTCGTACGGTAACCAGTTTTGTCCGTTTCAAGTTTAGTAACTTGGAAGTATGTGCGTACGATGAATTCATTCAGTTCATCTGTCCATTGCATACGCACACGCTTCTTACCAGCTTTAGTGGTCCCCAAAGGATGCTCCGAGGAAACACTTAAAGTCGGCTGAGCCAAAGGTGTTGGGGGCTCTGTAAGTAGGGCAGTAGCGTTTTGGCTGAAGGTGTTATTACAGCCGACAGGTGGCTGCCTAGAACCCAGCCTGTCGTCACCGCGATCTAAGCTGTCACATTCAGTGGAGACCCTGATGCGCCCGGTCGCTCCACCGGCAGCGGCATTTTTCCGAGGCTTTGATTTATTATTCACCATCCTAATGGGTTGTCCTTTTAGTCGCCTTTTACGACAAGCAGGACTTACTGTGGGGAAATTCTGCAAAGTGAAGCCCCCACCCACAGGGCGTATATTATTATTATTATTATTATTATTATTATTATTATTATTATTATTATTTTATGACTTTTACGCCAACCTGGCGCTCACTACTCAGTAGGACAGTACTGGGTAACATTCACCTATACCGGCATTATGCAAGGTATTAGGCTCTGTGGAAGGGTAATGTGCCAAACCAATCCGTAAAAGTACCGTAGTACATTCACGGACGGGCTTGTCACATCACTCCTTATATTGTTGTTGTTGTTGCTTGAAACGAGGTGTTATCCGTCTATTTGGGTGTACACTGGGTCGTACGACGAGACTTTCGTGGGAGCGTAGATGTTGGCTCAATGACAGACGGCTGTGATAGCCTGGTTCGTTTTCGTGTCCTCAGAGGATAGATAGGATTAGGGACAGAGGAAAGGGAAAGGACTATTTGTGTTTGTGTGTGTGTTCATGTATGTGTGTGGATGTGTCGTTCTATTTTACGTTTCTTGGGATAAATGTGTTCTGGTTCATCAAATTGCTCATTAAGATCGGGTGTTCCTGGAATTGCGCGTTTAGATGGTACAGAGGTTGACGGACCTTGTGTGTTATTAAGTTGGGGAGGATTGTGCACTAGAGCGGTAACAGTGACAGTGCGGGAGTTGGTCGATCCTCCTTCTCCATCAGACGAATCTCGATCTGTATGTGTGTTAAGTGTTTGTGTTTCAGTGTTAGCGTATTGTGTGTTTATGTAAGTGTGTTGTGTGTCTGCAAGATGAGTGTCAGTGTGTTCTTCACTCACTGTACTATTGTACAGTGAGTACTGAGTACTATTGGAACAATGTGGACATGTTCCATTCGCCATTGTTGTTTTATTTCGGCTGCGAGGTCAGTGTATTTCTCCAATTTAACTGCGTGTGTTTTTTGTAAGTTATGTGTATTCGGAACCGCAGTGTCGATCAGATAGGTGGTCTTAGTTTGTTTCATTACGAAGGTGATATCTGGTCGATTATGATTTATGGTCTTATCTGTAATAATCGACCGATCCCAGTAAAGTCTACAGGAGTCATTCTCCGCTACAACTTTTGGTGTGAGCTTGTAGTTAGGGGTTTTATCGGTTATAAGGTGGTGTTTAACCGCTAGTTTCTGGTATATAATTTTACCAACCTGGTCGTGATGGTGTTTATATTCGGACTGATCGGGCTGAGTACAGGCAGCTGTGATGTGTTGGATCGTTTCGGGTTTGAAATGGCATCTCCGGCATGAGTCAGATGTTATTGACGAGTCACGAAGTATGTATTTTGAGTAATTCTTTGTAGGAATTACTTGATCTTGTATAGCCAGCATGTGTAACGTGAACCCTCCTTTGACTGAAACGCCATCTGTTAAATAGGTGTTTAATCATTGCCCGATCTACGCGCTACGTCAATGGAGGAAATTCACTGGGCAGTTTTATTTAATTTTAGCGTGGTTCCAAACCGCGACATGCTGCCGATTTGTCATACAGCGAGATTTTAAAATATCTGTTGAATTATACTGATCTAAGAGAGCCCCGCACGCGTCGCTGTCGGTCATCGTGATTACTACTTATTAGTAAGCTAGCACAGTGGAAGACTTTATTGATTGTCGATTGCGGCACCGACCATCCAATTGCTTGGGGCACCTGACTGTTGCAAACCGTATAAGTTATATGTAATACAATGCTGTCGGCATGTGGGGTGTGCGATGTTTATCGGACACAACACATACACCATCGCTTGATATTTAAAACTTGTATTATCTCAATATTAAAATATTTTCTGAAAAAAAGATTATGAAGTGGTATTGGAAAGAAGAAAATATGAAATTTCCACTTAACAAATTTATTACAAATATTATTAAAAAAAAATATTGTGAAATTCAATAATAAAAAAATCGATATTGACCGTGTTAAGAGAGATACAATGAAATCAAAATGGCTACATCAGCTGTCAAACGAACAATGAGTTACAAAATTAAAAAAAAAAATAAGGAACTTAATTAACTTAATTAACCTGCGACGCATCGTGTTAACCTTAACACGCGTCCAGGCAACGATCCAATAATTAACCGACATTTATTATGGCCCAGCTGCCGATCACGCTGATCAAGACATTGCCATATTATGTCGCCAAATTTTTGGAACTATTTAAAGAAAATGAAAGGTAAATGACAATTTTGATTGACATTTTAAGATTTGTAAGTATTTATTCATTATTTATTGAATTTCAGATCTTTCAGACCAAATTTAAAAAAGGTGTATTACGGCGGTAAAGTTATCGATTTTTATCTGGTGAAATTGTCAAGAGAAAAAGAATTCTAACCCTAATTGGAATAGGTATATTGTTCAGTTTTTTTTTTTTTTTTTATAAACTTTCAATATGAATTAATGTTAATTCTAACTACTTATTTTAATCCTTTTTTTTTCAGAAAAATAAATTTTTCATAACATGGCAAAATGTATATGGAGATATGTTAGAATCAAGATCATTACAATAAAACTGTAAAGATGTTTCGATTAAGAAAAGAATCAAGTAATATATTAATCATCGTAAATTTAATTATATTTAATAATTTATAAAAAAGATCGGACTTACATTTATATCCTTTTAATGTTATTTTTGTGTAAAATTGAATAATCGATGACTATAATTTGAATTTGTAACACGAGGTGAGGGAGTTCACATCCCATTGTTTGACTAATTGTTAAACTGTGCTTCTAATGGAAGTGGATCGTTCGTGCTGCAGAAGCAGAAGAGCTTCATCGCTGGTCGCGCGCCTACCAGCTAACCTCTAGACGGCAATTTTTAAGTTGTTACATAATCAAATTCGGTCTAATTCTGGTTGAATTTAGATCGATTATTCAAATTCACTATTTGTTTACAATTTTATTTTTAATTATTAAAGGTAATTACTACCTGGTGACAGAATGTCCCAGCTAAAATCATGTACAGGAGGTTTCATTCCTTTTAATTTTTTTTTTTTGAGATGAATAAATGTTTTATTTAAAAATGGCAAAGGCAAGTGGGCGTAAATGCGTACAACGTCACACATGAATCATTCAGTCTCCGGGAAAAGACTTCCTTGACTCAACCAGGCGTGCGACTTATTATTATTATAATTATTATTATTATTTATAAAAATTTTTGCTAGTTTTTTTTATATATAATGGGTATTTTTATTGCACTGTGTGTATAATAATATCTAACTTAATCAAATAGTTATTTTATTAGCATGTTTTTTGATGATAAGAGTTTGGTTTTCGATTGTTAGAAAAGTATCTTTTTGCTAGTCTCTAGCCCTGATTTTGTTAGTATGTTATTAAGATAATTAACTGTGGATATTATTTCTTCATCAATTGCGGACAAAATTGAGGCTTGCTTCTATGTAGGTATAAAATCAAAAAATTAGTATCATAAAATTCATAAAACTCATAAAAACTAAGAAAATCGAGTACCATGGTATAACGGGGATTCCATACTTTAACATAAAAAAGAAATATTGAAAATTAAAATTGAGGTAATATTGGAATTAATACTTTATTTTATCAATTTGTTAAAAAGTTCAAGTATTTTTTAAAAACTGAGCCCCGTAAAATCCGCAAAACTCAAAAAAAAACAAAGAAAATCGAGTACCGTGTTATAGTGGGGACTGAGTACTTTCATTTAAAAAAAGAAAATCGAAATTCAAAGGTGAGGTAATATTATAACTATAATATTTTATCATTTAGGTAAAAAATTCACGTATTATTTAAAACTAAACCCTGTACAATCCGTAAACCTCAAAAAATCAAGAAAATCGAGTACCACGTTGTAGAGGGGACTGAGTACTTTCATTTGAAAAAAGAAAATCGAAAATCAAAGGTGAGGTAATATCATAATTAATACTTTATTTTATCATTTAGTTAAAAAATCATGTATTTTTTAAAACTAAGCCCCGTAAAATCCGTAAAGCTCAAAAAAAACAAGAAAATCGAGTACCATGTTATAGAGGGGACTGAGTACTTTCATTTAAAAAAGAAAATCAAAAATCGAAGATAAGGTATTTTCAGTATAAGCGATTAAAGAAAAAAATAAAAGTTGCGATTGCTTCAATATATGTGCATATATTGGGACGGAAATCGGTCTGATTGAAAGTGTATGTAAAGTACATTCAATGGCACATATAATCATTTTTCAATTATTCTTAGACTCTGAAAAAATTGATAAAATATTTTGGGGAATCCCCATTTTGTGACCTTGAACGCAACTTTGTATAATTATAACTCCGACAAAGTAAAAGATAATTCAATAATATTCGAGTTAATAGCTCAACACATCTTAAACTTGTTATATAAAAAGGGAAATTAAATTTGGCGAACATGCCATTTTTGGGTGATCGACCATTAGTATTTGACATAGCGAATAGGTAGTTCATTATTGGAACTTACTCCAGCTTGGTTCCTAAAACTTATGAGTACCTCAATGCATTCAACATCAAAAGGGCTTAGTAATATGGCCACTTCTCGACCTAACTTTCCTCTAAATACTAATCGTACAAATTGTTTCGCAAAGTTAAAAGAAGTTTCTGACAAATTTTTAAATTGACTTATATCAAGGTTGTCTGTCAATGTTTGTTTATTCGTATAATTTATAAGCTTTAAGCGCTCGAGTTCTCCAGTTCTACGTCGATTAAAGATTTGGATGGATATGAACCTTGACTGATTTAAAAGCATCCAGGCATCTTGATCAAATTTATCATTTAATATATTGAGACAATAGCTACATTCTTTTTTGTGTGTATTGTGGGTCGTATAGCAATTTTATGTCTGATTTAGATAGAAAAATTATCTTCTTTTTTCTTTTTTTTTCAACCTGATCTTCGCGAGCTTTTTTATCAATTAATGTTGGAACTTCTCCCACAATAACAAAAAATTTTCAGTTGCCTTTTGTTATTCATCATTTTTTTCTTTCACGTACTCAACTCGAAGTTTTTTAGCAAATTTTCTGAGTAAAGCTGTCAGAGTTTGAGCATTACCTGGTATATTGATAACATTGTAATGGGATTCCAGTCAGCCACTATCTTCAGAGCAATAATAATTTTTTCAAAATTTTCAGGTTTGAAAACATTTTAAAAATTTTCAGACGTTGAATTTATTTTCATTAATTCCAATTTCAATCGGTCTATTAATCGAAGTTGCGCACGGATATAATCGTGCTATGTACCAAAGGGTATTTTCACATAATTTGTTGCACATTTTGATGATGATTTCGTCATAACGAATACATTGGACTATCTTGTCATCTCTAAATACTGGAAATATTTCACGTCGTAGTTTAGAATTAGCTACATTGTATATACATCCTGTCATTCACCGACCTGATAAGAGAATATCTTGAGCCACTTTTTTATGGGATTTACTACACCTACGATAATGGAATCGAATAGTACTCTTTACATAATGTCCTCTGCATGAACTGCATACTGTATAATCATCCGCTATTTTATTCGATTTTTTACAACGCCGTCTAGAAGTTATTAATATTCCACTATTCAAGGTTTTATCATTATTATGCAAATAATCACCTTTTTTTTCGTAATTCGTCAATCGCTGCTCTTCGATCAATGTGTCTAACTGGTAAGTATTTGAATTTTTTACTTTTGCTTCATCAGAGTGTTTACTTATAAAATGCCTCGCGACTTTAGATTGCAATGTTTTGCAAAATATGCAAAAATGTTTTTTCAAATCCCCTTTATCAGAAACCTTCATTGGAACTATCAATTCTCTCACGTCAGCTCTGGGTAAGTTATCTAATAAAGATGATAATAAAGATATCTTTCTTTCATTACAGCAGTATCTTCTGTAGGTAAACTCATAGCGCTTGGTTCATAGATCGGATCATATGCTGATTTATTTACTTCACTTGTAGAAACATTTGTTGTATTTTGTTCTAATTTCCCTGCCGAAAAGGTCTCACAAAATATCATAAAAAAAAGTTAGATACTTTTTTATTCTTTTTTCAATGTGATCTTTATTTATATTAAAATTCTGGGCACGGTCGAGTTAAAAATTGTTAAAATATGTAAGTGAAATTCACAACAAAATTGAGTATGGTTGACTATGAGAATGTATGAGAATCTTATCATATAACTAAAGACGTTGAAATGTATGATAGTCTAAGCATATTAGGAATGTCAAGGGAAAGTTTATTTACAGTCCTAGTAACCTTTTGATTGATGGAAATTAATACATACCATTAATCAAAATAACTACTTAGAATTCTAACTATTTTTAGAGGATGGAATTTGTGAAATAGTGATTCTTCTGATGAAGAAAACGATGTGACTGATTCTACTTTTAATAATATTTCAGTAAATGATGCAGAAAACACTTTCAAAGAAAGTAGAAGTAAGTTACGAAGTCTGTTACTCAACTTGCTTGCAAATTTCATAAATGGTTTCATACGTTCAGTAAATTAAGAAGGAACAAATGGAGAGAATGTAAAGATAAAGCAATTAATAATCAATTTGGTAAGTTGCGAAGTATTGAAGTAAAGAATACCGATATTTCAGATATAATAGTCGGAAATATTTCCGAGCTCGAATAAATATAATATTTCACCCAAAAGTTCAGGATGTAATTTTGAGATTTTTGGATTGTTTTTGTAGAGTTTAAATAATATCATTTTATGAGTACATGCGGGCATTACGTTGGACAAATATTTTTTTTATGATATTTTATAATTTTTTTCAGCAGTATTACCTTTTTCAGCTGAATCATTATGATATCCATTGTTAGAATTAACATTGTCTTGCAGACACGTTGCATTTAGAAAAAAAATTAGGGTAAATGGTGTTATTGGACTGTTAAGAAAAAATTTTAAAACAAAGCACAGAAAAAAGTACGTGTTGTAGTTTTATTTTTAACGAAAAAATTCATAAATAAAGTAAGACCTGTCTATTTTAATGTACCATATAAAACTTTCATATTACATATTAGTAAGTCTCTGAAAAAAAAAAAAAAAATATTAAAGTTTTGCGTGTAGAAAAATACAGTTATTGGACAAAAATTTCATTTATTAATTTCTAGTGTATTTCCACAATCCACAAGTTCTGTAGATACTAGAAGGTTCTGTTTAACTAAAAAATCAGGAAGTTTGCGTTACTAGTCTATAAGCCTTATAATCTTCAAAAGAGAGTGTCTTGTCCAATAACTGTCAACGTCCAATAACTATACCGTTTACCCTATGTTTTTTGTAGGAATCATCATTTTTCAATAGTTCCAATTGGTTTGTTAGACCACTACGAGGTAGACTGCTTTCTGTAGATCGATTCTGATTGAAAATATCAGATATGTCTTCTGTAATCATGACCGGTAGATCTAAATCCAATATCATTGAGCTACTGATTGGTGTAGAAAATCCTATTCCTTGTATTGGATTGTGATTTTCGGAGCATACTGTCAAACTTTTTTCACTAGTCTGATAATAGCTTTATTTAGCTCATTGTCAGTGTCATCAGACGTAATACTTAAAAATATTCATCATTGATATTAGAGATAAACAATTTGCTCCTCTAGAATGTAAGTGTTCTATGTCCGTTGTCAATAAAATCGATATAGAGAGAGATAGCTGTAGAAATGCATATGTTTATTTTACACATTTTACAGCTCTTCGTTTCCATATCGACCTTATTAGAGTAAGAACTTAACCCTAATTTTTAATAAAAAGCGACCACGAACGTTCTAGTGGCTAATTTTTCTTTTAATCGATTCAAAATTTAAAAAGGAATAAAAAATTCGAATACTATTTTTTTATCACATGTCGGCGTCACTGTGAAAAGTTGAAATTAATGAAAATTATAGGTAAGATGCATGTATAAATTTTGTTATAGTAGTATTCTATAAGCGCAATCGATATATAAAAAAAAATTGTAACATTTTTTTAGAGAGAGAAAAAACTATTGACAAATATGAATACGTAGACTAAAATCAAACATTTATAAGAATACTTGTCAAATTATTTATTTTTATCAATTTTTAGCACTGAAGCCTTGGTTTAATCAAAAAATTGTATTTGAATTTTATATTTTATTTTAAATTCTGCATCGATTAAAAAAAAAACAACCACTAGCACGCTCGTGGTCACTTTTTCAATTTCTAAGCATCTTTTTAAGGGTAAGTTTCTAATCTATATTGAAAATGGACATAGAACACTTACATTCTGGAGAAGCGAATTAATATTATACCATAATATAAATAGAAAGGCTATGTTCGAGAATGAATACACAAGATGTCTATTTGAAAACAAGTTAGATTTAATATCTTTAGAACTGTAACAGATAACTAAAATTTGTCAAAACTGTTTCTATCTTGGATTTAGAATTTTAAGCGCGTTATTTTGTAATTCCGTTAATATTAAAATTGTAATAAATATTGTTAATAATTTGAAAAATCATGTTTAATAATTTTGGTTTCCCTATATTTTTCTTTTAGAAATATTTCAGATATATTTGGTACGGGGATGTGACCCACTCTTTACCTCTGAACAGGCACCCAAACTTTCCACTAGCGCAACAGGTTTCTAATAGCCATGGGCCCCTGTTAGGACCCCCCCCCCTTTTGGTTTCTCATCAAATTTTACAAATCCAAGTAGCCGAGAAAACCCTCATAACCTAGTTAATCTCAATACACGTAGCGAAAGGAACCAAATCACACCAAAAATTATACTTCCAATAATTTTTATATTTTTTATTTTTTTTACGCTACAAATCTCACCAAAAAATAACTAACAATAAACGTAAAATAAGGTTTAAGTTTCACAGTGCGCAAGGCGCGGTTGACCAACTTAAACCGAAACTAAATTGAGTGAACCTCCTGTAAATGCATACTTACTATCCATTATAAATTCCAATTGACTAGAAACTACATAAATTAGATAATAAAACTATTGACGTAACGGTAAGAGAAAATACAATTAAAATTTTACTGATCGGCATTAACGAAATGAGCCAGGTACAGATCATAAGACATGGAACAAGGTAATGAGATCTGTAACTAAAATTGATGAAATGTAAAAATTAAAAATACTTAGAAAAATAACATACGAAACGAATTTAAATTTTAAATGTGAAATAACATTGGTTCCTCCAATGTTGTGCTCTGTTATATTTTGGGCTAAACTAACGTCAAGTGACGTCAGCGCAGAGCCTACGTTTCAGTCAGACGTGTGCTTGGTGAAACGGTTGCACTTAATTAATAAATTTAATAAACTACGCGAGCCGTAATTAATACTAATAAGAATAAGATAAAGAAAAGATAAAAGAAGATAACGTAAATATAAGAAGATAAAAATAATGAAATATGCCTAAAGTCAATGCGAAATTACATTAACTAACAGCCTACGTCTACCTACAAACCAGAAGCCTGCGGAAACGGAACGTAATGACTAACTAAATTTTAAATTAGATACTAAACTAAAGCTTAATTGAAGTAAAACAAAATTAGACGTAAAGTAAGATAGAGATAAAGATAACATAGGACGTAAATTTAAATAACATGGAGTTTAATTCATGCCGTACACAAAGTTAACGAATCATGTTGAACTTACAGCCTTCGTTTCGGGCAAACCCAAAGGCATGGCGAAACGGAAAATAGACGTACAGAACATATAAATTGAGGAAGTTAAAGATAATTAAAAAGCGTATACAAAATTTTAAGGCATACGAAAGTAATAATGTAGTAACAGAACGTAATTTTAACAATTGGTGACAACGAGACAGACAGACAAACAGGTTAAACGAATAAGATAAAACAAAACGGACTGAAAAATGACAAAATAACGGACAACAGACGGACGAAAGGTAACTAAACCAATGCATGACTAGATAGAAGTCATTCATTCGGTTTTCGTTGGATCTTTACTACCCTGGTCGCGAAGTTCATTATGCACCAGCCACGATGATTCTCATGTCGTCACGGCACAGCGAAAAGAAAAAAAAAAGAGAAAGGTCCTGCCCGAAGAACGAATTTCTACTTATGCGTATGACGAGTTGTATTTGTCATACGTTTTGCGGTTTCCGGCGGCTTCTACGCGGTGGTCTACGAAACAGTACACCAGCTGCTAGATTCTTTAGCCGTAACAGCACTGCTAAATGGACGGATAAAAGACGAGATATACGGACAAATTCCGAAACTAAAAGAGATACAATTCAGTTAAGAATGTCACCAAAGTTAAACGAAACGAAAAGAGAAAGATAATGTACAACAAATGGAAAAAGAATACGTACAGAATGAACTCTAAATTTTAATTATTACGCTCGCCAAATGGCTTTAACATAGATACATGGTAAACTCCTAAATTTTTTCCATCTATAGATATTAGTTCGTAACGATTGTCCGAGAGCTTTTTAGAAATTTTGCACTTTATAAATTTTGGAGCTAGTTTCGAGCTGAAATAATTACCAGCATCCGATAAAGGAAAATGTCTCTTCCACACAAAGTCGCCTATTTTATAGGTAGCAAAACGATGATGGAGGTTATACCTATTACCACTATTATCCTGAGATTTTGAGATGCATTCACGTACTAAACGACATGCTTGGTGTAAGTTTTTGATACGTTCGGGACAGTCATCAAGGTTAATATCTGCAGGTGAAGGATTTTGAGATGCAAGAGTACCCAATATTTTGATTTCACGTCCGAACATAAGATACGTGGGCGAAAATTGAGTTGTATGATGCACAGCGCAATTAATAGCGAAATTATAAGCATCAAGATTTAAATCCTAATCACGCTGATTATCATTTATATACGAAGCTATAAGTGTTTTGGCGGTTTGAATAACTCGTTCGGTGGGGTTACTTTGCGGATGGAATTTTGGAGAAAGATGGACCTGGATGTTGTGATCCTTAAAGTACTGCAACAATTCCTTACTCACGTACTGTGTACTATTGTCACAGACAAGTGAGTCGCAAAAACCGACGGTTAGAAACACTTTATCGAAAATTTTAAGGATATTTTTCGCATTAGCTCCACGGAGTGGATAAACCAACGTAAACTTGGTAAATAGATCTGAAATTACCAAAATGAAGCGATGTCTGTTAGTTGACATAGGATAAGGACCTCCAAGGTCGGTGTATATAAAACTGACCAAGGCTTGGTAATGGTTCTTTTACCCAAATATCCAGCAGGTAGCTTACGTTCTACTTTATGTTGGGCACAGACTGGACATGAACGGCAATATCGCAGTACATCAGTGCGCATTCCAGGCCAGTAATAAGTTTGACAAAGAGTTTTGTAAAAACCGAAGTGACCAGAAGTTACATTGTCGTGACATTCATGTAAAGCATCTTTTCTAAGTGATGTAGGTAGCACTAATTTCCACGGATCTTCGTCTATATTGAGCGGATTTACTGGACTACAAAATTTATACAATTTACCATCCATTAATTTCCAATGGGAATAACGTTCGGGAAACCGTTCGATATTAATTAACATTTTTCTATACCAGCGATCAAAGTGATTGTCAGTAACCTCAATCAAGTTTATGTCAGTTGGGATACGGGACAAACCATCAGGTAAGGTATGTGAAGAGCCTTTATGGTGTACGATATCGAAATCGTAGAATTGCAACTGCAAACTCCAACGTGCGAGGCGACCAGAAGGGTTTTTTAAATTATGAAGCCATTTCAAAGCGAAGTGGTCTGTAACCACGGTGAAACGAGTAGTTTCAACATAGCCGCGGAATTTTTGATTTCCCATAAGATGGCAAGCAATTCTTTCTCGGTGATGGAGAAATTTAGTTCATTTTTAGACAAGACGCGGGAGGCGTAGGCTATAACTTTTTCTTTACCGTCAGGAGTTTGTTGTACCAAACAACTGCCAACGGAAAATTGAGAAGCATCACAGTGTATAGTGTAAGACAGGTATGGATCAGGACAGCTAAGTATTTGTGGAGATAAAAGATGCTGTTTAAGTGAATCGAAAGATTTCTGGGTAGCGTCGTTCCAATCCCACTTACAGTTTTTCCGTGTGAGTTTAGTTAACGGTGCTGCAAGTTCAGTAAAGTGAGGCATCCAACGTTGGAACCAAGAAACAATTCCCAAAAAGGAGCGAACTTGTTTTACAGTTTTAAGAACGGGATAGGTAGCAATTGCGCTAGTTTTCTCCGGATCTACTTGGATTCCAGGTTTGATTTATTATGAACCCGAGATATTTGATTTAACGTTTAGCAAAGTTACATTTGTCTAGCGAAAGCGTGAGATTAGTAGCTTTCAACCGTGACAACATGTCATGTAACGTCTTCAGGTGATCTTCAAAAGACGAGTTAGTGATAACAATGTCGTCTAGATAGACAAATACATAGGGTTTGAGACTAGGACCCAAAATTGTATCCACTAATCGTTTTTGTGTGGCTGGTGCATTAGTTAAACCGAACATCATTCTTTTTGGCTGGAACTGGCCACGACCAGGTACAGAAAAAGCGCATTTAGGCCGACTACAAAGTTCTAACGGTATTTGCCAAAAGGCGGACTTAAGGTCAAGAGTGGTAAAGTAACTAGCGTTCCCCAAACCGTCTAAGATTTGATGCATGAAAGGAAGGGAATAAGCGTCCTTTTTCGTGCATGCATTCAACCTTCTAAGATCGAGGCAAAAGCGAAATTTTGGACTACCATCAGTACTTTTCTTATTTACGACCACGATCGGATTGTTCCATGGACTCTGAGCTGGTTCGATCACGTCGAGACGTAACATACGATCCAATTCTTCGTTAATGAAATCGTGAATTGGTTTCGATACTACGTAGTTACGCTGCTTAATTGGTGGGGTATCACCGGTATCAATTTTGTGAACAATATCCGAGATACATGGTAAGTCATCAGGTTGAGGAATATCTTCAGTTAATTTTTCTAACTGATGCCGCTGTTCAGGTGTCAATGACTGATCTAGCTCTAGTGAGCAGATATCAGAAGCGATGATCTGGTATTTGTTAGCACTGAAGTCAACAGAAATACCGAACTTCTTAATAAAATCAACACCCAACAGTAAATAGTTAGAAAGTTAGTCTATAATAAGGGCGGTACGACCATGAAATCGACAAGAAATGAAAGTTTTTCCTTTGAGATGACATGATGATCCATTTGCGACAGTAATTTGCATGTGTGGGCTGAGTTGGCATAAAGGTGGTTGATTATGCTTTATTTGCTCATAGAGTCTGGAGCTCATTGCTGAAATTGAAGCACCAGAGTCCAAAAGGCCCAAAACTTTACGTCCAGAAATAGTTGAACGGACATAAGGACGAAAGCCGTTCTTTACAGTAACAAACGGATACATCGAACTCAACGAAGTATTAGATGGAGGTGGAGAAGTACAAAATTGACGTACGGTTTGTAACCAAGTAGGCCATTCGTGGGAATCACGCTTAAGAGGTGGAGGAAGAACCGATTTTGAACGTTTGGAGAGCAACCGACGGCTCAAGCGATGTCCTAATCGGTGTTTAAAGACGAGTTGCATTTTGAACAAGTCCTAACCGTAATGTTAGGAATACTACAACCATAAAAATATCGGTTTTGCAGTTTCGTGCAATTACGGAAATGGTGACCTGTTTCGCTACAGTCAAAACACTTCAGTGCGCTTACAAGACGGACAGATCGATTGCCAGAGGTACTGGTAGGTGACTGTTGCGAGGTAGATGGATAAACGCGTGACGTATTACCGATCCGAGTGAGTGCGTGGTCTAACTTGACATAGTCAAGTTGCGCACAAACGGTATAAAGTTTGTCTAAGGTATCGCACAAACTGGTGGATACCAACAGAACATTTTCCCGAGATAAAGCATAGGTGATGATGTCAATTTTTCGTAAATCGTCAGGAGGAACAGCTAATCGAAAGAACAGCTGTTTCAGACGGACAAATAAATCGACAGATCGTTCTTTCTGACCCTGTTTGATGCTGTAAATAGTTTTTCATATAGCATCATCGGAAGTGAATAAGCCATAATGTCTACGGAGTGAGTCCAATAACTGGTCCCATGATTGAATATCTGGCTTTCTGGTGCGGTACCAAGTCAGAGCAGGTCCCTCTGAATCGACCGCTGAAGTACAGAGGTCATGGTGTGAAACATGACGCACTTCGGCAAGTTCATGAATTCGGTCAATGAATTCTTGGACATTTCCGGTGCCAGAAAAGCGAACATTCCACTTATAAACGGGTGGCGGTTTATAAGAAGGTAAAACAGAATTAACGAAAGTAGTACGTTCCAGAAGTTCAGCGTCTAAATTATTAAACGACTCCTCTAATAAATTGGCCTGTTCTAAATAAGAGGCAGTAGTGTCGTCTCGAAACTGACGATTTTTAATTAAATCTAACCGACGCGAACAATGTGCTATACGTTTCGACAAATGTTGGTATTTAAGAGAATCTTCCTGACCGACAAACAACCCGACTTCAGCACAAATTTGTGTATATTTAGCACGCAAGGTACCTACTTCACCTACTAATGGTGGGCTAAACGTACGATCGGGTCCTAACCCAGAATTCAATAAAGAAGTCATCTGTCTAGCTGTAAGAGCTGTAGGGGATCTTCCATGCCTCATGATTTCATACATAAGCTCATCGCGTTTTAAGCCAACGTATGAAATATCAGCCTGAGCGTCCATAATTAAATCTCTCAAAAGTTTATCCGAGATATAAATAAAATTATTGTTACTATGAATTTACGAAGGAGACGGACCAACATACAACAAGAAAATTTTACAGCATACGTAAGAAAATAGAACGAAGTTAGTTATGAAAAAAACGGACAGGACGGACAAGTAAAAAAACTTTATGTAAAAACACACGAAAACTTACGCACGAAGCAAAAAATATAAAAACAATTTTAAGGTAACTTACAAAGATAAATAACGAAGTTAAACAAACTTACGGTTTACGCCCACAACAAACAAAAAAATTAAAATATCCAACGTAAATTTTCAAAAAATGAGACAAGTGACGTTTGGAGCTTGCGACAAACAGTTGGTTTACCTAAAAATAGAAAATAATAATTAATATCAAAATTCAACAATTAATGAAATAAAATCAAATAACAATCGTGCCAATTGAAATTTCTTTTAATTTGCTCCACGTTGGGCGCCAAATTTTATTACATATAAGTAAAGTAAAAATTTTTTTAAATAAAAAAATTTAATTAAAATTTTAAAACACAATTTATTTATTTATTGTACTAGCTCAGCTTACAAGATCGTGAAATTTTATCTGGTGTCTCTTGTTTATCTCATTGCGGGAATAAAAAAAAAAACTTCAAATTAGCACAATTTAATTAAAAAAACATTCAAATTTTAACGATTGTTTAAATATCACAGCAGAAAATGTTATCAATAATATTAACACAGCAATCAAAGTACATAAAAGGTAGTTTAGAAGAAATTAACAATTACAAAAAAATTTAGTTAAATACAAACAATAAATCCCGTTGAAATCCAAACAATTCAATAGAACAACAAAAGATAGATAAACGTAATTTAACAAATACACAAAAAAATTAGAATTGTTTAGTTTTCTACGACATACAAATGTATAACAAATAGAAAATTGAGAAAAAGTGACGATTGTTAGAGAATTAGTTAAATGAGAAAATTTAATACAAGATTGACAAGTTTTGTTTCAGTCAGTTTCGATTTAATTTAGATAAATTAGTTTAGATAACATCGTATAGGTAAGTCGTGAATGTAAATTCAAATTATAAAAACAAACCAATTTCGATTGTACAAAAATTACATAACAATTATTTGTTTTTGTTTTTTTTTTTTTTTGTTTTTGTTTTTTTTTTTTTTTTTTTTTTTGAGTAATTTAATTGACACAAAAACAGATAGGGTACACGTACCAATTATGGAAAGCAAACTTTGTTAAACAAAATTATTAACACTTAAAAGCCAAGCAAATCACCAAAAGAAAGTTCAAAAGCACTGGAGATTAAAGTATAAAGTTAGTTCATAGTTACGTAATCAAATACAAAATTTTCACAAGGAAAAGATGATCGAATTAGAATTGAAATGACACTTATCTCGCTAGTCCAAGAAGTAGAGAAAACGACTACGCTGTTGATAGATGCAGCCTAAGCGGCATACACTATAGCGGTCATCATTCCAATTGACTAAAATCCATACACCAAGTGCTCCATGATATACTCCATTTCGAACAATTAAGGGCGTTGGTTAATGATTCCAAAAACACATAAATCCTGGATGGAAATGCTTGATTAAGTCATGTGGTCCCCCTGTTTGTAGAAAACTCATTAACACTGCTCAAATTTTCAATTCAATAAAGTTCAGAAATCAGTTCAATATTAACAAAAAAAATTGTCACTTTACCCTAATACAATAATTACATATTTTTTTAATATGAAAAAAATTAAATATAGAAATTGATTGTTAATGACAAAAAAATGGAATAATTAAATAAAAATTTATTTTACGAACCTGTTTGCAGCTCCGAACGTCACACAAGATAAATAGAAAAAGGGATTTCGGTTAATCAACACGAGTTTTTATAACCCCATGTTCCCGCGAAATCAGATCTGCTGACAACTGATAAATTTATTGTTCGAGAATGAATAATATCTAAAAGCTTCGTAATTATTATAATTAATTATATGTAGGTACAGTGGCGTACCAAATTAAGTTTATTATAAAAAATTATTTTTATAAAATTTTCCTTTTTTTTGAATTTAATGCAATTTAGTAATTTATTTTACGTGCAGAACGTAACAGTATATAAAAAGAAATACACTTCATGTTTCGTTGTTATTAGTTTAATAACTTTAATGAATACTTGATTACTTAAATAAAACAATTTAAATTAAAACTGAAAATATTTTTTGTACCCATATAAATACTTATGAAATAATCTCAATCAGTTCGATCAGCTGGTTAAAAACGTCAACCATATTTATAAAAAACACGTGTATATGGAGGCGAGAACTAAGTTCATATATGTCAAGTGTTTATTAGATCTCTGTTTTTCTTATGGTAATTATTGCAATTAGAGTGGTATAACTATTCTTTTCTCCCTTTTTGTCTCATTACGTACATACGAAATAAAAGAGAGATAATGACCGTGTATTAGTAAAATGGACATATTCTTAATAAATTTATTTTGATAAATAGTGTTAGAAATTTATGATAATTGGTAGGTAGGCAAATTAAAATGTCGTCAAAGTATACATACCAAAGTAAAATTGACAAAATTTTCTCCTAATTACACTAACTGAAATTTTCTTCAATTGTTGAGATACGAAATCTGTTTCTCTAGATTAGGCCACACAAATAACAGAAAAACAATGTGGAAGGGGTGGGGGTTATTAAAAAACTTGTGAAAAACACTAGAAGGATAATTAAGGTCCTATATTAACGTACCTAACGACATTTCTGGATAAATTCTTTTTTCTTATAAAAAGATATATATTTTATAAAAATCAGACTATAAAAAGACTAAATACAAAAATTAAACAGAAACAATAAAAAACACAAATCACTAAAAACTTAATAAAACTCTAACATAAAATACTCTCAAACCCTTAAATTAAAACAAATATAAAGAAAACTACAGAAATTACACTTCCTCTTGGAACCTCCTTGGATGTATTCTTGCCGACTCTCGCCAGTCGCCACTAGGGTGACCGACCTTTATTGCTTCCATTGATTACGATTCTTTACCAGTGACTGTCTCCGTATGTTACTACTGAACGTCTTATTTATATGTAATTCACTTGTTCGATTCACTGAGCCAAACAATTTTGTGACACCGACCTTTTACAAAAAGTACACAAGTTGATTAAGTTTATTGGCATAAAAAAATATGTATAACAATTTCGTAATGCACGTTTTTATATATCGGCGGCTTTTCACAACTTGAATGAATTTTTTTAATGAAAATAAGTTGCGTTTTTAATGACAATAGGAATATTTTTATTGGAATGAGTAAGATTTAAACAAAAAGAAATAACAGAAAATTATCATATAATTTTTATCTGTATAAATTTGTTTATATAATGATGGCGTTAAAAATGTATACCAGCATAAAGCCCGCTACACACGAACCAAAAGACTAGATTGTTAATCAGTCTTCGTGTTGCGAACGAATTCATTGATAAAAATAGTGACTGAATGATCAAAATCAGTAACAGTTCAACTAAAAACATATTAGTAAACTCGTTTAGGGCCTTTTGAAAGGGTTTTCATCATATCAGTGTAAAGATAAGTTGGAGGTAAGGAACCTTCAGAAGCATGTGTCCTTAACAAAACTGTTCAATAGCTGCGATAATAATTCAAGGATAACTTGTTTTTAACTTTTCATTTTATCTTTTTGTGACGGAAGTCTGTTTTTTTTTTTTTGATTTATGATATAATATTTTGTGAGACCTTTCCACACTGATTAAAACACTGGTAATGAGCCTCAATCGCATACGTTTACTTTGTTTTAAAGGTGGGAGGAAGGCGTTGCCATATTTTATGGCTAAGCAAGCCCACTAAGGCGGCTACAACACTGAGTGCCACTAGAGTCCCTTGAATTCAAATCCTTAAGTTAGCCTTGCTTGGCTCAATTTTGCGAAATATTTTTAGATATATATTTACTAATTCAAAGACATAGATTTCAAAAATATTTGTCTCATTTCGGTTCAAGGTCGCCTTTTGTGTGTTTTTATAGGTCATTTAGAAATTTTTGCAAATATCTTCTTCTAAACACTATGTTTTAGAGAGCTGCATGCACTGTCTTATGGAAATCTTAGAAACCTACATGCATATATAAAATACTTATGCTCTTGGGGGGAAGGAAAGTGGAAAATCGAGAAAAGTCCAAAATTGAACATTTTGGTGCAACTCGAAAACGCAAAGCTACCTTTACCTAATATTGTAGTTATGGAATACATGTGCAAGGGTGAACGCTACCATGGCACTCGCCGCCCAGGTTGGGCCTTAAGCAGATTCACCTATCTTATCCGGAGGGTCCTTTCTGCCGGTTTTAGGTTGAGGGCAGTTATTAAATCAATGTCCTATCTTTTCACAGTTCCAGCACTTTTCTCCTGATGGTTCTGTCCTATTATGTGGGTTGCGAGGCATCTCTACAGTTGCTAATTGAAGCGTTTTTTGTGATTTATAGGTTAAATCAGGTTCCACAATATTCTGACTCACCGCGGATGAAGAAGAAAATCTAACGCAATCTCCTTTAGCTTGCTCAAGTTGCACATATAACTTTTTAAATTCAGCTATTGATTTTATATCGTGTAATGCTGACCGGTCAATAAAACATAGCTGAATATTTTTCCTAAGAATTGGTAATTGTTGTTCCTCACTGAGTTTAATTTCCAAACTACTAAACAAATTATCCATAAGAGCTAAATATATGGCAATCCTTTCATCCCTACCTTAAGTTCTTTCCCGAATAACTCGCCATAAGCCTTCTTCGCAGGTTGCCGGCACAAAATCCTGCTTTAAATTACTAACCAGTTGCTCCCAATTAGTTATATTTTTACGTATCGAACGAAACCATACCATTAAATTTTAAATTCCCATTTCATCTGTACAGTACTACATTCACCTGTCTTAATTTTCAATAGATGTCTAAATATGTATTACTAACATAGGGATGTAATTATTGATGGTTTAAATATTTATTTTTGTTTATCTGTCATTATGACATTTGATTCTTTCTTACTATAATAATAATAATAATAATAATAATAATAATAAATAATTTATTTGTTAAATCCTTGGATTATACAAAAGAGTTTGATCCATTATACAAACAATAAAGGAAAAATTCATTTAAGACATTGTATGTCTATTATGATATTGTTTCCATGTTACAATAAGACAATTCTCTTCTTTTTAAACATGTTACAATAAAATTTATAATTTATAGATACTGAACAATTAACAATTATGGTCCCTTTAATTTTTGATTTTACAATGTAGGATTAGGAGCAAGCACACGGATGCCAATTTGTATAAAACTATACAGTAGAAAAAGTAAAATTAACTACTGTTACATTTATAAATTAATCACTAGTCATTTACTCGTTTAACGTAAAACTGCGTATTTTTAATGCGTTTGCTACAAAATTAAAAACATTGTTCAATTGTGATTTAGATTGGAGAGAGTTGGTTGTACTGTGTTAGTGAATAGACGTGTGTAATTTCGATCCGTAGTATTTTTGAAATTTTTAGTGGTTCTAAGGTGTTTTTATTAGTTCTAAATTGTATATCCAAAATTTTAGTATATTCTTAATTCTATTAAATAGTAAAAATTATAAAAAATTTTTTCTGTGTTCAACAAAAAAAGAAAAAAGTTAAATTTAAAAAAAAAAAAAAATTCTATCTTAAACAATTAAATTGACCACCTGGCATATTACGTTACGTATATTCAGTAGACTGAAACTAGATACACGTAACACATTCATAGAGTTATATTATTAATTGCAATATTACCAAAATGACAACAGAACGTCAATTATCAGATGTACTAAGCGAAATAATGTTGTCTATCAAATCAATTAAAACAAATATGGCGGACAAAAGTGATATAATGGAAATAAAAAATTCGATGGAGAAAATAGTCCAAAGGATAACCATAATCGAAAAAGAACAGACAGATATTTGGGAAATGGTTGCAATCCAAAAGCAGAAAATTGAATATCTCGAAAGAGAATCAAGGAAAAATAATATCATAATTAGTGGCAGACCGGAACAACCAGACGAAACCCGTGAAAGGCTAGAAGAAAACATTTTTAACTTAGTGCAGACTAAATTACAAACCGAATTGCATCAAAACGGTGTTAATGAAGTTAGAAGAATTGGTGCCAAGGATAAAAATAGAGGCCATCGCCCACTAATGGTAAGCTGCGTGTCTTATAAAAAAAAGATGGACATCATGAAACAAAGAACGAAGCTAAAAGGAACCGATATTTACTTAAATGACCATCTTACCAAGTTGCAAAATGAAGATCGAAAAATACTTGTAGATATGCACAGGAACCTAAAAAAAGCGGGATATGAAGCTAGAATTGTAAAAAACAAAATACTAATGAACGACAAACTCTGGAGAGTGGACAAGTTAAAAGCAGAATGTGTACTTACGCCGCAGATTAACCAAAAACATGATCAACCGGACACAGCAGTGGAAAAAAGGATCAACCACAAGAAAAACGACAATGAAGAAGTAACCAACGAATGTCGCGAGAAAACACCAAAAGATAAACCAGGAGCAATGGAACGTTTTCTGCGATCAAGAGTAAATACGCCAAAAAACTAAATATAACTCCATTAAATTTGCTTTTTTGGGATATCGAGGGTATTAACAATCTAGTAAATCATAATGGAGCTCAATGGAATAAATATGATGTGTTGTGTTTAACTGAAACGTGGCTGACAACTGATCCAAAAGACAATATAAAATGTTTACAAAATTATCATGTAATTTTCTCAGCTGCTGTTAAGGAAAAACAGAAAGGCCGTGCATCTGGAGGTCTTCTTCTTTGTATAAAAAAGTGTAGAAAATTTTTAGTTGAAACTTTGGACATAACAGAAAATTGGATAGTTGTAAGAATTCAAAGTGACGTGGAAAAAAATATTGTAGGTGTCGTGTATTTTAAACCAAGTTTAGATTAGTAAATATAGTGATTACGTGTGCGTTATTGGAGGCGATTATAATTGTAGAATTGGTCAACTTAATCAATTAGACGATAATGTGTTAGAAAACTGTAAGTGCTAGGAGAAGTTCTTTGGATAATATTTGTAATAGTAAAGGTAGTAAGTTAATAGAATTTATGGAGCATAATGAATTTATAAATATTAATGGAAGATCATCAAATGATACTCCTGCCCAATTCACCTTTCTTAGCACACAGGGTAAATCTGTGATTGACTTAGTTTTCTGTAATTTTTGGAGCTTGAATAAAATAGCAGACTTTAAGGTTTTAGACTGGATAAATGGTTCTCACCATTTTCCAATTTCGCTGCACATATCTGCCGACATTTACAATAAACAAAACATTAGGAATAGTAATAAAATATTAAATAAGCAAGTATATTTTAAGTGGGACGATAATTTAGCGCCGAATTTTTATACAGGTATGGAAATGTCCAGTAGAATTCATATTAGCAGTAACATAACAGTAGATGAAATGAGCATAAATGTAGAAAGTGCTATTAAAGAATTAGCCTGTCAGTTAGGAATACAAAAAGAAAGGTTAATTTACAATAGCGATTTTAGAATATCTCATAATAAGTGGTTTGATCAGGAATGCAAAGATACAAAATTTAATGTTAAAAATTTATTGAAAATATGCAAGCATGACAATTTTAAAAATGATGAACTAGTAAACAGCTATCACGAAATGAAAAAACAATATAAAATATTAGTTAAAGGAAAGAAAATTAATTATCAAAAACAAATGATTGACAAAATATCAAATGTAAAAAACGCAAAGGAATTTTGGGAAACAATAAATTGTTATAGAAAAAAGAAACCTGAAACCGTTGAAATTAATGAGAAAGAGTGGGAAATGTTTTATGATAATATATATGGAAATAGAAATTGTATACCAGGGACTTTTGTAGATGTAGGACACCCAGTTTTGGACAAAATAATTACCTTGAATGAAGTAATTTTAACCATAAGTAATATTAAATCGGGCAAGGCACCGGGTCTCGATAAAATCAGTAACGATTTTTACAAAGATCTTCCCCAAAACTGGCTGTTGTATATCACAATGTTTTTCAATAAAATATTAGAAACAGAAAAAATTCCAGAAAAGTGGTGCTGTATAGAAATGTTAATGTTCCATAAAAAGGGTGAGAAAGATAACCCATACAATTATAGAGGCATTGCACTTATGAATTCTATAGTAAAGATATTTACACAAATTTTAGCTAATAGGTTAAGCGATTGGGCTGAGCATTTAAATATTATTCCAGAAGAACAAAATGGGTTTAGGAAGGGCAGAAGCTGTTTCGATAATATATTTGTGTTAAACTCTGTATTGCAAATTCGTTTACAGAAACAAAGGAACGTTTTAGCCTTATTTGTTGATTTTAAGAGAGCATTTGATTCAGTTAACCATAATAAACTTTGGCATAAATTATTTGATATGGGGCTAAGTGCAAGGTTAATTAGAATAATTGGTTCATTGTACAATCGGGCGAAAATGAAGGTTAGAGTCAATAATAAACACACAAAATATATAGATATAACAGAAGGTGTATTGCAGGGAGACTCAATGAGTCCCTTGCTTTTTGCGCTCTTTTTGCATGACATTGAGGAATACTTTAGGGAAAATGGAGCCGATGGATTATACATCAATGGTACTAATGCTGTTAACGTTTTATTGTATGCCGATGATATCGTAATCTTAAGTGAAAATCAGTCAGATTTAAGGAAAAAGATTAAAATATTGGAGGCTTATTGTAAAGAAAATATGTTAACGGTAAACGTAGCAAAAACAAAGATCATTCAGTTTAGTAAAGGAAATAGAAAGAGGGAAATAGGCAATTTCTTTTACCAAAATGAAAGTATTGAAATAGTCAAAGAATTTGAATATTTAGGAGTTACATACGTCAATTCTTCTTTATTTCTTGAAAATACTAAACGAGTAATCAGTAAAGCGAATATGGCTATAGGTTCCACTATAAATGTTTTAGCAAAAGCAAAATCTGGTGACTGGGAGTCGAAAAACAGATTATTTGATTCTCTAGTTGCATCGGTACTACTATATGCAGCTCCGTTTTGGTCCTTACAATACTACCAATATGTTGAAAAAATTCAACTCCGTTTCTTCAAAAAAATTTTAATGTTGCCAATGAATACACCAAACTATGTAGTTAGATTAGAAGTGGGGACTATACCATTATTGTATCGAATAATGAAACTGGTTCTGAATTAGATCATGAAGGTTAAGCAGATGAGACCAAATAGATTGCCTATTCTGTGCTTCCAAAGACTACTATATCTAGATTCAGTAAGTCCGCAAAAAAAATATAACTGGGTTACCCAAGTGCGAGAGCTTCTTCATCAAGTGAACGCAGAAAGTTTTTTGCAATTAAACGAATTTGATGATCGTACCGTGCAAAATATTCTAAATAATTTTCAGGACAAAATGAGACAAGACGGTCTGATCAGATTAGAAAAATCCAATTTTTGTCAGTATTATAAAATGTTATATCTGGAGCAAGAAGAGCAATTATATTTAAAATTCAAAATGTCATTATCGATAATTCGAACAATCGCACAGTTACGAACAGTGGGAGGTAGCACATGTAGAATTATAATTAACAATAGCATATATAGATTTAAACAAGACGAAATGTGTACTCTTTGTAATTTCAATGAATTAGAAACCTTGGAACATATTTTAGTAGAATGCCCAATGTACAAAAATGTACGTAATCAATATTTGAAAAATATTCTGGCAGAGACAAATAATTTAACAAATACCTGTAATTTATTATCAGCAAATTTGAAAAATAAATGTGTAAGCTTGTACAAATTTGCGGAAGCAGCATTTCACATTCGTGCATACATCTTAGATCATGACTGATATTATGATTGTGTCGCGTACGTAATATGTGCAATGTGAAACGAAGATATATGCATAAACTATATGCATATATAATGGTAGAATATTTATAAAATTATTAAAACAAACATTGCATTTATTACAACTAATGATTACTGTTAAAAATGTCAAAAATATGTATATATATCTACATGGGCATTCTGAATCTGAAGTAAACAGTGAATAAACTTCATATTTTTAAGATCTGTATGATCTATATATATATATATATATATATATATATATATATATATATATATATATATATATATATATATATATATATATATATATATATATATATATATTATATATATATATATATATATATATATATATATATATATATATATATATATATATATATATATATATATGTAATATGTATAATTTTATTCTTTTTTTTTTTCTTCCTTTATGTTTAATCACCTATAGGCTATAGTTTATTATTTACACTGTAATTTTATTAATGATGTGAAATTACATACGTCATGCAATTGATGTTTGTACAACACTGAATATTATAGAATTTGACTCTTTTTTATGTATTTTGCAAGGTGTGTGAATACGCAACACAGTTGTGTGCAAAAATGCATACATAATAGTATACAAATTTTTAGGTAATTAAAACAAAATATTTACACACGCTGCAACTATTAACATCAAGTAATAACTTAAATTGTTTAAAAATTTAATTGTGAACTTTTTTGTATTGGAATACCAACCTCTCTCCTGTAATGTAAAGAATTTTTTACTTCAAATACAGAATTATTATTATTATTATTATTATTAGTTATCTTCGATTAGTTTTTGTTATTTTTCATAACGTAGTGACAAGTTAACATTAAACATTCATTTTTATCAACAAAAAATTATATTGTCTTGAAAGTACATTTTGGAGTGATACATTTATTGTTAAAATAATGTCAATTTCGTTAGTATTTAAATTATTACAACAGTTTTAGTTGAATAATATTTTTGTAACAAAATTTTTATGACAAAATTAATTTTTTTTCTTTTTTCATAAGTTAATCATATTAAAATTTAAGGATCAGAAACTAGGCCACTGTCAGGGTCAGAAACTGTCACATGAGAAATTTTGAGATTCAGAAACTGGATCCTTTTTGTCAATTTTTAAAACATTAATTTAAATTATTAATTCAATTCAAATAATTATTTTACGTATATGACTTTATTTTGAAAGCCATAAACTAGTTGATAAAATTATTAATTGTCTCTTAAGTTGAAACTTATATTTATTACTGTCGTTTAACCTCAGCCGTCACTCTTAAAAGGTCAGAAACTGGGCCACTTACCTTATCTGCACTTAAAAATAAAGTTCCTATAGAAATTAAATTTTTAAAATATTAAGGTAAATTTTGAGTAAATTATTTTGTGTTGTTGTTGATTAATAACATAGGTATATGGATTAATATTAATAAGCCTATTATATAATTATATTTTGTTTAAAAAATTTTGCTTTGATATCGAAAATTATCTGTTTTTTGTTACTACATGTTTAATTTTCTTTTTTATTAGCACAAATATCTTTCTAGTGATTTTATTAATGAAATGATTCCCATCGTCGGTCGAAGAATAGATTTTGTACAGCACTGGAGTAGCGAATTTCTACCTAAAAACAATAAAACCTCATCCTCAAGTGATATCGTAAGTTCATTGAGAAAGAAAAAAAAACATTGTTTAGAGTATTAACCGGCTCTATCGAAGGTAAAAAACAATCTGAAATTGCTAACTTGGAGATAGAAATATTAGGTAAGTCTATATAGAATTCAAGTTCTATTTTTTTTGTCATTTCGGTTTGGTAATTAATTTTTATTTATTTTATTTATAGATGAAGAAGTAAAAAATAGCTTTGGTTGAAACATAATCGTGACTTTTCTGACATAAAATTACATTGGGGGAAAACTAACTAATAACGTTCCATCACGAGCTGGAGTATGTAAAGTGAATAAACAGTTTTGGGAGCCAGCCTGTAAAGAAAGTCAACTAGGTTTTGCAGTCCATGTTAAGGTATGTTCCTTCCAAGTAATTTCAAATATTTCTATTTTAACGACATTGAGTCCGTACAGTCTGATTTTTGTGTTCTGATTTTTACTGTTAGTAAAATTCGTTAGATTTTTGGAAAATTTTTTTGTGCTGACCTACGATTTTGTAATATAGTAAAAGTATTTCCTATAAGGATACATGCATTTTGTCATATATTATAGTGCACTTTTCTCCATGATTGGTTTTCTTAATCAACGTCTATCAATCAAAATCTATCCGATTTTGTTGGTTTCAACTAGTTTTCATCATTTTGATCCTAGGAACTCAAAGTCCTTGAATTACAGTTTGTACTTGATACCTATTTTTTATGTCACCGAAGAATGACATATTAATCTCGTTGCGTGATTATAGTGGGGAACCATATAATATAATAATTATAGAGTTGTACATGCATATATTGAATAAACGCAAGAGGGCTGTATTCTCACTGTACTTAAAAAACGAACCAAAAAATCATAAATTAACACTTTCACTGAGGTGACATTACTTAGTGCGTGTCAAAAACACGCACTTGACGAATTTTATTTTTATATCAAAGTCGAAGTATATTTTTTATATCAAAGTCGAAGTATATTGTCAAAACTAACTAAACTAACCTAACCTTAACTATTCGCACTTTGGGGTAAATTAGCACAATCAAAAGTGCGTGGCGTCGCCGTACTGCCGCGTTGCCGTACCGAAGACGTTTTTACGTCATAACATATATTTTTACTTGATACTAGTTCTAATTTTACAACCAGAAGCGCGAGTGACAATCTTTGCGTTGCCAATTAGAACTTCGAATTTTCATTACCAGCTTGCTATGTTGAAATGTAATATTTTCAGACACGGTAGCTTAAAAATGCTATTTATTTATTTTTATCGTTTGTTTTTTTAGTGTCAGCAATGAAACCGATATTGTTATTTTTTTAAATGGAACCAACGACGATCTAGAAGTGATGAAAACTGGAATTCTAGAACGTAAACAAAAATAAAAAGAACATAGTCGAATGACAAAGAAAGACGAGAAAAAGGCAAGCGGAAGTAATAGAAATGAAACGCAAGCGGGCTGTATTTTCACTGTACTTAAAAAACGAGCAAAAAAATCATAAATTAACACTTTCACTGAGGTGACATTACTTAGTGCGTGTCAAAAACACGCACTTGGCGAATTTTTTATTATATAGTACGGTAATTTAATATTTTATCTCGGAATTCTGGATACTGAACTATGAAATCCTGCCTTAATACGTGTCTAGCAGGCATTTGACGAATTTTTTTTAACTTTTTTTTTTTATTATAATGAAATACAATATGTACGTGTATGTATATAATAAACGAAATTTCTGAATTAAATAAATATTAAAACTATTCGAGTATTGAACACGTTCCGGTATAGGGACTTTTACGTTACACAATTTTTTTTAAAAATTTTATTTTTCTTTAACTTGTTACAGTAAATTACAGTAAAAAAATTACAAAATTCTATTTTTTTTAACTTTTTATTATTTTTTTATTATATTTATTAATAATCAAAACCAAAATTGTTAAATTACGTAAATGACTCGTCTATTTCGAGCGATGATGATTTATTCGATTTTGAAATCAATAGAATTCGGCCAAAAAATAAAAAAAAATACTTTGATAGTACTATTCAATTATATAATAATGAAGAATTTATTGAGCACTTCAGAATGAGTAGACATGTAGCTGCAAGTCTGGATGTATTACGCATGTACATAATTATAATTTTTATTAATAATTGTAATTTTTAATAGCGCCGAAAATCATTAGAAAAAATTAATTTAATATTTGTTCTCAAAATTTGCGCGAAAACGTTCATTAGTTTCAATTACGTCACATTCTCTAGATAGCAACTGGTAGCCTGTAACTAAGAAAAAAACTATTTATTTTTGTAAAGCATAAAGAAATTAGAGCGTATATGGCCGTTAAAACCATCGCGTGTATGGTCGACTTTCAACGCTTACCAAATCGAATAATTTTATAACTTAAATTGTGATCCAAGCAACTGTGTTCGAATATACTTTGATAAATCGAACAAGTAAGATCATGTATGAATTCGCAGAATTAATTATGCGATAAGAACACAGTCGCCTTGGACAGAGCGGATGTATGTACCTTGGGAACAAAAAGAGTGTGAGAGTAGCAGCGTTAGAGTCTGGATAGAGCATTGTTAGAGAGAGTGTAGAACATTGTTAGAGAGAGTGTGTAGAAGTGTTAGAAAGTCGAAAGTGCAGAGTTAAGTGAGAAATATTGTGAGATATTGTAATTGGAGGGTATTTTGTTAACAAAAGGGGTGTTTAATGTGTTGGGTAGTGCAGGTGAAAGCGAAGGGTAGTTAAATTGGTAAGCGTTTAAGGGCGAAGATCCAGCGAGGTAAGTGTGAAACATTAAAATCATTCTTGGATTATTCCGGTGATTTAGAGTTAGTATTATTATTATTGTATTTTTAGCGTGCAGGAAAAAGCAAATTGATTTAGTTACGTATTTCAATGATAAATTGTTAACTGAAACATTTATAGTTTTACCGATTATATTGTTTTTTTTTTATATATAATTTTTCATACATATTCAATAAATCATTGATATCATAATCTGAGGGTTATAAATGAGGGGTAAATTAAGCGTAGTATAGATATTTCGCGATATGTTTTTACTTTGTTCCTTTATAAATTCAATATTAATTTTTGTTTATATTTAATTTTTTTTTGTAATTATTACTTATTAAATAAATTTTCATATTTTTCTAGAATTGGAGAGTTTCTTTTATTACTACTTCTGGCACGAAAATTTCTTAAACATCTTTCCTGGGGTTGGCCTATACGGTTGCAATCTCGGAGCGGCTACTAGGACCGCAGAACCCATCCCCGAATTTTTATTCACCCCTCCACAATAGGTTCTCTGGGCAACCGCTCGACCAGAGTTCCACTAACGTGCATCCCCTAGCAGGGTGCGGCGTTACATTTGGTGTCAGGTGTGGGGTAGTAAAAAGGGGTGGTATATACATTGTGGGGTAGTTCATCGCTTACGTGTGGGGTGGTTCATCCCTTATGTGGGGTAGTAAAAAGGGGTAGTATGTACATTGTGGGGTAGTAAAAAGGGGTGGTATGTACATTGTGGGGTAGTAAAAAGGTGTGGTATGTACATTGTGGGGTAGTAAAAAGGGGTGGTATATACATTGTGGGGTGGTAAAAAGAAAACTTGTGACATGTATATTGTAGGGTAGTAAACAAGAGACGGTTACAAATACACTTTGGGGTAGTAAAAATGAGTAGTAAATTGTAAAGTAGTAAAATTAAGGAGACGAATAGCGTGTAAACTGTTAGAAAATTTAATTAAGGGTGAAAAATAAGGATTGACAAAAAAAAAAAAATAAAAGGAAAGGCGACGTGTAAATTGCGGAATAATGTTAAAAATTCGATATATCAATTGCAACATATAAATTACAAATGTGACCGAATCATAAAGTAATAAAGTAATTTGCGTAGTTAATAAAATTAAGGGGTTGAAAAATTATGAGATTTACGAATATAATGCATGTGGAAAAATATTTTATGTGATCGTGCCAGAGTAGAAAGAGAATAGCGAAAACTAGTGAGAAAAGTCGTTAAGTTGTAGAATAAAATAGTTAATTTTAAATCAAAACCGTAATTTTAAATTTTTTTTTTTTGTTAGCGTCATTTTGAATTATATTCATAGTTAAACAAATTTTACATTAGGCTAAAGAACAAAAGGCAGTATTATTTTAATTATCAGCAAGTTGTGTATATGCAAAATCATAATACCGTGTGTATCGAGTAAATTAAGCGTGTGTACTTTATAAAATTTTGAATATAGCAATAATTTTTAGTAATACGGGGTAAATTTTGAAGGACGAAATCATTTTCTTGCGAGGTTGATGCGTAAAATTAAATTTTTGGAAATTTCAAATCAAATTTTGTGAGTCAAAAGATCGTTATATTTTAATGTAAACATTCGGTATATGAGCTTGCATTGGTAACATTGAAATAAACAGCGAAGGACACCGTCATATGTGCAACGATTGAGACGGTTAAATTATATGCATTACCAAAAGCATACATAATCATAATCATCGATAAGTAATTGTGGATACGTACATATGTGAGTACGTAAAATCGTGGCGAACTAGCGAATCTGTTTCAGCGGTGTGAGGGAGTACATCAACGCAACGGTAGGTGGTACATGATACATTGCATTCTAACTTGATCGAAATATTATATGCAGATGAATTTATAATTATTAATTACATGTGTGGATTGTGTAAGTGCTGCATGAAGAGTATTGCGCATCAATATAAGAATTTAAAAGTAGGTTAGCTTAATGTAATATTAAAATTTAAAATTTTGTAAAGCGAATGTTATCAATAATCGCGAATATCAATTTAAAAAAAAAAATTAATTAACATATTGAATATTTGCTGTAAATCTTGCGAAAAATTAAATTTTTTTGTGTGTAAATGACTAAACCGAAATTTAGTATTCAACGTTTCATATTAGAAGCTTAACTTTTGATGACATAATAAATTAGATTGAGTAGCTGAATAATATTTTACAGTAATATTAAGTAATAAAGTAGAATTTTCCTTATAATTTTACCGTAGGTGCGCAACTTAATTTTTCAATAATTTAAACTTTAATTTAATTTAAAGGATTTGTAAAATTGAAATTGTGTGAATGATTGAGGTATATTATTGTGTGATATTGATATAATTTTTAATAATTTTTAATAAATTTTTATTGTTTTCCTATACCTGTTAACCTAAAAAGTAAAATTTTGTATTACTTATCCAAAAAAAACAAAATTTAAAAAAAAAATAATAATTGTTTTAAAATTTTTAATTAGCATCTTCAAGAGCTTTATTTTAATAGGGTATTTGACCTTTTGTATTGTAATATTCTAAAAGTGTATTATTAGCGGTGTGGTTCTGTTTTCGTAAAATTTCTGTAAATCATAATTAGTATTGAAAATGACCTCCAATGCGAGTACCAGCACAACCGAAATGGGGGAATGTAAGGTAAACCCGGAGCAGAAAACCATAATTCAACATCTTGAGACGCCACGTTTGGGTAGTTTTGCTAATGCCACCGCAACCTTTTCGGGAGCTGAGAACGTAGAAGAATACTTTGAGAAATTAGAACTTAGAGCAGCGTTGGAAAATATCACGAACGAACAACTGGTGAAGGTCCTAAAATGCAAATTGACGGGCGAAGCATATGAATATTATAAAGCGGAACAACTGTTTAGTGTGCCAAATATCACATATGAGGAATTGAAAAAGCGATTGATTGAGTATTATGGAAAACCAAAACCTTCAGGACTAGACGTTTTAAGTACAATAAAACAAAGGCCTCGTGAGACAGTACGACAATTTTTAATAAGGTTGAAGCTAGCGGGTCGGCAAGTTTTGGAAGAACGAGCGGGATCATCAGCTGTTGCAAAAGAAATCGAGAAGGGATTTATCGAAGATTTGATATTAACGCGATTTACAGCAGGTTTGCGGCCTGAAATAATAAAACAAGTGGGGCTGATGCTGTCTTTGGAAACAAACTTAACATTAGAGCGAGCGACGGAAATAGCTATAAAAGAAGAACGTAACCAGCAAGTAATGATTGATCAAATGCGTAAAGTTAATATTGCAGCCACCGAAGCGACTTAAAGGAGGAAATTTTGGAAACGGAGGAAGCTATTGGCGACGTATATGGTATTGATAGACATTCATATAGGGGCTACCGTCCGTACGAATCGACTAGAAGAGAACGAACTGAGCGACGATACGATAGAAGTGAACAACGATATGACAGAAATGAGCGAAGAAATGACCGAAATGAGCGAAGAGATGACAGAGATGAGCGAAGAGATGATAGAGGTGAACGTAGAAACGACAGATGGCATAAAGAACCAGATGACAGAAACAGACGACAGGACAACGGACGAGGAGAACAGAGTAGGAACCGAGAACCATGGCGTATGGAAAATGTTAAATGTTATCGCTGTTACGGAAATGGTCACCATGCGAGGAACTGTACGAACAAAATTAAGTGTGCTCGATGTGAAGGAGAAGGACATTTCGCACGAAATTGTACTATGCCAGACCAAAGGAGACGAAGCGAGGATACAGCGAGACGAGGTTGGGGACCGCGTAGAGAACAAAATCGGCAAGACGAAACTGCACGCGATAGGCACCATCAAGACAACGAAAGAGTTTCCAGCTGGCGAGATAATGAACGTTTAAACGAAGGAGCCCCGACGGCAGCGCCCCATGTCGATCGGGATTGGAATTAAACTACGGAGCGAAAACTTATTTAGTGCCGGGTAATTTTAATGTATTTAGCGAAGAAGGACCATCTGAAGTGGAAGGGACAGTAGAAAATAAAACATTGCGATTTTTAATTGATTCCGGATCGGCAGTGACAATAATAAAGCGGAGTGTGATTGGCAATGCGTACATAAATACTGAACATAAATTAATATTGCGAGGAGTATCCGGACAAGATTTTTCTACTTTAGGGGCTGTGTATTTAAATTTAATCTTAGGAACAAAAAGTTTTGGCTTTATCTGTAATGTGTGTGACGATCAATTTAAAATAAATGCGGATGGTCTATTGGGGAGAGATTTCTTTAAATGTTTTGGAGCGATAATTAATTACGTGAAGAGTGAACTTGAATTACCTGGTACTAAAACACCATTATTACTATCAGGAGGGCGACAAATACCGAAAAATATTATTGGAGAGATGAACGCTAAACCGGATCGGACAAATACAACGAGTAAGCAGACACAAACATCTGAGGTGGGTGAATTGGTACAGAAGAGACACCAGCGGAGAATGGTTAAAGCGAAACCAGAACAGCGTAGCAAAAAGCGAGAAATGGACGAAATGAGCGAAGTACTTAATGAGCGTGAGAAAAAAATTAAGCAGACTTGGAGGACCACTATGAAGAAAAAGCGAAGCAAGCAAGGAAATCGTAAACTACAGAGAGGGACAAATAATATTACGAGAAGTAGTAAAAACATTGTGAGAAGCGACGCAAAATGTTCAGTGAAAAATGAGGAAAGTGAAATTATGCGAGAGATTGATTCCCAAAGTGAAGTTAATAAAAGAAGTGACACTGCGGAGAAGAACAACGTGATGCGAGGATGCGAAATACATGCAGCGACCGAAAATAAAGTAAATGCGACGAAAAACAAAAACTGCGGCGAACAAAATCATTGCGAGATAACTATGCGTGGAAACATTAAGCATACAGCGAAGAAAAATAATGCGAAAAAAAGTGAGAGTTGCGAAGACCAGACTATTTGCGGAGAAAATATGTGTGAAAATAAAAGATACATTGCGAGAAAGAATAACAATGCGACGGAAAGTGAGAATTGTGAGAAACAAATTTTTTGCGAAGAAAATGTGCGTGCAAATAAAGGATACATCGCGAGAAAATGTAACACTGCGAAGAAGAGCGAGAATTGCAACGAACAAACCAACTGCGAAGAGAGTGTGCGTGAAAATAAGGTAAATAATGCGAAGAATAATAATTATACGAAGAAAAATGAGAGCGGCGAAGAATTTATCAACTGCGAGGAAATTATGCGTAGAAAGTCAATAAAATGCGAGAATAAAGAGTGTGAAAATTACTGCGAAGAAATTAAGCGTGAAAATCTAATACAATGCGAAGGTAAATGTGAAGAGAAGCCACAACGCGAGCATTATAGCGAGAAGCGAGACCGTTGTATACCTCAGGAATCAAGAGAACCGAAGTCTTCACCGAAAACGGGAGGTGATCAGTCAGTAACACTTAAAAAGGAAAACACTAAGGTGGAAGTCCAAGACGAGTGTTTACAAACGCGACACCATAAAGGGTCATTACGCGGAAATAGGAAAAGCCGTATCAAAATACCGCCTAGTACTGATAGTTCTGAAAATGACGAGCCTGTTATAATCGAAGTGACGACTGAAGCTCTAGTGCACCGAAGTCCAGAACCATTCGATGACGGAATGCGTAAAGAATGCACCGACCATTTAGGGACAAATAGAATTTCCAGTGCAAGTCCTTCACGGCCATGGAGTGACAACGCTGTAAAACAGGATGTTGGCCGACATCTAGTTTTAATAAAGGAAAGTCTAGAGATCCCAGCACGGACCGAATGCATTTGTGCAGCAATCCAACACGAATTTTCAACTGGTACAGAGGTTTTGATAGAACCTGAGGAATTATGGGGGAACAGTGTAATGGTTGCGAGATCGTTATCCACAGTGTCGAAGAATAAGGAAGTAATGGTGAAATTAGTAAATGTGACAGAGAGAACAATCAAAATGGCAGAAAAAACCATCGTAGGCAGTGTCGAAGAAATCAAGTGTGAGCAAGAGAACATTTGCGAGTTGCCAAGCGAGTTACAAGGAATGGAATGTAATCAAATATCAGTTCGAGAAATAAAGTGGTCCGAAAAAGTAGATATAAAACATTTAGGTGAAAATGAGATACAAAAATTGGAGGAGCTGTTTCATGAATACCAAGATATATTTTTAGTGGAAGGAAATAAATTGGGAACTGCAAAAGGGGTAAAGCACCGTATAATTACTGAAAATGTGCCACCAATAGCTCAGCGTCCATATCGTGTTCCATATGCGCAGAAGGAACTATTACAGAAAGAAATTGAGGGTATGCTGAAAGATGGGATTATCACAGAATCACAGAGTCCGTGGTCAGCACCAGTGGTTATTGTCCCTAAGAAGACGGAAACTGGCGAGACAAAAATACGTGTTTGCATAGATTTTCGAGCGTTAAATAGTGTGACGAAAAGAGACTATTATCCTCTACCGAATTTACAGGGAACTTTCGACTTATTAGGGGGAGCGTGTCTATTTACTACATTAGATCTCATTAGCGGCTATTGGCAAGTAGAGGTTGCTGATGAAGACAAAGAGAAGACAGGATTCAGTACATTAGAGGGCCACTGGCATTTTAATCGCATGCCATTTGGATTAGTAAATGCGCCAAGTACTTTCCAGCGCCTTATGAACACCGTACTTGCAGGAATTGTGGGAAAACGTTGCCTAGTGTACTTAGATGACGTGATCATTTTTAATTCAGGAGATATTGACGAACACTTAGCGCGAGTGAGAGAAGTATTCGAGTGTCTGCGGAAGGCAAACCTAAAGATAAAACCAGCTAAATGTAAATTTCTACAAGCGGAGACGAAATATTTAGGGCATATAGTGGGGAAAGGAGGAGTACGACCAGATCCAGAGAAACTTAAAGTTGTGAAAGAATATCCAGTACCTAAACGAGTAAGAGACATTCGAGCTTTCCTTGGTCTTGCGGGATTTTACAGACGATTTATACCGAAGTTTGCGGAAATTGCCAGGCCTCTAACTAAACTGACACAAAAAGATCAAGCTTTTATTTGGAGTGAAGAAGCCCAAAAATCTTTTGAATTATTAAAGAAATTACTATGTGAAGAACCAGTGCTACAATTTCCTGATTTTCAACATGAGTTCTGGTTGACGGTAGACGCGTCAGGATATGCTTTAGGGGCCATATTAGGGCAGAATATTAATGGGAACGAACGGCCAATTGCATATGCGAGCCGACAACTGAATCGGGCTGAACAGAATTATACAACTACCGAGCGTGAATGTCTAGCGTTAGTGTGGGGAGTAAAACACTTTAGGTGTTATCTGTATGGAAGAAAATTCAAAGTGGTCACTGATCACCGGCCACTGCGTTGGTTACAATCAATTAAAGACCCTTATCACCGATTGGCTCGATGGGCTTTAACTTTAAGCGAGTATGATTTCGAAATTCAAGCGAGACCGGGACGTTTACATGGAAATGCGGATGCATTATCGAGGTTACCAGTGAATGTAATAGAAGAAGGGGAACCGGAATATGTGCCATGGTATGATCCAACAAATATTAAAGTAAATCAGAGACGAGATGAAAGTCTGAAACCCTTATTACAACAAATAGAGACAAACCCCGAGAGTAGTTCATATTATTTAAATTCTAGTGAGTTATTGTGCAGAGAAGTACCAGACCAAGCACAGTATGTAACGGAAGGAGTACTTGTTGTACCAACTAATATGCGGAAGCGGGTATTCATAGACTTCCATGCGGGACCTATTGCGGGACATCAGGGCGTTAAAAGAACAACCGAATTTATCCAAAGAAGATTTTACTGGCCGAATATGAAACGGGATATTAAAACTTGGTGTGAACAATGTGAATCGTGCGCACAACGGAAAACTCCACCTAGTCATCCGGCACCACTACAGAAATTACCACAAACAGAAAGACCTTTCATGCGAGTAGCGGTAGATATTGTTGGTCCTCTTACTACAACATTAAATGGGAATCGGTACATTTTAACGTGTCAAGATTACTTTTCGAGATACCCTGAAGCAATTCCCCTGCGTGACCAGAAAGCGGAGACAGTGGCGAAAGCGCTAGTAACGAACGTCTTTACCAGGCATGGTGTACCTCGAGTGTTATTATCAGACCAGGGAACAAACTTTTTATCCAAATTAATGAAGGAAATTTGTAGTTTGCTTAAAATCGAGAAGATTCAAACAACTCCATTTCATCCGAGCTGTAATGGCATGATCGAGCGGTTCCATCGGGACTTAAAGAACATCCTATCACACTACATTAATTCAGAACAAACAGACTGGGACGAGTGGCTGCCGTATGCTCTAATGGCTTATCGAAGTCATATTCATTCATCAACGGGAGAGACGCCATTTTTCATTTTACATGGCAGAGATATGGAGTTACCATACGATGATATCATCAAGACGCCTGTGCTAAAGTATGATTATGATAGCAATTATGCTTCAGAGCTTATGCAAAGAATGCATGATGTGTATGAGCGAGTGCAAAAGAAGTCAACAGAAACAACCGAGAAACAAGTTCAGCGTTTCAATAGAAAAGCGAGAGAGGTGACATTCAAAGTTGGTGATAAAGTCTGGTTACATGATCCAACAAATAAAGTAAATTTAACGAAGAAGCTTGCGAAGCCGTGGGTTGGACCTTACCGAATTATTGAGAAAAAGGGAGCAGTGAATTTCAAAATACGGGAGATAAGAGGACGTAAAGAGCTGATTGTCCATGCAAATCGTTTAAAATATTGTAAAAGTGAAGAGTGCGATGACGTAGAAACCCGGAGGGGTAACAAAAATAAGAGAAATGAACAATCGCCAGAAAGGGAGCAGCAACATGAGCTTTTCGAGGAGGAGGCTGAGGATTACGTGATAAGAATCGAGGAGTCACTAGGAAGCAGTCAACGGAAAAATACAATACAAAGTAGGAATGACAAGAGTGTGGAAACAAATGAGAGCATCCACAACGAGCGTAATAATGATGACGACGAAAATGAGATGACTCGTTGCAGTGATGAAAGCGATGAAGAGTTGATGCTAAGTGGGTGTGATGACGACGCGAGAGATGACGATATTTTGAGTGAATATGGTGAGGAGACAAACTATGGGGAAGATGCAACTGAGTGGAGGGAAGAAGGGCAGGAACCAGAGGAAAGTGAGAGACAGCAAAATCAAGAAGAGTGTAGTGAGAGCGAGCGAGAGTGTGAAGAGAGTGAGAGAGAGCGAGAACACGAAGTACATGAGAGAGAGCAAGAAAAACAAAGAAAAGCACTGAGAGAAGATTTTGGTGGAGGACCCGAAGAAGACGTACTACGTCCACATACGCGAAGTCAGGGTGAAGTTCCCGAGTACCCTTGGGTACTTCCTAAACATATTTAATGTGAAGTAAACTACGTGTTAGAGACGGAAAAGATAAAAGGGTTAAAACATTAGTTTTAGAAACTATTAAATTACCCGATTAGAGTGGTGTGTATGAAGATAATGATAAATAAATAATAAATAAGACGAGAGTGTAAAAGTAATGCAAACTGATGTATTAATAAGTACTTCATTTGTTTAGTGTAGTGAAAACAGCCCATGTAGAATCGTGAAATAAACTCTAAAGTTGTGATATTTTATTTTGTTACAGTGAAACTACGAACAATGGCTAAGCTCATTCTAGTTGGACTCATTATTATATTTGTGAGCGAAACTTATGCATTAGTTGCGTACGATTGTGACAGCGATAAATTAAATATCACCACGATATCACTTTTGGAGGTTAGTGCGTGTGAACGGTATACTCGATTAGTGCGTGAAGAGTCAGTGTTTATCCAGTTGATACAAACTGCCGAATATGCTGAGGAACACGTTTATCAGTGCAAAGTGCAAGTGCAAAGACATATTACACATTGCGGTATGCATTCGCACGGGTCTGAGGTCCGAAATGGATTCGCGAGTTACATAGCGGTAATGGGACGTGATCAATGCATAAAGATGCATCGGTACTCTGAAGTAGAATTTAGTCGTGGTGTGATTCTGAATCAATTACAGCGAAATGGAACTGTATCACGTAGTGTAGTATTAGCAGGAACAATTACGTATGATGGAAAGTGTAGTGGAGTGGATTATAGTGACGAATATGGGACCTGGGGAAATGTGGTTGTACAGGCGATTGTAACTATAACCCTGACGGACTATCGAGCAGTCGTACAAATTAATAATAACCAAATTAAATTGCGTTCGGGAACGAGTTGCGCTTATATTTCGGCAGAGTGTGTAGACATTGAGGGTGGGGAAACATACTGGAGAACTTATGACGCGGAGTTTTGCGATGTTAGAAAGTACATGGTGTTATATGAGGGCGAAGCTCGAAAGTTAACCAATGAAGAAGATGACATCAGTGATATGAAACGCGTTGTTTATACAGTCACCACACAAGAAACAACGTTCGCATTGGCAGTACATAGCCGAGTTTTCATATGCAGTCAGCGAGGATGGCAGACGGAGCATCCGAAATTAATTATAAGTGAGGGCGCACCAAGGGAATTTATTCTGCGGAAGAAGCCGAGTCAAGCCGTCAACTTAGACCTGTTTACTTACGTAAACTCCAAATTTGTGTACGTCGAAAAACATGTGGCGAGAGAAATTAAAACATTATATGATGCGGTTCAAACACAAAGGTGTGAAATGGAGCGACAAATAATAAGGAACCTTCTAAATCTGGCGATTATTTCTCCGGAAGAGTTTGCGTATAACTACATGCGGGAATCAGGGTACACAGCCGTAACATCGGGGGAGGTCGTGCACATAATTAAGTGTATCCCTGTGGAGGTGAAAGTGCGTCACGTTGAAGAGTGTTATAGGGAGTTGCCAGTTATGCATAACAACCGCACATTATTTATGACACCAAGAAATCATATACTGCAGTCCTATGGATCGGAACAACCTTGCAATTCGATGGTCGCGTCAATGTATCGGCTAAACGAGAACTGGTATAAACTATTTCCGACTATCACCGAAGCTTTACCACCACAGCGATTACAGCCAGAGAAACCAAGAGTATGGAAGTACGTGAGCCCACATCTATTGGCTTCAGCAGGGATTTATAGTGACCGTGAGATACAAGCGTTAAATAACCATCTAATGTTTCCATCCGAAAGAGAGGCTATAGTGACAACATTTGTAAGAAGTATTTCGGGAATACCTACCAATCTGCAAGACATAAAAGTTGATCAAGCGTTTACCGAAAATGCGATTAATGTAATGGTAAAGTCATACACCACCAAACTTTGGGGGTATTTTACATGGATTGGAGAAGGTATTACGTTACGAAGCGTTAATGCGAGGGTGGGCATTATACCAAATTTTCGGTCTAAGCGTGCATTTACTTGGAGCAGCTTGGGGAGCAGTAGCAAATGTTCTACTACATGCGAGACATACCAAACAGGCACAGCAGATGGAAGTGATTAAGCAGAATGGAATAACGACGACGCGTGAAGACGAAACAAGAGAGGAAGTAACATCGAGAGAAACTGAGCCGAAAGGAAGTGCCCTGAAATGCGATGCCACGAAGAACAATGTAGGACCTGAGACAGCGGGTATTCCACCGGGTCCGTATCGCGATGTCATCATTCAAGTACAGTGCGAAAATGACGACTGCGCATGAGAGTGATATAGTGTAGTGTAGGGTAAAAGTGCAAAACGTAGTTAAGTGCATAGTGCTTAAACAACTTAAAAAAAAAAGGGGAGTTGTTAATGTGAACTAGTGTGAACGAGGAGGTGTAACAAGTAGAGACACTAAGGCTTTATGTTCATGAGGACTTTAAATAACTAGAGACACTAAGGAAAATGTAAGAAAGAAAAGTAGTATTATAGATTTTATATCTGAAAACTGATTTTTTTTTTTTTTAAGAGAGGTTTATATAGGATTAGTTAAGATATGTATTTAGAGCAGGATAAGTGGAAGAATCTAAGAATGTGGGCAAGTTGCGAAATTAAACTAAATGCGGAAAGATGTTGCTATGAGCAAGCATCTTTTAGTAAGGGGAGGGTAATGTAAAGCATAAAGAAATTAGAGCGTATATGGCCGTTAAAACCATCGCGTGTATGGTCGACTTTCAACGCTTACCAAATCGAATAATTTTATAACTTAAATTGTGATCCAAGCAACTGTGTTCGAATATACTTTGATAAATCGAACAAGTAAGATCATGTATGAATTCGCAGAATTAATTATGCGATAAGAACACAGTCGCCTTGGACAGAGCGGATGTATGTACCTTGGGAACAAAAAGAGTGTGAGAGTAGCAGCGTTAGAGTCTGGATAGAGCATTGTTAGAGAGAGTGTAGAACATTGTTAGAGAGAGTGTGTAGAAGTGTTAGAAAGTCGAAAGTGCAGAGTTAAGTGAGAAATATTGTGAGATATTGTAATTGGAGGGTATTTTGTTAACAAAAGGGGTGTTTAATGTGTTGGGTAGTGCAGGTGAAAGCGAAGGGTAGTTAAATTGGTAAGCGTTTAAGGGCGAAGATCCAGCGAGGTAAGTGTGAAACATTAAAATCATTCTTGGATTATTCCGGTGATTTAGAGTTAGTATTATTATTATTGTATTTTTAGCGTGCAGGAAAAAGCAAATTGATTTAGTTACGTATTTCAATGATAAATTGTTAACTGAAACATTTATAGTTTTACCGATTATATTGTTTTTTTTTTATATATAATTTTTCATACATATTCAATAAATCATTGATATCATAATCTGAGGGTTATAAATGAGGGGTAAATTAAGCGTAGTATAGATATTTCGCGATATGTTTTTACTTTGTTCCTTTATAAATTCAATATTAATTTTTGTTTATATTTAATTTTTTTTTGTAATTATTACTTATTAAATAAATTTTCATATTTTTCTAGAATTGGAGAGTTTCTTTTATTACTACTTCTGGCACGAAAATTTCTTAAACATCTTTCCTGGGGTTGGCCTATACGGTTGCAATCTCGGAGCGGCTACTAGGACCGCAGAACCCATCCCCGAATTTTTATTCACCCCTCCACAATAGGTTCTCTGGGCAACCGCTCGACCAGAGTTCCACTAACGTGCATCCCCTAGCAGGGTGCGGCGTTACATTTTCCTTATAACTAGGAAAAAAATTGTTGATTTTTAAAAAAATTAATTAAATTCAAATTAATTTCCATAGTTATGTTTGTTAACCGGAATTTAAGTCGCGACCTTAGTGGTGACAGTGTTGAAACATAAGAGAAAGTAACGTCACAGCCCGTTTCTACTGGCGTAATTTATAGCTGAAAAATTACTTTTTAATTAATTTTTTTAAAATTAAATAATGTTAGTTAAGATAAATTAACATAATAAATTGCTATCTTTTATTATTAATTTTCATTAAAATTTGTTTTTATCTGAAATATTAATATATTGTATATGGGTAGTTCTTCAAACGATGGAAGAAAATGGACTTAATTCCGGCCACACATTTTTTTCATGCATGAGCTTTGGAAAGTAGTTTTATATAAGTATTATAGATGACATTTTTTACACTATTTGAAAGTAGCCAGCCAAAAAATTAAAAATAATAAATTTTATGGCCATTATAAAAAAGAGACATCCAGGAAAGTGAAAAATTGAGTAAAAAACTGAAATTAACACAAGAGAATTTCTTATATTCATTTTTATTATCAAGCACAATTTATTAAGCTATTAAACAATTTATTAATTTTTATTATTAAACAATTTTTATTATTTTTATTATTAAATTTTTAATTATTAAACAATTTATTATTTATTTAATATATATTATATATTATATTAGTAGTATATATATTAGTGGTTATATAATGTAGGTATATATGTATTTAAAAAAAAAAAAAAATAAAAAAAAACTAAATAAATAAAAAAAATTGCGAATTTATTATTTATTAAAAAATATTCGAAGTCATTTACGACCGTTTAATACATATTATATATTATATTAGTAGTATATGTGTCAGAAGCATAGTAATTATATAGTATATATTATACAGAAAAAAAAATGGTAATTTATTTTTTATTAAAAAATATACGGAGTCATTGACTACAGTATTCTAATGACATTTACCTAATTTATTTACACTATTTAAGTTTAATCCCCGTTTTTGGAGCTGTCAGGAGACTGAGAATTCTTCAATATTCTTTAAAAATCGGCTAAATAACGTTTTATAAAAAAAAAAAAAAAAAAAAAAAAAAAAAAAAAAAAACAGGTCCGCTATTCCAATACAACATATTTACAACTCATACAACTGAAAAATTTTTTATATCCACAGTATTTTTCACGAAAATGGTGACCAGGATACTGAGAAATTGACTGGACCGAGTACGATCTCACTTACAATGTTAACTAAATTAGTTGATACAACCTCAAATTAAGTAAAAGATGTACTTTATTTTGTTTATTATATTTCAGTTAATTACTATGACAAACGATGATTTAATCAGAATATAAATTTTTTACATTTTTTAAGTGTTTTTGTTTGATAGGAGAATGATGCAAAATTCGGGAGACAAAATTCAATAGAGTATTTCTTAAAGAAGATATAAAAAAATTCAAAAATTATTTATACAATAAAAATGTACCAATATTATAGATTACTACTGCAGTGTAATTTTTTTTTTAGACATTCAGAAAAAATAATTTTTTAGTCTGCTATGTTTTACTTTGGAGAGGAGACATATCAGGAGACTGAGAATTTTACATTTTAAGTGTCATTTTTTATAAAAAATATATTTCGAAACCGGGTTATTTTGAGTGACCAGTTAGATGCAGTAATGGTTTACAGTTTCCATCTAGAAAAAATGTATTTTTCAAAATATTAATATACAAAATGCGTTGGGCCGTCCAAAATTCCATCGTTTGAATAACTACCCATATATTTTTTTAAATAAATATAGTAAAATATTTAATATATATGTATTATTACTTTTTAAGTAAATTCACAATATAATTAGAAAATCAGGGAAAATGACATCTTCAAATAGGTACAATTTCAGGTGTAGCGCTATGTACTGTTGGATATATTAAATTATCAAAGCGCGAGACAATAAAAGTGAGCCTGATATAACATCAGCTTTGCGACGAATAGACGAATGGTTTCTAGAAAACGGGTTACAATTAAACGTTGATAAAACGCAAGTATTTCGACTAGGAGATTACGAAGGTACTAACCAAACCAGCAATATACTGGAACGGGAAAAAGAAGTTAAATATTTGGGTATAGTAATGGACAATAAGTTGAACTGGAAAACAAATATCTCTAATATACTTTCGAAACTAAATAAGCAGTACTACCTTATGAGAAGCCTTAAAGGTTTGGTATCTGAAAAAGTCCACCTAACAGCGTACTATGCGTATGTACACTCGACTCTAACGTATGGAATACTATACTGGGGAGTATCACCGCACAGCAACCAGTTACTCATTGCGCAAAAGAAGATAATTCGTTTAATAGCAAATCTTAGCCTCAGAGAAAGTTGCAGAGATTCGTTCAGAAAATTAAAAATCCTAACTATTTATGGTATTTTTATATTAAATGCAATTATTTTTTATAAAAAGAACACAAAATATTTTGTATCAAGAAATATAATTCATTCATATGACACAAGAAATAAATCTGACCTAGAAAGCAAATGTTCCGCATTGTCAGCAATTCAAAATAGTACATATAATGTAATAACAAAAATTTGCAATCAAACACCAAAAACAATTAATGGAACTTCCAATTTGCAGAATCAAGAAAAAACTAAAATTTATTTTAGCAAACGAAGCACTGTATAATATTAATGAATACTATTATATTAATTGGAACAATTATTTATAAGTATTGAATTTCTTATGTATTATGTATAGTAACTAATTTATGTATTATGTACTTTTTCCACAACTAATTGTAATAGTTTTTAATGGAAATAAATATTATTATTATTATTATTTGAGAATTTAACGAAAGAAACGCGACTGCACTTCAAAAACCCCCAGGCGGAGGAAAAAGTGTCCGTGCAGCGTACCAGGTCAGGTACTTCAAAGTCAGGTACGTAATGTCCGTCATACAGCATCCCCTTCCTGGTCTTCCCTACCTAATAAATCCCCGAACCTCGCTGCGAAACCATAACAGTGGGAGATTCGAGGGCAGGTCCAATGGATGTTCGAGGACCCGCTCTAAACGGGGCATGGGGTTCAAAGGTGTTCATGAACTCCCGGAAAAAGTCGTCTCGTGCGACCGAAGCGTGTTATTATTATTATTATTATTATTATTATAAAATAATATTAGTCAGGAAAATTTGTGGAAAATTTTGAATTTGAAATTAAGGAATGTAGGAATCAGGATGGCGATGTTAATAAATAAAACACGATAATTAATATTGTAATTAAATAAGCGATTTATATTTGATCAATTTAAAATTATAATTCATGGATCTTCGGTGAAAATAAGAAGAAACGAGAGCTACCATTAAACACACCCGGTTAGGTCAACAGATAAAGCACGACTGCCCTTTTGAAAAATTGTAAACAAATCAAAATAAAAGCCAGAAAAACAAAAACAGGCTAGTCATCTTTTTTTTTTAATACGTATCCATGGCATACATTATGAAAATACATACACATTATAGGTACAATCATTTTTAAAAAAAAATATTGGTCCAGGAAAAACAAAATTTCTCGTAATCAAAATTTAATTAACTTTCTGAATGTCAAAAATTTATGATTTCAATGTCAAAACGTTTAGAAGAAATAATTAAAACTTCAGGAACTCATATTAAATATTTTCAGAAATGGGTATAAATTTAGAACTTTCTATAATTAATTTGACCAAATACTTTTTTGACTCTAGATAATTATTTTATTTAAACTTTTTTGAAGATGTAAAATATTTTCTGATTCAATCAATTTTCATTGTTTTTGTAATTCATAATTTATATTTTTATTTTACGTTGCTATTTTAAATAACTATTCGGAGAATACGAAAATATATTATTTTCTATTACGAACTTAACATATATGACCAAATACTTTTTTAAGTATTGTATTCGGTAATGAAAATTGAAATTATGTTTAACCCTTTCCAATCATGTGTCGGACGTCTTCCGACATTGTCTTTTTTCCGTTTCTATCCTTTGTCGGAACACGTCCGATATCGTTTTGATCATTTTCTTTCCTTTGTTAGTTTTATTATTCCCTGGAATTTATATTGCCGACCTATTTTGAGTTAGTTTCATGTTTAGCCATTAAACTGAATGTTGTACCTACACACGTTATATAATCGTATGACTTTTTATGTCATCGAAGGATGACATATTATTATGTCACCGAAGGATGACATATTAATATCGTTGTGTGATCATAGTGGGGGAAACATTATTATAGAGTTGTACATTTATATTGAATAAACGCAAGGGGGCTGTAGAGTTGTACATGCATATTGAATAAACGCAAGAGGACTGTATTCGCACTGTACTTAAAAAACGAGCTAAAAAATCATAAATTAACACTTTCACTGAGGTGACATTACTTAGTGCGTGTCAAAAACACGCACTTAACGAATTTTTGTTAAACTGACTAACTGTGACACAACGCTGTACCGTATCAACAATTCTATAATACTTAAGTGTACTAACTGGGAGTTCCGTCATAGTTGGTTAGCTCTCTTTCTATAACATAATTTTTAACAGATAGAAGTAGCAAAAATGTCACGGTGACAAAGGTCCTCCGTGTGCGCATGGGGTCATGAAAAAATTATAGGTTAATTTTAATATTAGGTATTTTCCAACAAACACTAGAATTTCCAATTCTAGTGAATCCAGTATTTTAAATTCGATAATGTCATTTGAAGGTCAAATCAAATTCAATTCAGAACTTCAGTTTGGTATTTAAAGGTGCATCCAGACCAACGCGCCGCGCAGTGCAGAATGCTCGCGAATGTTGCAAAAACAGTCAGTTTGGATGTGTACGCGCGCACAGCTGCAACAGTTTGCGCACAAACAAACATATTCGTGATAATGTCGGTAAATACTTCAAAAGACATTTTTGTTGCAGCATAAAACTTTTTATTATTATTATTTTTTTATTATAAAATTGCAATCATTATATATAAACACTAAAAGAAACTGATTTTGTAAAGAAATTCGAAATATTTGATTTAAAAATAATCTAACCCATAGTTAAGATAAATTTAAAGGGATGATAATTTTTTAAAAAATTCGTCAAATGTGTGTTTTTAACACGCACTAAGTAATGTCACCTCAGTGAAAGTGTTAATTTATGATTTTTTGTTAACTCTATAGTTGTTAACTCTACAGCCCTTTTGCGTTTATTCCCATGATGCTTCACAACTCTATAATTATTCAATATTGGATGTGCAACTCTATAATAATGTTTCCCCCACTATGATCACACAACGATATTAATATGTCATCCTTCGATGACATAAAAAGGAAAAAATGTGTTTATATTTTCTAACTTGTTTTAAATAGCTATTTTTTTTTGCTTTAATAGTGGCCAACAAAAACATTTTTAATTTTCAATTTTCAGTATGTTTAGCAAAATTGTTTTCTATTTTACCATTTTCTTTTTTTTTTTTTTTTAAATGGATTTTATGAAGTATTTTGCTCAACCCTGTTTACAATAAATTTACAAAGGATAAATTATTCTGAAAATTTAAAAGACAATGAGGTTGATTGCTGCAATTTTTACATTTTCTAAGTCCATCGCGGATTTAATTTAAATCTGAAAATTCTTCAAACACATAAATATTTAAATGCTGAGTATAAATGGATGCACGCTACGTAGTGTGCATTTGGTTCGCGAACGTTCGCAAACATTTTGCGCAGCGCAGTGTGTCTATTTGGACGGTTGTACGTGCACGAACGCGCACATCTGCAACAAATTGAGTATGTTGAAACATAGAGATTCCTTTGAAGTACCGACTTTAATTGGATCAAGTATGTTCGTGCGCAAGTTGTTGCAGATGTGCGCGTATACCCGTCCAAACTGACTGTTACTACAACGTTCGCGAACATTTTGAACTGCGCAGCGGGTATGTTTGGACGGCTTTTTAGTTGTTTAAATAAGCAGATTTTGATCGAGAACGTTCGCAAGCATTCTGCACCGCGCGGCGCGTTGGTTTGGATGCACCTTAACAGGTACATCTACTAATCAATAATCAAAAATTTTTATGTAACAAATTCGTCAAGTGCGTGTTTTTGACACGCATTAAGTAATGTCACCTCAGTAAAAGTGTTAATTTATGATTTTTTGGCTCGTTTTTTAAGTACAGTGAGAATACAGTCCTCTTGCGTTTATTCAATATATGCGTGTACAACTCCATAATTATTATATTATATATTATTATTATTATTATTATTATTAATTTTTCCCCCACTATAATCACACAACAAGATTAATATGTCATCCTTCGGTGACATAAAGAGGGTTTTTTTGTAAGACATGTTGGTGATACTGAAGTGTAAAAAGGTGATGCGTTTCCGCTGTTTTCTCTACGGCTACTGTGAGGGTGCCAGTCCATGGCGCTGTTTCAACTGAATACGGAATACGGAAAACCAGAACGGAACAGCAAAATGGGAGGGGATTTTGCGTTAAATTTAAACGGAAGTGTTCTTCAGCCATTTATAAAGTATTTTTATACAGAAATATTAAAAATTCTGTGAATATTACTGATTTTTATCAATTAATTAATTGATTAAGTGGTATTTTTAAAATAATTATAAGGTAATTTAGTAAGTAAACAATTCTTTTATTATTTTTTAACGTGAATAGTTTCTACGGAAAAATGGAATTTCTGTTCCATTTTAATTATACACGTTCCCCATGCACATAAAAAAACGGAAAATTTTAAATTTAGTATTTCCATTTTTATGTCATCTCAGATGCGTACGCATCTCATTATGTCATCTCAGATGCGTACGCATCTCAGATGACATATTAAAATCGTTGTGTGACTGAATAATTATTGAGTTGTACATACCTATTGAATAAAGGCAAGAGGGCTGTAGAGTTAACAAACAACTATAGAGTTAACAAAAAATCATAAATTAACACTTTCACTGAGATGACATTACTTAGTGCGTGTCAAAAACACGCACTTAACGAATTTTTATAATTTATCATATAATTAAACATTTCATGTTCATTCATTAAACATTCAATGTTTCATCCTGTGATGATTGCCACTCGGGTATCGATTTGGAAGTGGACGGTCCAGCTATTTGAAATTCTTCCGCAGTTGCAGAGGTTGCCGCACCTAGAAACGCAAAAATAAAAAAATTTTAAAATCATTTAATTGTATCTAATAAATAAAAAACAAGAAGTAGATCTGTTACCTGAATCACTACTGCACTCTAATGTGTCAGTGACCACCAGAATCGCCAAAGAACTTAATATAAGTACGCACACAGTTTGCGACTGGATTAATTTTGTTCGAGAGGTTAGAAGTTCAATTTTTAATTTTTTTACTTTCTTAATTCATTCATTAATTCATTTATTACTAATTTTTATTTATTTTCCTTTTTTGGCGATTCTGGAATGGTATATGGACCATGCGCAACCCATTGGCGGTGCTGGAAAAACTGTGGAAATTGACGAGTCCAAATTTGGAAAACGGAAATATAATAGAGGTAAATATGTAGAGGGACAGTGGATTTTTGGAGGTATTGAGAGAGAGTCCGGTCAGGTGTTTATGATTCCAATAGAATCCAGAGATGAAAACACCCTCATTAATTTAATAAAACAATGGATTCTATTGGAACCATAAACACCTGACCGGACTCTCTCTCAATACCTCCAAAAATCCACTGTCCCTCTGCATATTTACCTCTATTATATTTCCGTTTTCCAAATTTGGACTCGTCAATTTCCACAGTTTTTCCAGCACCGCCAATGGGTTGCGCATGGTCCATATACCATTCCAGAATCGCCAAAAAAGGAAAATAAATAAAAATTAGTAATAAATGAATTAATGAATGAATTAAGAAAGTAAAAAAATTAAAAATTGAACTTCGTACCTCTCGAACAAAATTAATCCAATCGCAAACTGTGTGCGTACTTATATTAAGTTCTTTGGCGATTCTGGTGGTATTTCCAATTTTACATATAATTAAGTATGTTAATAGTGTTATCGTTTTTAACGATAAAACACTTTGGCCGAACCATGTGCCCTTGCGGATGGAAGCTGTATTTCGGCAATATTTTCCTTTTTTATTTGATTTTTTTATTTTATTGTAGTACATCCATTGTGGATTTTCATTTCTGAAATAAGAAACGGAAGTAATTAACATGACTGTATTGAAATTTTATTACTTTATAATAATTTGAAAATACTTACCGATAAAAAATTTTCATTTTCGAATTACATTTTGTACAATATTGTTCTTTTGGTAAAATCTCCCTTTCTTGTAGAAAACTAACAAGATTTTGAACATTTTTGGTAAGTTCGACATAGTCCGCATAATTTTTTGGTTCCATTGTTACAATGAAGAAATGTTTTTAACGAAGGTAAAATATCAAATGATATATTTTTAAAATTTATTTTATAAGAATATAGCATTTTACAAACATAATGCACAAAATTTTATTATATGCAATAAAATTTGATTTTGTGTTAATAACTAACGGAAGGGGTGTAAGTAAGGGGTAGAAAGTAATACATAAAAATATTTATACCTAAAATGTATTTCGTATACAAAAATAAGTACCATTATTTCAGAAATTTTACAAGTTGAAAAAAAGAAAAAAATATTTTATTTTTATAAAAATATTTATTTTAAGTACAGTCGAAAAATTTTTATACATAATTTATAAATAAATAAAAAACGGCATAGAAAAATATACGCTTTACAGAGTGTGTAAATAGATCGGTTTCATTTATGTAAATTTGAGGCGTCGGTGGGTGGCGCGGCGTAAAGCGTATATTTTTCTATGCCGTTTTTTATTTATAAATTATGTATAAAAAATAAAGGAAAATTATAACTACTAGAAAAGGTCATATCAGTGCCGCGCCTCGGGCCCTAATTTGTAGGATGCCACCCGTTATGCTACTAACGACGCTTCGCGCCGTAATTTGTATGACGCCTACGTCGATATCATAACGGCGCTCCGCGCCGTAATTTGTGCAACGCGTAGCGTCCTAGCCAAAACGGCGCTTCGCGCCGCGACGCGTAGCGTCCTGGCCAAATGGCTCTTCGCGCCGTAATGCCCGTAATTTGTATGACGCGTATAAATTATGTATGAAAATATAAAAATCATCTATACCATATTACGACGCCAATTAAAAAAATATTTGCGTATATATCACATATGGAATATATTCTCTTTGAATAAGAATCTGTAAAATGTCGTTTTTTTCCTACGTATTAAAATAAAAAGGTTAAAATTATTTTTAAAAAATTTTATTTAAAACTTTTATTACAATTTTTTTTTTTAAAGATTCGCTACTTTTACGGTTTTTTCTTATTAAATAATAATAAATAATGCAAGTAATTGTGTTAAATTAACTGTTATATCAAAAATGTGAGTAACATTTAAAATGTAATATTTAATAATAAAACGCAATTATTTTTAATAAAAATATGTGACCGCGCTTTAACTCTTTAAGTGCAATAATTCTCAGCCACATTTGTTTTTTTTTTCGGCAAACATCGAAATTACAGCGTGTTGCAGTCCTCTACATTTTACCCGGACACGAATATACCAATGTGTTAGTAATATATTTTCGCATACATATACTATATACTACGATGGCCACCGTAGGTTACCACCAGTCAACAATTAAAAATAATTGAAAAATATTTAAAGTTCGATTACTTTGTCTGTTTCACGAATTAAAAGTTATTTTTACTGAACGCGTTTTCAACCTTTCGGTCATCCTCAGAAAGGTTGAAAACGCGTTCAGTAAAAATAACTTTTAATTCGTGAAATAGACAAAGTAATCGAACTTTAAATATTTTTCAATATTTAAAATGGAGTTTCACAAAGTAAATCTCTCAACAGTGAATTATTTAATTACAAATAAATTTATTTATTTTAAGAAAGATATCCCTTTATTTTGAGAAATTTTTTATTCAATAGAATTTTTACACTTAAATACGACACACTTCATATTTTTTTCTGTTTAAATTTCACGAGTTGATTAAAAAAACATGATTTTTATTTTGACGTGAACACCACGGCAGTCAGTAACAGACTAAATCAGTAATGGTGTAAATTGCTAGTTACTGCAACTTTAAGATTTCACTTTTTTATACGTAAGCTTGATCTGTCTCATCTGTGACTGGAAGGAATACAACTATCTCTTTTCTACAATCACTTATGGGTATTTATGTGCATTTTGCAGAACTATGTTGTCATTCACTTAGTAGCTACCAATGGGTGTGTTTCAATTGTTGTCATATTGTTGCCGTCATGTTGACACGGTATACGTGGTATACGTGCATGATGCGTGCCACATGCATGTTATGTATATGCGTATGCAAGACACCCATACACACAACCATCCATCGCACTAACACACACAATTTCGCGTGCACATATATAACATATTGGTGGGATATTTTCTATCCTCTGTCGTTACTCTGGTTTCAGTAGTATAGAGATACTAGTGTTCGTTCTGTAATATTCTGTGGGAAAAACTATTAAAATTTTACACTGTTGCCGTACTTTACACATCATATTGTGCATTGTTTTAAATACATTAAAAAATATTTTAGATTATAAAAAGTATTGGAAACAATCAAATTTGAAATATAATTATTAATAACTGTATTTCTTTTAACAAAAAAACATAATTTCATAAGTTTTAACGGCATAAGTTTTATTTATTTAAAGTTGGCAACAATTACGGTATCCTATGTACAGTAGATGGTCTGATATTAGATACACAAACAGACGTGGCTCTCTCTCTGTGTATTTTATATCAAGCCCTAGTATACAGGGTGTGACCAATGGAATATAACATAAGATTTTCAAAAATTATGTTAAGAAATAAATTTATTTCTACATATTAAATACAAAACTTGCCAAAAAACAAATAAAATCGCAATATAAAAAATATTTTAAGCAAAATAGGGGTTGAACAAGTTGAAAAATGATTGTGCATCGATATGTATTGCGTACTATGTCTGCAGTTTTCATACACACTATGTATTACGCATTTATGTTTAATTTTACGTTCTCACAGTTCGACACATCATGTCAAATTACATCATCGGTAAACGCACTCTTGATACATACATACTGCCTCTTAATATTAAATAAACATTGCAAGTTTAATAAAATAATAAATAAATCACATCTCATATCATGTTTATGTTACTAATAATAAAAATCATACTGTACAATAAATATGTCAAATTTTTCGAATAAAAATACTATTTTTTATCTCTTTTCCGCAACGCGGTGTATTTTATGTTAGGCGTATCTTATGTTAGACTTTACCTGTATTTAACATAGGACAATATAGTCAACCTAACTTTCCCCCCTCCACTTTCTTAAAAACCTTAAGATGGCAAATAAAAATACCGCGACAAAAAAACCGCGAGATTTAAATTTAGTTTGTTTTTTTTTTAATTAAAGCAAATCAAACTGAAAATATTAAAAAAATTTATGTGGATTGCATTACTTATTATTTATTAAAATGCGTCTATTATAATAAATAAATAAAGACATTGCTATTTCAGAAAAATTTATGTATGTGTGGGTTTTATAATTGTAAATGCGATTTGTCTGGAATAAATTAGTTATAAACCATGACTTTAAATTAATTTAAAATCCTAATATGATTATCTACAAAAAAGTGTAAATTATTCACATTAACAGTTTATAAATACTGGCATACATACCTTCAATAATAATTTTCACAGGACTTTTACACTGTATTGAAAATTTTTTGCAATAAATATATGAGATATTATACAGAAAAGATAAATATTTATATCGAGTAAACGTTATATGTTTTTAAACTTATCGTTATAAGCGGTATTGATGATTATGAAAGATTAATGGGGTAATAAATAATACAAAGGCTTTACCAAATTATTTTATTACGACAATTTAATTACTAAGAAAAACTGGATATTATTGATCATCCAAATTGAAAGAATAAGTAGATATTAAAGTAAAATATATTAAAAAAGAAAATATCGTTTTTTTGCTTAACATAGCATTACAACAAAAATCACATTATGAAAACGAGTGTCACATTTTCCTTTTTGATGCGGTGTTTTAAATCTTCCCTTTTGATCGAAAATTTGAAGATAAAACATTGATTAAACTGGCCTAAAAAACAAAAATTTTAAAAATTGCACTTAAAATTTGAATACTTACAGCTAATACTTACAAAAGCACTTATGAAAAAAATTCCTCAAAGTTCATATTAAAGCTCCTGTATATTCATAGTAAATCTAATATTTCCTTTTAAACACTTATCTTATTTCTGTTGATTACAAATGGGGAAAAAATTGCATTTTTTCTGTTTTATTTAAAATATTATTTATATAGGTGTATTAATGTACATAACCAATAAACGGGTGCATTTGTTTACAAAACAACTTTTTGACATAGATACGTCAAAATTATCCCACCAACAGTTTAAAAATAAACATGTATGGCGCAGGTCCGTCATGACTTATGAGTTTGTAGACAATTTCGGGGTACCTAAGGTAACGGGCCTAGTTTCTGACCTTTTAAGAGTGACGGCTGAGGTTAAACGACAGTAATAAATATAAGTTTAAACTTAAGAGACAATTAATAATTTTATCAACTAGTTTATGGCTTTCAAAATAAAGTCATACAAGTAAAATAATTATTTGAATTGAATTAATAATTTAAATTAATGTTTTAAAAATTGACAAAAAGGACCCAGTTTCTGACCTTCAAAATTTCTCATGTGACAGTTTCTGACCCCGACAGTGGCCTAGTTTCTGATTCTTAAATTTAAAAATACAGTTTTTTAAAATTTAATTTATAAATAATTTTTTATTGATAAAAATGATTGTTTAATGTTATATACGTTATGAAAAATAACAAAAACTAATCGAAGATAACTATAAATAACAAAATAACTAACAAAAACTGGTTAGAATTTAATTGGGCCATACCACTTTAGAAGTGAGCCTAGTAATTGACCCTCATATTTCAATAATAAAAATCTAAAAATATTTTAAAATAAATTTTAAACAAATATTAACCTGCTCATATATTTTTAATTAAGTTTTCATACTTACATGATGAATATTGCACAGATCAAAATGAGTACTTTGTAACATAAACTGTTAGGAAACTACCAAAAAAATAGTTTTTACACACATTTTCAACTTAAAAATTTTTTTTTATTTAGTTAATATATTCTAAACTTTTTAAATTGCTGTTCATTAGACACAGAATAGATTACTTTAAATTAAGAATTTATTTTTTTTCTTATTTAAAATATAGTTTTTTTATTAATTTATAACAAAGTTGAAAAGTTCAGAAACTGGGCCAGGGTCAATTACCGGGTCTTTTACCTTATATGTATTTTAAATTAGCTCATCACGGCGTACAGGACGAAGAAGTGGTACAGTGGACCATCTCAACAAGAAACATCTCTCTCTCAATATATATACATATTATATATGTATATATATATATACATAGAGAAAGGGGGAGATGTTTCTTGTTAAGGTGGTCCACTGTACCACCTCATGTGTGCTTTAAGTGGCTGTTTCACAGGACAATTTACTGCTATCACAGTAACAATTTAGTAGGCGTGGCTATACTGTTAGGCAATTTTTTGTGTGAAACATACTTACTGCTATCACAGTTGATTGTTATGACAGTTACTGTTATAACTAGAATTTTTTCTACTTTTGCGATCGCAGTAAAATTTTATTGCATTAAAAATGGCGGAATTTATAAAAAGAATTGGGTTCTTGGAGGAAAAACTTCTAAATAAAAGCAAACTGTACCATAAAAATGGGTGTTTGTGAGACACAAAATCATTTGACTATAAAAATGATATAAAAAAAAATATATATTTGAAAAAATATTGTGAAAAAATTAAATTTGACAGAAGAAATGTGAAAATAAATTCTTTGTTTAGTAATTAAATGTGCAACCTGAAAATTTTATGGAGATTTTAGTTGTTTTTCATAATTTAAAAATTTTAAAAGTATTTTATATGAACTTTCTTATGGAGTCCTAAAAATTTTGCATAGGGTAACCCTATGAAATTTTGGAAATCATCTACCGTTAATAATTCGGTTAATAAATTATTTTCTATGTCAAAAAGGAACCTGTTCAAGAACGGTGCTTTCATCTAATGTCATTTTCTCTATTATATTTTCTTTTAAATATTTTTTCCTTAATTAATAAACGTATTAAAATATAATTTAATAGTTATTTTTATTTGGCGCCATTTTAATAAAACTACTGTTAACAAACACTTTTAAAATATTGTGAATCATCATATAAAGCCGCTGCTACACGATGCTACGAACACCTTCCAACATTCGACGTTGGATGGTTCATAGCATCGTGTAGCCGTTGTTCGAACCTACGAGTGTCCAATGTCGAGCGTCAAACATTCGCATTTGGCCATGTCCCGCTCGATGTCGGTATTCTTGCACCGAGTCAAAGGGATGCTTCGAACGTTTGAAGGTCAATGTTGGTTGAGTTGGTTGGTTCGACTTAAGCCGCTGCTACACGATGCTACGAACACCTTCCAACATTCGACGTTGGATGGTTCATAGCATCGTGTAGCCGTTGTTCGAACCTACGAGTGTCCAATGTCGAGCGTCAAACGTTCGCATTTGGTCGTGTCCCGTTCGATGTCGGTATTTTTGCACCGAGTCAAAGGGATGCTTCGAACGTTTGAAGGTCAATGTTGGTTGTGTTGGTTGGTTCGACTCAGCAGCTGCACGACTCGTTCATGTGAAGAGAGACAACATCAGTGTATAACATTAGAGATAACATCAGATAGATAACAGCGTCGTCCATTGAGTACCAACACGTCATCATTCGTATTGGATCAAACATTCGATTCAAGCCGCTGCTACACGATGCTACGAACACCTTCCAACATTCGACGTTGGATGGTTCATAGCATCGTGTAGCCGTTGTTCGAACCTACGAGTGTCCAATGTCGAGCGTCAAACGTTCGCATTTGGTCGTGTCCCGTTTGATGTCGGTATTTTTGCACCGAGTCAAAGGGGTGCTTCGAACGTTTGAAGGTCAATGTTGGTTCGTTGGTTGGTTCGACTCAGCAGCTGCACGACTCGTTCATGTGAAGAGAGACAACATCAGTGTATAACATTAGAGATAACATCAGACAGATAACAGCGTCATCCACTGAGTACCAACACATCATCATTCATATTGGATCAAACATTCGATTCACCGTGTAGCAGATACATTCGTCGCATCAACTATCGAACTTAATTGCCTCAAACGTTCGATCGAACGTTGGAAGGAACGTTCGTAGCATCGTGTAGAACCCGCTTAAAGCCGCTGCTACACGATGCTACGAACACCTTCCAACATTCGACGTTGGATGGTTCATAGCATCGTGTAGCCGTTGTTCGAACCTACGAGTGTCCAATGTCGAGCGTCAAACGTTCGCATTTGGTCGTGTCCCGTTCGATGTCGGTATTCTTGCACCGAGTCAAAGGGATGCTTCAAACGTTTGAAGGTCAATGTTGGTTGCGTTCGTTGGTTGCGCACGACTCGTTCATGTGAAGAGAGACAACATCAGTGTATAACATTAGAGATAACATCAGACAGATAACAGCGTCGCCCACTGAGTACCAACACATCATCATTCGTATTGGATCAAACATTCGATTCACCGTGTAGCAGATACATTCGTCGCATCAACTATCGAACTTAACCCATTATGGACTGAGTTTTTTTGAGGTCTCAGATTTTTGTTTATTTTTAGTATGTTCTTAATTATGGTCTACTTGATGCTCTATAAGCGTTTAAAAATTGATCCGATCTGTCAGTTAGAAAAAAAAACGCTGGTACCATATGGTACCGCTAGCCTCTTATCATGTCAGAAAAAAAACTTATATACCACTATGAATTGCATACAACTAGAGTACATCAATTATATAATTTTATTGTATAGCATATTACATATAACAAAATAAACAAAACTGATTATAATAATAACTGAACTGGTAATAATTCTTTATTATCCATAAATACTAAATAGTTATGAATGAAACTTTAAATTACACGCCGCGCAAAGACCCACATTACATTTATTGCACTCTAACCGCGTTCGGGAGTTACAGTTCTCTTGAGCACATCTACGACGGCTTGAAGAAGGCACGAGGAGGTGATTCCGACCATCAAACCTAATGTCATCGGTTACTCGGTTGTCCGTGCGAGATCGTTTCGCTGTTTTGGGTCGTCCCCCGCCAAGAGGAAGACTTTGGAATCGCGTCAAGTACGTTTGCGTTATATGCCTGCGGAAATCTAACTGGCTTTCAACACTGCCTGCTTTTCTTGATAGAACCCAGGCATTACAAACAGTTACGTCAATCAAGTACGTAAAAATAGACCACCACCATTTTTTGCCCCTTATTCCAATGCGATACGTATTTATGTTTTGGTCCATAAGATCTGTACCACCCATGTATCGATTGTATTCTGTAAATACTGCTGGTCGAGGAACACTAATTTTCTTTTTCTCTCTTGCGCTATACCTTCCTACGTTTGTCACAGGACTCACACCATGAGCAGTAGACATCGCCGTCACAACTGAATTATCCATCCAACGGACGACAGAGATATCATCTTCAACGCTCTTCACAGATTCATAGTAACCGCGATTTTTTTTCAGCATCTCTTTTTTACTTGCCAAAGGTATGTCTTTAGGTAAGCGGTTTTCGCGCACAGTCCCAGTCCCATTATAGCCTTGACTTTTCAAATTTAGCAGTAGCTGAAAACCGGTAAATAAATTATCAAAATAAAAACTCATTGGCAGAGATTTCACATTGCTAGACATATCGTCAATCATCTTTACTAGAGGAGCTGCAGCTTTTCCAAACTCTTGGTCGTACTTGGGGTTCATATTCACACTTCTGCCTTGATAGATTTCAAAATCTAACAGATAACCATAGGACGTATTTAAACACCAGACCTTGAAGCCAAATCTGATTGGCTTTCCGCGAATGTACTGTTTGCAGCTATGTTTTCCAAAATATTCAATCATGGACTCATCATAGTTTAGAGCAGCTGATGGTACATAATTTTCGCGAAAACTCTTTCGAAGCAAATCAGTCAGAGGTCTTAGTTTCCACATTTTATCGTTTTTGTCAATCTGTGTATTATCCGCACAATGCAAAAAGCGCATTATGGTCTTGAAGCGATCCCGTCTCATCGAGTTGTAAATCATTTCGTTTCTCATATCAGAGCCTTGATCCCAGTAATAGTTTTTCGATGGTACGGTGTTATAGCCAGAAATAATGAGTATCGCTATGAAAGCTTTCATTTCGTCGGGTGTTATGTTTGGGTTTGGACAATTTAGGAACGCAGCATATTTGGTCGATTGGTCAACTAATAATTTGATGATTTCCTCACTCCAAAATAGCTCAAAAATTTCTACAGGAGACTTTTCTCTATACATGGAATAATTTCCATCGGGGAAAGTAGGCAACTGCTTCGACAAATCTTCTTTCACCCAAGTACGTACAGGCTTCGTTTTTTTTCGTGCAGGTTCATTTATATTAAAATTATCCGAATCGTCGTCAGAAGTGCTTGAACGGGATACCTCAGCTCTGGTATTATCAGTATTTCCGCGTTTACGGCTACGTGAGATCCCGCGACCTCGAACTCTTGAAACATCGCGACCTTTAGAGGTATTCGTCGAAGTCTCCGTTTCTGGCGGAGATACGTTACGTTTTGTTTTCCGATAAGCGCGACGTGGTCGCGAGTTTTTCATTAATATGACCTCACAAGGGGCGCTGAGCTGCCGCCCAGAAAGATTATTGATGTACGCACCAGCGTCTTCCTCTCCTGAATCTTCATCTGAATGTACAGCAGCTTCAGGTGGCTCTATGAATATCTGCTTCGGTTCAAGATCCTCATTCTCCTCTAAAATTGCCAATGCCTCGTGTATATTACATCTGATATAAAGAAAAACAAATGATTTTTAGTGAAATAAGGATTGTGTAATATATCGAGCCATTGTCGCCATCAGTGTAGCCGACAAATATTAAAATTTACAGAAGATTTTTTTTTAATATTTTTACACAGAAATGTGCTGTTAAATTTAAACTTAACATAGAATTATGATTTTTAGTAATTTGTATATTATAATAGTTAAAATTTATGAAAATAATCGGTTTTAAGGCTTTTTCTTAAATTGTATTAATTTATGGCTAAAATGTGGAAAATAGTTATATTAACGATAAACTAGGCAGTTTCTATAACTCTGTAATTAATGGATTTTGGAGGGAAACGTTAACAATGCTTGATCCGTAAAAATTTAAAATGTTACTTACAATAAGAGTGTCAATTTCGATAAAAGTGTCGCTTACGATAAGACGGCGGTAATGGCTCGCTATATGTGCAAAATATTATGTATCACCAAAGACATTAAAAATATGAAAGTATCAAAAAAGGCAACAAAAATAAAAATAATTAAATTATTAAAAAGACACGGTAAACGGCTAGTGGTACCGTACGGTACCAGCAACTTTTACGTACAATATTTCTGCCTTTTATTACCTACCAATCAATTGTTAATACATTTCCCAATTAAAGCACTTATGAAGAATATATAATTATAACAAACTAATTATTTCACTAATATGCAAAAAAAATATAAACACTTACTTGAAAGACGCTTCCATTTTTTTGAGATATTTTTGTAACACTTTCTTCAACCGTCAGTAACAATTAAATAAAAATAATAACGGTCAATTTTGATTCCTAGAAGCATATACCATATCTATTGGTTACGATGTGAACCAATCAGCGCGCTTTATCTCTTCACGTGTTAATGTATAGCGCAAAATTTCAACACACGAAAAAATGGTACTGTTTGGTACCACTAGTCTAAAATGGGTTAATTGCCTCAAACGTTCGATCGAATGTTGGAAGGAACGTTCGTAGCATCGTGTAGAACCCGCTTAACAGTAATACTATCACAACAGCAACATCCCCCACCTAACAGTTCTACTGTTATAGCAGCCTACTCATATATGTAGTATACATATATAGCCAAATGGATATGAAAAAAACGTCCCAACATCACGGTGCAGATTTGGAAGTATTTTGTTCGTTTTGCGCAAACGCGACTTTTTTGGTGGTAATATGAACCAATCTGAACAGTAAACACGGTAAACAGTAATTGATGCATCTGCGCAAAACAACTGAAGTTCCTCTACCCGATGTCTATCCGTCTCACTTCATCGGAACCACTGCCTCTTATAGGGATTGGCCATATAGTTATAATTAGGGCTGCCAGTTTGGGCGGATTTCCGCAAATTGGACGGATTAGAAATAAAATTTGCGGTTAAAATTTCTGTTTTGCGGTTTTCCGCTTTTTGGGCGGAATTAAAAATTAGATAAAATATTTTTAACATATTATGTTCTCAATAGCCATAAAACTCTGCTCTCTTTCTTCAATAATTATGTAAAAATAAGGGGATGAAACGTCATTACACAAGCTTAGGTGTCGGACCCATACCATAGAATATATATCTCATTCTTTTTAAGTAAAGCTAAATATTAGAAGGTTTACCGATCTTTGTACATACTACATACACAAAAAAAAAAAACTTAAAAAAAAATTTTTAATTTGTATTTGACGCCTCAAGATTAATCTAAAAACTTAGAAAAATTCCTTTTTTAAGAATAAATGCTATTTTAATTAAAGAACCGTTTAAATTTGTCGGTATCAAGTATCAACAATACTAGTCACTGATTGAATGTAATCACAGAGCAAAATGTAACAAAGGTAATAACGATTATCGTATTCGAAACTTCTATTTTGACAGTTGTCACTTGGTTTTGACAAAGCCCTACGCGTATGTGTAAAAAATTGTGGATAGCAGTGTGTCTGAGTGTGGCCGATGCCGCTTAAGACATTTAGTTGGTCGGTGTCGGTCACCGAATGCACAACGCACTGTAATGTATTGTTAGACCATTGTTGCTTGAACTGCACGTTGCTCTGTCCGACAATACGTGTTTTGTAGTTGCGTGTGTGATGACTCACACAGTTGCAAACATCAAACCAACACCACTACAAACAGTGTGTACCTACACAACATAGTGGTGGGAACACAGAACAAATAGAACGAATATAACTATCTCTTTTCTGCAATCACTTATGTGCAAGTATGTGCATCTTAGGCTGCTTAGTGTCAGTTGCTTAGTACCCGTCGCTCAGTGTAAGTCAGTCAAACAACAATAAATTTGATTGTTGAACCGGCACAAGTAGCGTTGTGGTATCACACACATCACACACATGTATGCGAACCAAAGGTCACGTGACGGCTATCACCACTCACACTAACAGAGTTTACCGCACAAATACAAAGTAAACACCGTGCACGTACACAACATATTTTCTATCTCAAGTGGTTACACTGGTTCCAGTAGTATAGAGATATGTATTTTATCTCTAGTGCTCTATGGGTGGGAAGTAGTGGGTTTTTTTTTTGTTTACACTGGTATCACTAGTGCAGAGATAGGAACTTGGCTTCTGAATTATTCTCTTGTTTTGACGTTGGGTATATCGTGTTACGTGTATGTATATGTTTTGACGTTTCATTACCTATTTAAATTCAATATTTTGTTTAAGTGCGCGGTTTTTTGCGGTATAGTTTGAATATGCGCGGTTTTGGGCGGTTTTCACTGCCTCTACTTGCGGGTCTGCTAAAAATAATTTGGCAGCCCTAGTTATAATACATATATGAGCCTACTATCATGTGAAACTGACCCTTTAGAGTTACAGACCGTTGCCCTGATTCATGTTATGTGTTTTTATCTGTGCATGTTTACGTATGTGCGCGTTAAGTTTTAAAACAAAAACAAATACTTAATAAAAAATACTTAATAATTTTTTTTTTAATTATATTTTTTTTTATTTTTTATTTATATTATCATTTTTAAATTTCATAAAATACGGAGAACAATGAATCGTAAGTATTTCTTTTTTATTTTAAATAAATAATTATTCCATATTTTTCTATTTTAAATATCGTCGGCCTGTTTGCGGTAATTTTGCAATATAATATGTCATACAATATTTTCGATATTTACCGCAAAAAAAGAAATAAATGTGCTTCAAAATTATTTTTTTTAAAGAGTTAAAGCGCGTATATATGTTTTTTATAAGCCATTCACATTTCCCTAGTGCGGTTTTGCAAATCTTATGAATTTTGGGGTGAAAGTGAATGCCATCAGAAAAATAATTTAGAATAGATTACAATTCTTCACATTTACCCCACTTTCAAAATTTTTTTCATCATACTTTAGCGGTCACAATTTCTCTTTTTTTTTTATCGCATAATAGAGAATTTTTTGCTCTTTCCAGTGATACCAAAAAGTCATTTTTAGTCCAAAGTGGACTTAGCAGCTTAACAACTAAGGCCGACGATATAGCAGCTAATTTACATAATACATAATATATTACTGTGAATGCCCAAAATTGGTGAATGTTAAGATACAGCGGTTTATGTCGACAATTACCAGTTTAGATGGTGTATGTCTGAAATTTTTTATCTTTTTTAATCGTACATACACCGGTGGATGTTAACATTCACTGGTGTATGATCGAATCATAATAATAATAATAATAATAATAATGCGTTTAACGTCCGTTTTCCGGACAATTCAGTCCATAACAGACGCCACCCACATCATTATTTTTGTATATTTTTTTTTATTTATTCATTACATTATATTTGTTACATTATACATACATTTATGATGTGGGTGGAGGAGAAGGAAAGTGGGTGAGAGCTAGGATTTGGTGGGTATGCGTCTGCAGCCGTCTTCTTAAGGAACTATGCCGATATTCATCTGGAATTGTGAAGGGAAACTGCAGAAAACCTTCACGAGCATAGCCGGTCGTCGGATTCGAACCTTCGACCTACCAGTCGCAAGTGCCAGTTAGTGCTTAAGCACGCTCGGCCACTTCGCTGGTGATCGAATCATCATGAAGAGAATAAACAACGGACATGCACCAACTAGCTAGGTGGTTGTTAACATTTACCAGTTTATCTTAAGTTGTTAACACTGTATATTTCGGATATTTTACTGCAACATATATGTTTTAAATTATTTTTTTTTAGTAAATGCGGAAATAGGAGAACAATGCAGAATTTTCAGATGAGATGGCGATAACAGAAACTTAATTTGGAGATGGTATGTTTTTTTTTCTTTCTTTATTTTGCTTTCGAAACTACTAAAGTAGCGGAAGCATTGTGATTACTTTTGAAAAATAAAAAAATTTTTTCCTTCAAAGTAAAATTTTTTACGCTCATTTTACGTTTTAGAGCTTCCTGAACAATTTTGGTTTGGTGCCTGTCTGTCCGTCTGTGTGTCACCAATTTGCACCAAGTGGCATAACTTCTGAACTATTCGATTCTTTTTAATGAAATTTTCAGAAATTATGAAGTTTGGTGCTTAGATGGTCCCCTATGAAATTAATCAAAATCGGAGTAACGACATCTACGCCGTTACCATGGAATCCCATTAAATGTCAATATCTTATTTACTTCTAGTCCCACTTCGCTCAAATTTTTAAAGTATTTTGGGGGTTAGTTTCTAAAATATTTTTGCTATTATTTTAAAATTTAGCCTTTTAAGTATTTTGAGTTACAACAATTTTTTATGAAGTTTAAGGCGAAAATATAATTTGACGGTATACATATTTGGTAGAATATTTAAAATCTTTTACAAGTACGAGGAAGCTGTGTGCCACACCCCATTGGCAGCTTTTTTTTCTTTTTTCTTCAGAGGGTCTTTTAGTCTATTCTTTCTTTATTTTTTTATTTTTTCTTCAGAGGGTCTTTTAGTCTAGAAAGAAAAAATTTGAGCTTTCCTTATTTTAGGAATTAATGATCGTGTTCCATTAGCAAACACAAACGACATGTGTAACACAGTGCATTTAGGAAAAAAGTAATGCCAACCAAATTTTCGTGATTTTTGTACTTTCTTTTTTCACAAAAAACTAATTCTTTTAAATTCTATTGCGAAACTAACGTTTTATGTGCTTTTTTTTTAAAATTAAATTATACATGTAATTGGGAGTCACAGAAAGTACACCAAGCCGATTGAATCTATTTTTTTTTTTAAATCTAGTAACTTTGTCTATGCTGCCCTCTGCAGAAATACAGTAAAAGTTGATGTTCCATTAGTGAAAAAAGCAGACACAGTGTAACACAGTGTCATGCACTGTGTAAAATTTTTGCTAATGGAATGCGGTCAGTAAAAATTAAAAAATAAAAGCCGAAATTTTTCTCTCTAGATTAGAAGATTCCCTTCACAATATTACAAGATGATCCCTTAATAATAGTATTTTTAGGATTTCGTAGTTCTGACAGTGAAATCCTTATGAATGAGATTTCCGTTATCGCAAAGGTGGCTTATCCGTAGTTGATCACTTTATAATAGTTAGTTTCGAAAAAACTTTTTCATAAAACTTTTTTTGGTTAAAAATATAAAGTTTTTCTTAAAGTTTTGAGGACAATGTAAAAATATATAGAATATATACAGGCTGATCCATTTAACCTGGAATTTTCTGTCTTGAAAAATAAGCTTGTAAGGAAACTTTGCCTGACCAAAAAAATAGTATTTCTGAAGAGGGTATCTTTCTGTACTAAAATAAGCCCCCTGCTCCCTAGGAGTCGGGAGGCGGGGGCAATTTTGAAATCTAAAATAGAAACCCCCATTTTTTATTGCAGATTCGGATTATACGGGACAAAATACTCAATTTTTATACGAAACATTTTTTTCTATTCGTAAACAGATGGCGCTATAATTGTAAAAATAAGTTTATTTATATGCAAGTATGTAAACTCATATATTTTTACATTGTCCTCAAAACTTTATATTTTTAACCAAGAAAAGTTTTATGAAAAAGTTTTTAAAACGTTACAGAACGTTTATTGTCCGCAAAAAAATACGGTTATACTTTTCAGCCGCCATATTGAAGCCATTATTGTGTGAAGTTAATTGTGCCACTCATATTTGAAAAGTAGAGTTCACAACTTTTATTTGAGCTATTGTATACCCATTTTAAGCAACACAAATTTTGGACAGCAAGGGGTCTGCCATATATATATATATATATATATATATATATATATATATATATATATATATATATAGATAGAATACAAACAATTATTTGTTTCAACAGATGCTGTTAATGTTGGAGTTAATGTTGAAGAAATCAGTGCGCCTCCTGCCGCCGCCGCCCACCCAGTGGTGGACTCAGCACTGGGGGGTGGAGCAACTGGACATATAGGTAGTATTTCTTTTCTTTATGAAACATTTTTCTATTGCACTAGTTCTGTATGCACGTTAAGGCTCGGTTTGTTAGTGTATACAATATAACATGTATGCATATTTATATCAGGCTTACCAACTTATTAATTTCCGACGGCTGGACATTAACACTTACGGGGGAATGTTTTGGATCGACAAGCAAAAAAAAAGACACTGAATGCGCTGCCTTTATTTTGATTTTAATGTTCTTATTAAAAAACAATTTTATAATATACTAGTACGGATGCTAAATTATTTATTTATTTATGGGGAAAATCAAAATCAAAATCAAAATAAAGGTGTTCATAATTCAGTGTCTTTTTATGTCATCTCAAATGACATATTAAAATCGTTGTGTGACTGAATAATTATTGAGTTGTACATCCCTATTGAATAAACGCAAGAGGGCTGTAGAGTTAACAACTATAGAGTTAACAAAAAATCATAAATTAATACTTTCACTGAGGTGACATTACTTAGTGCGTGTCAAAAACACGCACTTGACGAATTCTTTTTTACTTGTCGACGCAAAATATTCCCGCATAAATGTTAATGTACGGTCGTCACAAGCAATTTTATAATATACTATTACGGATGCTAAATTATTTAAGAAAAAAATTCCCAAAATGCTAATCCTACTAAATAAACATTTTAAATAAAATTCGTCAAACGCGTGTTTTTGACACGCACTAAGTAATGTCATCTCAGTGAAAGTGTTAATTTATGATTAGTTGTTAACTCTACAGCCCTCTTGCGTTTATTCAATATGGATGTACAACTCAATAATTATTCAGTCACACAACGATATTAATATGTCATCTTCGATGACATAAAAAAAGGTAATTACGCATTTAAGATGTGTATTAGAAAGCTATATTTTTTTTTTTTATTTCAAATGAAACTATAAATAAAAATATAAACAAAAATAAGAAATTCTACGTTATTTTTTTGCGGACTCCTCGATAAATAGTTATTTAAATTTCTGATGAAATTTAAAAAAAAAAATTAAAAAATTATTTGTTCCAACAGATGCTGGTGTTCAGAACAGCGTGACTCCCCTCGTCAGCACCGCTGTTCAAACAGGAGTTCCTAATTTATTGCGGCGGGGTGCAACAATAGGTAATATTTATTTTTATTTGTTTTTTTTTTTTTTTTTTTGAAACATTATCGTCGTTGCTAGAAGATTTTGTTAGCTTAATATGTTCATATGAATGCTTGAAAATCACTTTTATCTCGTTTCTCGCTGCAATAGGACGTGTAATGAATTCAGATAAATTACTAGCAATAGCAATTTGTGAATGAAAAAGCGAAAGAAAGCGAAAAAATAAACAAAAAGCATTGTGGGTGTATCCTCTAAATGACAAGCGATATTTAAGATGAATTGATCATTTGAAATTTACCAAGTTTACAATTTGAAATTTTAGTATATTATAGAGAAAGATATGGTGCATTTACTGACACTATTTTGAATAATTTCTGACGTGTAGTTTAGAAGAAATAAATTTTCAAAGTTAGAATTTTTAATGTACGAGTAAATGCCAAAGAATGATTAGAGGTAAATCAGAGGTGTATAATATGTTTAAGTAAAATGTGTCATTAAACACAAACTTTAAGATTTAAAAAATTCGTTAAGTGCGTGTTTTTGACACGCACTAAGTAATGTCACCTCAGTGAAAGTGTTAATTTATGATATTTTGTTAACTCTATAGTTGTTAACTCTACAGCCCTCTTGCGTTTATTCAATATGCATGTACAACTCTATAATAATGTTTCCCCCACTATGATCACACAACGTTATTAATATGTCATCCTTCGATGACATAAAAAAACTATAAAAATGTCATTTTATACTAATACACTCTTATAATATATTTGTGTACGTGTTAGTTATTATGTGTGCGTACACGTCACTACAAGAATCAAATTCATTACTTTTAAAATTATTAAAATTAGAAGATTGAACAATAATCAAATATTAATACTGTTACATGTATTATAAAATTTAACTTATTTTTCTACACATAAATTATAATTATTTATAGAGAAAAAATAGACTTAGCAATTTATTTGTTACAAATTTGTGAGTACTGATCGATTCACCTTAAAAGGAAAATTTGTACCACTTTACGAAGATTTGAGACAGTGTCTTGAAAAATTTTTTAATGTCCGTAGGTACGTTTGAGGAACTGTTGAAAATAGTGAGGCTCTCAATAATTCTGATAATTTTTTAGTTATTTCTTCCCAGACCTCATTTTTTTCAGAGATTTTTGGCATACTGTGGCAAAGATCTTGCATATAGCAAAGTTCGAGATTCGAGCTCTATAATTAACTTTTTAGGATTTACAACCCATAACGTTGGCAGGGCGTAATAAGCTAAGAATACACATAAGAAAGATACAAATAGTGAACATGACGTACAAATATACATGATCTGATGGAGCGCTGGCGCTTTTTTGGCTCTCGTCTGAACCGAAGCCAGAAATTCTGCAAGGTGCCATCTCTGCCAGGGGGAGGGCGCACCGGGATCCGTCCCGGTGCGCCCTATATTAAATTTAAAAAAAAAAATTTAAAAATTATTTATTCCAACAGATGCTGGTGATCATCAAAAGAGCGCGGCTCCCCTCGTCAGCACCGCTGTTCCAAACTTATTGCGGAGGGGTGCAACAATAGGTAATATTTTTTTTTTAAACATTACCGTCGTTGCTAGAAAATTTTGTTAGCTTAACGTTAACCAACGGAGCTTGCACCGTTATAAACCAGAGGGTTCGCATTCAAAAAATTAACATGAATTAGATATTAAAACAACAATTTCTAACATGGTTACTGATTTTTTATTCCACTGACTGAGGTTGTGAGTTGCATATTACACACGAGCGAAAAAGTTACGCAAGTGAGTGTGTAATATACCTTACAACCGAGTTACGTACTATACTTTATCTACGACTAACATGGAATTCGCAATAAACCATAAAAATTTGGTACAAATACAAAGCATTAAAATTATGTATATTTTGAAATTTATTCAAAACAGTTGCTAAGTAAAATTTTTGTACAGATTTTAATATACCTAATATACAAAATAGAAATTAATAAAAGTGTAGTAGGTTTTTTCTCTCTACATATACATGCATGTAAAGAGTCATTTTTTGTACAGTACAGTTGTATGTAAAACATAGCTTACCTAGATAGTGTTTTGTACAATAAATAAGCAATTTCATGGTTGTCGTAGATAATAGTATTTTACAATATAAGTTCAGTAAGTTGCTTTTACTGAATGAGAAAATGTTGCGAAAACGAGACCCGCAGAGTCGAGTTTGTGCAATTTTTGAGATCAGTGAAGGCATTTAACGCATCGTGTATTGTATAATAGTTTTTGCACGATCGATTTAAAATTATTAAAGAATAAAAATATATTAAATAAAAAATAAAATTCGGATAATACAGGTGAAATTTATATTTCTATGTTATGACAGAACGCTATCAGTAAATATTATAAATATTTATAGCAACTACATACGAATCTTTGTAGTAACAATTGGCAACTATATTTGTAAATAAAAAATTCAATGTCACTATTTAATTGGCGTGAATATTTTTTTGAATTTTCTATTAAAAAAAATTGAGGAAAATAGTTTGTTATTAAACTATAATATTAGTGAGAATAACGAAATTGATGAAGCATTTAAATTTTGGCTGCAAAGGACCCGCAATTATTAGGTGTAAATTAGGTTTCCGTCAAATTGTCTAATTTTTTGATATATTACTCTATACATCCTCCCGATCAAAAGTCCCAATGGGCATAAAGTCCCAAGGACTCGAAATTTTGAGCTACTGACCTTCAAAGCTCAACGTCTTGTCTATGTAATAATTCACAGGTGCTATCATTCGAGTAGTGGGATCTGTCGATTAATACTAGGTTAACATGTTGAATATTTCTCACCCTGTCACGGATGGTAGTAGGAAGAATGACTATGAGACATATTCATCCTCCCTTACGCTAGGGGTTGATTTAGGGTTAGAAAGGGGGTGGCATAATTACAAAAATGGTGATTAAAAAAAGAATTATTTTTGAATATTGAAATGGTGCAATACCTTGGGTTTGCGTAGAAAAGTATGATAGAGTGCACGACCCCTACAATTAGGGTTGCCAACTGTCCCGATTTAATCGTGATCTCTCATCCACCCCTCGTGCAAGGGTGAGGACGAATTATTATTTCTCATTATCAATTCGCTCAATAATTCATCCTTACCCTTGCACGAGGGGTGGACAAAAGATAGATGAGATAGTGAAGAAATAGATATAGGGATGGAAGAGGGTGGAAACCGCGAACACACAAAGTTCAGCTATAAAAATGATTTTTCAATGCACAATATAGCTCTAAACATTATTTCTAATAATCTTGCTGTCGAGTGATTCTTCAACGTCGCATCACCACCCCTTGTACGAGGGGGGTAAAGAGGGGGTTGAAGAGGGTGGAAACCGCGAACAATTAAAGATAAGCTATAACAAATGTAATATTTATCAAAAGAGAAAAATCTTTTTTCATTTTTTTTTTTCATTCAATTATGTATTTAACCATCTTTTTATTCAAGTCATTATCATCCTTTGCATAAGGGTTCATTGTAGAGGAGGTCGTGCACTCTATCATACTTTTCTACACAACCCCAAGGTATTGCACCATTTCAATATTCAAAAATAATTCTTTTTTTAATCACCATTTTTGTAATTATGCCACCCCCTTTCTAACCCTAAATCAACCCCTAGCGTAAGGGAGGATGAATATGTCTCATAGTCATTCTTCCTACTACCATCCGTGACAGGGTGAGAAATATTCAACATGTTAACCTAGTATTAATCGACAGATCCCACTACTCGAATGATAGCACCTGTGAATTATTACGTAGACAAGACGTTGAACTTTGAAGGTCAGTAGCTCAAAATTTCAGTCCTTGGGACTTTATGCCCATTGGGACTTTTGATCGGGAGGATGTATAGAGTAATATATCAAAAAATTAGACAATTTGACGGAAACCTAATTTACACCTAATAATTGCGAGGTCCTTTACTCTCGTAAAATGAAAGGAAGATTATGAAAACCACAGAAAATTTTAATGATTGAACAACCTTTTGAAATGTCAATAAAATATGAAGACTAATGGCAACAATAATAATAATATTGTGCAAACTTGTGAAAATTATCATATTAATCGATTATTTTTCCTAATTGTTCAAATTGTACTTTTAATTTCAATAGAAATAAATAATTACAATCATTTTTGAGCGAATTTCACTTATCGCACTCCTATTCACTTACCGCGTACCTATTTTTTTTTTTTTTTTTACTTACTGAATTGTTATTTTTTGGTTTCCATGGATATAAACAAACGTTCGGGAAATGTAGCTTACTAGCATTGTTAACACTTACAGTATCGGTAAATGCATGAAAATACACGATCGTGCAAAAAAATATTTAACATGCATTAATTTTTTTTTTAATCAGAACCCTTTGGTTTGTAACGGTGTAAGGTCCGTTAGCTAAAGTTAAGCTAACAACAGTTTTTGGTGAACGCGACTATTTTTTGTCATCGAAGGATGACATATTAATATCATTGTGTAATCATAGTGTGGGAAACATTATTATAGAGTTGTACATTCATATTGAATAATTATAGAGTTGTACATCCATATTGAAAAAACGCAAGAGGGCTGTAGAGTTAACAACTATAGAGTTAATAAAAAAATCAAATTAACACTTTCACTGAGGTGACATTACTTAGTGCGTTCAAAAACACGCACTTGACGAATTTTTTAAGTACAGTGAGAATACAGCCCTCTTGCGTTTATTCAATATATGCATGTACAACTCTATAATAATGTTTCCCCCACTATGATCACACAAGATTAATATGCCATCCTTCGGTCACATAAAAAAAAATTCGTTAAGTGCGTGTTTTTGACACGCACTAAGTAATGTCATCTCAGTGAAAGTGTTAATTTATGATTTTTTGTTAACTCTATAGTTGTTTGTTAACTCTACAGCCCTCTTGCGTTTATTCAATAGGGATGTAAAACTCAATAATTATTCAGTCACACAACGATTTTAATATGTCATCTGAGATGCGTACGCTTCTGAGATGACATAATGAGATACGTACGCATCTGAGATGACATAAAAAGACCGTAATTGAGAAAAAAAATTAATATATTTTTATTAAAATTAGCCTTGTCAGAATATGGTGTCAACCCCCTTAGGTTTTTTTATCTATTCTTTATATTGTTAAAAAAATATCATCAGAGTAAAATAAATAAAATAAAATATTTGATCTGTAAAAAGAAGGAGGGGTGTCGGATTTAAGTCGGAATTTTGGATTATAATTAAATGTAAATATATATTTTTTATGTCACCGAAGGATGATATATTAATATCAGTCTGTGATCATAGTGGGGGAAAATAATTATAGAGGTTTACATGCATATCAATAAACGCAAGAGAGCTGTATTCTCACTGAGTTGTACATATATTGAATAAACGCAAGAGGGTATTCTCACTGTACTTAAAAAAAGAGCCAATAAATCATAAATTAACACTTTCACTGAGGTGACATTACTTAGTGCGTGTCAAAAATACGCACTTGACGAATTTTTATTTATTTAACATTTATTTAATTTTTTTTTCTTTTTTTAGAAAGAATCAACAGTATACGGAGGCGTGGCTGGTATACGCCGGGACGGGGAGAAAACTTGCGGGGGCTACATCCGCGCGGGCGGAATGTGCGAGGACGACACTCGCGTGGGCGGAATGTACGGGGACGACACCCGCGCGGCCGGTATGTTCGGGGACGACACCCGCCCCGACCGCATTTGAATAGAGGGGGTACAGGGGCTGGCCTACGGATGGTGGGAATAATATTATATACAATGTTTATTATTCCTAATTACGGCAATTTTTTTAAAATATTTCTTTGGTCCTAGTATAGGGGCTTTTATAGCTCGGGCCTTTTAACTTGTCAGTAACTCGCGCATTTCATCGTTCTATCATTTTATTTATGGTTTTTAAGGAACCTGGAAATTTTAGTAAACATAATGACGCCATCAATTTAAAAAATTTTTTCCTCCCAAATCAAACTATACTTGTTACTGTCACTGTCGCTTGAACAACGACTACAAAATTTGGCTAATTTCTCTGTAAATTTGTAAGAAAATTCTTAGGACATCATTTTAATTTATGGAAATTACTAAATTACTAACTCATCAAATAAAAATTAAGTGAATTTACCAGTTTCATTGCATTTTCACAAATATAATGCCGTAAATGCTATTTAATGATTTACATAAAATCGACGGAAAAACGGCGAGAAACGGTGTGAAAAACAATATGTAATAAAATAAAATGTAAGGATCAATTTTCTCAAGAAAAGTTCCATTTTCGTACAAGTATATATGAATACGTAGAAAATACATTGAACCCTACAATATCGACAGTGTATCAGCGCATGATACAGATAGATATATTACAAGTAAGAGACAATAACATCTGAAAAATATCTAGATTTAAATCATATTAAAAAGGGACACCTTTTTAACAAACATATTGTTCTTTTTCGTTCCCTCTTTTATTACCTACTATTAGATGTACGTGTTAAAATGTACGTGTTAAATTCGTTTTCTGTAGTGATGGCTAGTGAGTGAGTGATTCAATTCACTGAGTTGAATCACTCAAGTGAATGACTGAGTTGAATCAGTCAACAACAACTGAATCGACTCTTTCAACTCATGAGTTGAAAGAGTATTTATGTGTATCATACACTCACTCACTCATTGACTCGCTCACTTACCAGTATATGCATATAAGATTCTATTCAATTTTCAATCTCTGCTTACAATATACAGTCTACACAGCTAGAGGACAAAAAAAATTCCACAAACATCTGGTTAACAAACTTAGAAATATCAACTGCAGGTGAAATTAAATAATATGAAAAATTTTTTTTTGAACGACTTCCTGCAAAATTGTAAAAATCAAAAACCAACGTCGTAAATCACAACATGAGTTACATATACGTCTGGTAACAGATCAAGTGTTAAAGGCCGCACTATGGACAGCCTCGAGTCGTTACACACTGCGCAATATTTACAACAACACCATTTTTCTCTCAACGACTGCGCACTACTACCACACCTAGAAGATTCTAAAAAAGTCATGCAAATAATTTTAAATTCATTTCCAAAAGAGCATTCAACGTAGACACACATATTTTTCTTGTTTTTTGTGTCATTATTTGTGTTGTACAATCAAAAAATCAAAGATATGAAACTTCACTAAAAAAGTTTTTTAAAATTTTTTAAAATTTTAAGTTACTCAACATTAATTTTTGTGATCGCTGATATTTAATTCAGTTTTTCAACTAGTGTGTTTTTAAATAGTTTTTTTTTTTTTTTTTTTAAAGAAGTTTGAAGTATTAACATTAAAAGTTTTTGATAATTATTATGTTTGAAATCAACGATTTTGACCTCCATGTCAATTTGTGTTTGTTACATGGTGTTTTCTTTGTTCTTGTTGTTTGCACAAACTGGGTGTGCCTGTTTTTGACAAGTTTTTTAAAAATTTCTCGACTTCGAATTCCTTTGTGAATTCGTTTAATTTGTCTATTTTACGATATGATTTTTTGTTCTTGATTTCTTTTTCTTTTGCTATGATCTTTGATAATGGTCATATTGACCGAAACATGTAAGATGATTCCTTAAATTATAATTTTTGATTTTATTTTTATTTATTTTTATTCTATTTATTGTTGCTATGAGCACTTGATCTGTTACCAGACGTATATGTAACTCATGTTGTGATTTACGACGTTGGTTTTTGATTTTTACAATTTTGCAGGAAGTCGTTCAAAAAATTTTTCATATTATCTGGTTAACAATTGTAACGACTAACATGTACATAACTGTATATCGTATACTATATATTACGAGTAGGTATATAAAATATATGCCAGTGCTAAACTTAATATTTTTTTTTTTTTGAACTAATAGGTATTTCAGATTTTATTATCCCTATTTTTTAAAAAGCCTAGAACAAATTTTAAATCAAATTTAGGCCAAATGGCTAATAAACTAATAAAATAATTTAATCTAAATAAAAAATATATCCAATAAATACCCTATAAATATAGCTATAGATGTAATGAGTACACATTGGACAACCCTAAAAAAAATATAAAACAAAAAAAAAAAATCTTTTTAATTAAATGTAAGTTGCCAACAAATTATTAGTTTAATAAATTATTAATTCAATGAACTAATAAATTCAAGTCAGCAAAATGCCGTTGCGAGGCGAAAACAATTGATTGATTTCCAAATATCGCGATGGCACGGCCAAGCACGGAAAAATTGCTGACTTGACAAGTGGGTCCTAGCGCGGCCCGAGGTAGCGTTTTTTTGGCAAAAATTAGTTAGTGAGTTGGTGATAGCCGTTTAGTAAAGTTAGAGGTAGCGATAGCCTAGTTGAGTAGAGTTAGAAAGTTAGTGAATGAATAGAAAATAGAACCATAGAAAATTGATAGATCTTAGAAAAAAAATTAAAGATAAATAAATAAAAAGAAAAATAGGTAGTTAAAGGAAACCCGAAGTGAAAGTGTGTGCTGAGGAAACAACCAGAATTGGAGGGAAGGATACACAGGAAAGTAAGGGGTATTGAGCAGATTCAAGGTAGGACTAATTTTAGTGGTTCCCGATAGTTTTATATTTCTTACTTTTAGTCAGGAAGTTATCAGAGTGAAACAATCAACATACGCCTTTACTTGAACGAGATTTCTTATATAGAACTTCGAATTGAATCAGAATTGTATCTGAAGATTCTATATACCTCCTGGTTAAATGTTGCCTTTTTATTCTGATAATAAATTCTTCGCAAACTGGTTCACTCATAAATGAAAGAAAGGGAAAGAATTTATATAGCAGATTAGTTTCAAAGAAAAAAGAAAGTATATTTTTTTTTTCTCTCGACATTTTCTTTGCTTTTCTTTTATTACTATTGTTATTCGTTTTCTAGTTACCTTTAGTACTGTAGTTGGTGTAAATGCTAAAATTCTTAAGTTTCATTCATCTCAACAGAGAAGAATCTTAGTAACGTCGTCATTTAATACCTTGCTGTTTTATTCTGAATTTTAATTATTAACAGAAGGTGTATTTAAAGATAATTTCGCTTATTGTGTATTTCACTATATTTCATACTACTGTATTCTTCTACTGACTGTGTTTGAAGGGAATTTTAGCATTGAAAACATTTAATTGATTTACATTGTGTTTAACGCATTTTGCTATTATCTCTTTTTATGAATTGACGTATATGTGTATAAAATTATAAATATATATATATTTACCAAAAGAAAAGAGAATAAACAGCAAACCTATTTATAATAATTTACATACATCAACGTTAGTTAAGATAGTAAGAGGAAAGATTTTGATACTACGTTTCATATTACTTAATTTAACTTGAACGCTCTATCGGATCTTTATATTCCCTCTTATGGCAAAACTGCTCATTTAAATTTTATTGTAACCCACATGATGTTAGTTTTAGAATAAATAAATTTTTCATGTTGAGAGAAGCTCGCTAGTTATTTCTTAACCAACCCGCAGATAGCCTCTTTGCCTCGAAACATTTTATTTTCAGAAGGTACGGAGTTCGAACCCACGAATAACATTCGAATCGGGCGGCTTATCCTTTAAAGGTTAATCCCGATAAGGAATAAAAAGTCGGATTCACTAGAGTGGTGGCAGCGCAGTGGAATAAATTGTTCGACAATTCGATCGTGTCGATAAATTGTTCGAGCGATACCAATGGGATAATGTGTTTCGAGGCTAAATTCGATTAGAACTGATAGATTGATAGAGAGGAAAAAATATTGAATTAAAAGAATAAAATAGGACTTAAATTTTGTTAGCATAAGGGAAAAGAAAAAAAAATTTCTTTTTACGAGGGAATAATCAATTGCATTCAAATTAGTATTTTAAGGGTTAGGAAAAGAAAAAAAAAATATATCATAATTGAAATCATAATGGAATATTAGTGAAGTAAGAAAAAAAAAAATTGTTTGGTCATTTTAAACGTTATTGTTAGTAACATAATATACACTATATTAAAATTTGTTGTCAGCAAAATTTTTATTTTTTGAGGAAATAATCATTTAATATACATTTTAAAAGTTAAAAAAAAAAAATTTATGATTGAAATTAGAATTAGAGAATATTAGAAAAATAAAGAAAAAAAAAATTGTTGTAAGTAGATATTGTAGCCGTTATTGTTAACAACATATACAGTATATTAAAATTTTATTAGAAGTAGAAAGAAAAGGAAAATTTTTTTTTTTTTTAATTGAAATTAGAAATAGAGAATATTAGCAGGATAGGGAAGGGAAAAAGAAAAAAAAAATTTTTTTTGCTGTATATACTGTAGCCGTTATTGTCGGTAACATAATTATACAGTATATTAAGATTTTGTTAGCAGAAAGAGAGAAGTTTTTTTTTTTTTTTTTTTGTTTTTTACTCAAATTAGTATTTTAAAAGTATTTAAGTATTTTCTTTTTTTTTTACTAATCGAAATTGGAAACGGAGAATATTAGTAAAGTAAAAGAAAAAATAATTGTCGGAGTCATTGTAGCCGTATTGTTAGTAACACATACAGTATATTAACCGTTAGATAGGAAAACGCGCGGGATAGGCTTATAAATCATATACAAATATAATTATGTAGATATTGTTGTACATATTGTTGCATACATGAAGTATATTTAATTACATAGTCAACGCCCCACCAAACATTATAATTACCCACACTACTGTGACGCTCTGTTACGTCACTTATACTGGTAGGAGTCGACAGCACATGATATCTGTACGTATGCGAGGATCGCGAACGGCTTACGCTCAGCGGTGAGTATATGTTTGTAATAAGACAATTTTTTTTTTTCTTCAAGAAAATCTAATGTTTAAGTTTGGTAATCAAAAGCTTTTAAAAAACAAAAATTTTTAAGTCACTTATTTCGTTGGAAAAGAAAAAGAGGAAAATCAAAATAATAAATTGAATTGTTTTGATTTCATTTGGATTCGAATTTTTTTTTTTTCTGAAATGGTCAACCTATAAAAATTACGAATATTTTAAATTGTGTTGTCTATGTCGTTCGTTATTCTGTTAAACCTACATATTCAACATTACGTTATTGAAAATTGATTGTGAATGTACCGTGCGTTGCAGAAATAAACCGTATTTATGCAGATAACTCTATTCGCTATAGAGTTAGTATTTTTATTTCTTTTCATTTTTCTTACCTGTAAATAAAATATAATATACTATAGATAAAATTGTATTATTTACTGTAATTGTTTATAACTTACAAAAATAAATAAATAAATAAATAAACAAATAAATAAACCAAATAAATTTATTTACCTGAAACTGTATTTTTATATCAACTACTGTATTTTGCATAAAATTAAGTAAAATTTAGAATGGTCTTGGGAAACAAAGGACAAAAAGAAGGTGATACAGCGGCTCAACCAGTGATAGCCCAACCGATTTTAGATCAACCAGTCACAACGCAAGCAGTTGCACCTCAATTAACTACAGTTAAACCAGTCACAACGCAAGCAAATATGGCGACAGTTAATACAGTAACCCAAACAATGCGGACGATTGGGCAGTCACTCGTAGGATTGCAACAATTTTCTGGAAGGCCAAATGAAAGCGTACGAGAATTCTTTAGTAAGCTAGAACAGCGATCACGAATGGATGGATGGACGGAAGCGCAGACATTAGCAGTGGCCCGTTGCCAAGTGACAGGGGATGCATTTCGTTACCTGGAGTCAGAACCATATTTGGAAAGTGATGCTATCACATTCAATGAATTCAAGAAAATATTTATCAAAAAGTTCACACGGAAGATTATACCTGGACAAGCAGCTTACCATTTATCTAAGTGCACCCAGCGATTTAAAGAAAATGTCGATCGATACGCGACAAGGTTGAAGATCATTGGGAAAGAATTACTGGAAGAATACTTGAGTCAGCTAAATGAAAATGAAGAGGGTGAATCGAGAGTCATTAAAAAACGCCACGAAAAGGATTTAATCCAGCAATTCCTCAAAGGTGTTAACCCCGAGATTGCTAAATTACTTATGTTGGACGTGTGTAAGAACCCGCAATATACTTTTGACGATGTGGTGGAACTGGCAATAAAAGCTGAAGTAAACAACGAAATGATTAGTTTATCAAAAAGGGTTGCCGATGTATACCCGATGCAGTATACTAACACATCAGAGAAAGGTAGAAGACAAGGAAATCAAAGAGAGGCACATGTAGCCGGAACAAGTAGAAGCCAACCGATACCCCCAAGAAGCAGACCCAATACTAAACCAAATACGTGTTTCAATTGTCGACAGCCGGGTCATCAAGCAAGGAATTGCAGTGCGCCCAAGTCGTATAGGTGTTTTATTTGTGGAGTCGAAGGACATTTTGCAAATCGTTGTCCGGAGAAGCAAGCTAGGAATCCGCAACGACAACCAAGTCAGCCGCCTTTAAACTCCCAGCAACCGTCGTTCGAACAGTCGAACGACGGGTGGTAAACAATTTTAGAAGTACAAGTGACAGACAATATGATTGCTCAAATAAATTAATCAATTTCAATAATAAAATAAGTGGAAAGCCATTTGACTGTTTAAATAAAATAGGTAACAATAATAAAATAAACGAGAGACAATATGATAGTTTAATTACCACAAGGAATAGCGAGACAGGTAAAATAGAACCTCACCAGAAAATAGAAAATAAAAACGAAATAAAAACTGTAGTGAGTATACCTAATATCAAGAAAACCGTATGTAAATTGGAAGTATTGAACTTTCAGTGTATAATACCGTTGAAGATAAATGGGAACACTTACCGAATACTAATCGATACCGGAGCGACCATTTCTGTTCTGAAGGAAAGTGTGATTGAAGACGCACCGGAAGCCTTAATGCCAAGAAGCAATCTATTCATCAAAGGAGTCACGGGGGAAGAGGCCAAAATCTTAGGATACGCTCAAGTGGACGTTGAACTGGGGAGACGACGGTATTTAACCGAGTGGGCCATTTGTTCAGATGATCTACCGTTAGGTACCGACGGACTAATGGGACGAGAACTGCTAACCGAACTGAGAGCCGTAGTCGATTTCAACAAAGGAAAAATAATTCTATTAAATACGGAATTTCAAATGACCCAAATACAAGATATGATAAACTACGCAAGAATGAACGGAATTCCACAATCGGTAACGTCTGGCAACAGTGGTCAAGATAATAGACGACAGTCCAAAGAAAGCCCTTATCTGAAAGTTGAAAACCAACGACAGCCCGAAGATAGCCGATGTTCGAAAGTTGAAAACTCACGACAGTCTATAGGAAGCCAATGCCTGAATATTGAAAGCCTACGACAACCTAGAGACAGCCAATGCCGGGAAGCCGAAAACCTACGACAGCCGAAAGATAGCCAGTGTTCGAAAAATGAAATCCCACGAAAGCCTAAAGACAGCCAATGCCTAGCAAATGGAAGCCAACGGAAACATGAAAGTAGCCATCAACAGGAAATCGGAAAGCGGATTTTTGAAAGTAGAAATGACAGCCAAGAAAAAATGGAAAAAGGCAGCCATAGTCAATTGACGGAAAGAAAAAACCAGGAAGACGGGGATAGAGCGAATGGAAAGCCACCGATGGAGCAGCCTAATCAATTCCCTATATGTGCGCCAAAATCAATTAATGTACCTGAAAGATGTCAACTATTCCTTCGTGTAAAAATATCGACCTTACTAAACAAAGGGGATGTGCTAGTAGAGCCAGTCGAAACTCTAATTCATGGAATAATCGTCGCAAGGTCCATTGCACGAGCAGCCGATTCAATACCAATCTGTATTATGAATATTGCCAAAGAGAAGATTGAAATTCCGAAGGGTACTCTTTTAGCGATGGGAGAGATGGTGGACAGTCAAGAAAAAATATCGGTAGCCGATGAAATAAATTCAATGGAATTAAAAGAACACGACGAATTGCTAGAAAGTCTCAACCTCCAACACATAAATGACGAAGTTCAAAAGCAAAAAGTGATAGAACTAATAGAGAAATACCGACCGACTTTTATGACCAAGGGCAGTAAGCTAGGATGCGTGAGCCGCGTAAAACATCAAATAATAACGGAAGATGTGCCACCAATCTCCAAACGACCGTACCGAATACCCTTCAGACAGCGAGAGGAACTGAAACACCAAATACAAGAAATGTTGGAACAAGGCGTAGTCCGAGAATCCAATTCACCGTGGTCGAGTCCAGTCATAATGGTTGCTAAGAAAGCCGCAGAAGGGGAAAACAAAATCCGAGTATGCATAGACTACAGGGCGCTAAATAATATCACGAAACGAGACTATTTCCCGCTGCCAAACTTGCAAGAAACCATCGACTCGTTAGGAGAATCAGTATATTTCAGCACACTGGACTTAGCAAGCGGTTATTGGCAAGTCGAGGTAGCTGAGAGGGACATTGAAAAGACAGCCTTCTCTACGCCTGATGGCCATTATGAATGTTTGAGAATGCCGTTTGGATTAGCCAACGCACCGTCGACGTTTCAAAGACTGATGTACACGGTCTTGTCGGGATTGACAGGGGAGGAATGTCTGGTGTATTTGGACGATATAATTGTGTTCAGTAAAACTTTTGATGAACATCTGGTACGGTTGGAAAATGTGTTCAAGAGATTAAAAGAAGCGAACTTAAAGTTGAAGCCCTCCAAATGCAACTTTCTAACAACCACCACCAAGTATCTTGGACATATTATTTCGTCGAGTGGAGTCCTGCCAGATCCGGAAAAAACAAGGGTAGTTCGAGATTTCCCAGTGCCAAAAACAGTAAAGGATGTACGAAGCTTTTTAGGATTAGTAGGGTTCTATCGGAAGTTCATACCCGAATTTTCCTCGCATGCTCTTCCCTTGACACAATTAACAAAGAAGAACACCCCATTTAAATGGACAGATGAGCAGCAGAAGGGTTTCGAAAGCCTGAAAGCTAAATTGTGTGAACCACCCGTCTTACAATTTCCCAATTTCAAGGAGCCATTTATTTTAGCAACGGATGCCTCGGGTTTTGCTATCAGTGCCATTTTAAGCCAGACAATTGACGGAGAAGAAAAGCCGATAGCCTATGCCAGTCGACAGTTGAACGCCGCTGAGAAACATTATACAGTGACCGAGCAAGAATGTCTAGCGATAATTTGGGGAATAAAACATTTTAAGTGTTACTTGTATGGAGCGAAATTCACGATTTACACCGACCATCGGCCTCTTAAGTGGTTGTATTCTTTGAAGGATCCGACATCAAGACTAGCTCGTTGGATAATACTGCTATCCGAATACGATTTCGATATTGTCTATAAACCAGGTGTGAAGAATAACAACGCAGATGCACTAAGTAGGATTATGGTAAATGTAATCACTCCAGAAATGCGGTATGTACCAGTCTTGGATAGAGAATTTATAAAAGAAGAACAAAAGAAAGACCCCGTTATAACCGAATTTTTGCAGAAGGATAGCCAAACACTCGAACGTGAAAACTTCCTGGTAGATGATGAAGTCCTGTATAAAATTAAGAAAGATGGGGAGACAGAATCCTTTTTGCTGGTTATCCCAAAGAGCCTAACCCACAGAATTATTTACGAGCATCATGATCTACCGTTTTGTGGACATTGCGGTGTAGCAAAGACCCTGAGTTTACTTCAAAAACGCGTTTATTGGAAAAATATGGCAAACGATGTGAAGGACTACATCAAGAAATGTCGATCTTGTAACATGAAGAAGACCCCGAACAACAGAAAGCCTGCACCACTTCAACGATTTGAAGAGGTAGGAGAGCCATTAGAACTCACAGAAATGGATATAGTTGGTCCTCTAGTAACAACGAAAGACGGAAATAAGTACATTTTGACTTGGCAAGATTATTTTACGAAGAATATTGAAGCTATCCCTATACCAGATCAAAAGACGGATACGGTAGCGAAGAATTTTGTACAACATATAATATGCAGATACGGAGTACCCAAAAAGCTGTTGACAGATCGAGGATCAAATTTTACCTCACAGCTTATGAAAGAAATCTGTAAATACCTAAAAATAATTAAACTACAAACGACGGCCTACCACCCGCAGACGAACGGAATGATAGAGAGAAGCCATAGATTTATCAAGGAAATGTTAGCCCACTATGTTTCAGACAGCCAAGATGATTGGGATCATTGGTTACCTTTTATTATGATGGCCTATCGAGCGACAGCACATTCTTCAACTGGACTCAGCCCGTATTTCCTGATGCACGGGAGAGAAATGCCATTGCCAAATGACGAAGTGTTTAAACCACAAACAATAAAATATGACTATGATCGGAACTACCTGTCCGAATTGAAAGCCCGAATGACGAAAGCGTTTGAAGTAACGAGAGAAAAACTTAAGAAGTCGGCAGACCAGAGAGAAAAATACTACAATAGTAAGTCGGTCGCAACCGAATTCAATGAAGGGGACATGGTTTATTTGTATGATGCAGCCTGTAAAAGTGGAATCTCGAAAAAACTAAGAAAGCCATGGTTAGGACCGTTTAAGATAGTAGAAGTCCGCAGCCCAGTTAACGTAAAAATTCGAGATTTGCAAAGCAAGAAAGAACAACTGGTACACGTAAATAGGTTGAAGAAATGTTTAGAAGACATCGAAGAAGAAAATGAAGGAGAACCGGAAGCAACTCAAAAAGAGCAAACAGACCACGATTGGATTGGCTTTGAAGCTGAACTGCCACAGGCACTAGTGGAAAAGCGAAGAAAACCGGATCAGAGAAACAAGGAAGAAGGTGACGATGACGAACGGTGGCAAGTGATAATTCATCACGATGGTGGAGAGTCTGTTGAATACGAACCATGGATTGGGTCGCCAAAATCAATGATAGAGGACAGTGTCCATATCGAAGAGGGACAGCCAGCTAATGAAGTTGAGAGAGAAATGGGCAAACCAGAAAGTAAAAACGACACAATTCAGAACCGACATGAATATCGAACAAGAAGTCGAGGGCCCGTGGAAAGTCTACCGTGGGTTTTACCCAAGAGGATATAAAATAAAATAAAAATGTATATAAAAATAAAATAAAATAAATAAATAAAATAAAATAAAATGAATAAATAATATAAAATAAAAGTATAAACAAATAATAAAATAAAGTGGACTTTGAGAGCCGATGATGATCTATTAAAGAGAGCCATTACTGAGAGCCAAAAAATTGTAACAGGAAACGAGTGTTGAATGTCGAATTTGTTTGTTTTAGGTAGACAAGATGGACAAATTCGCACGAATGTATCTATTATTGGTTATCATCACCGCAGTTCACCCAGCAAGCACCATAATCGCTTACGATTGCCAGAATGTCAACATGAACATTTCGACATTTAGCCTTACCGAGATCGGAAACTGCAAAATCGAAAGTTCAGATATGGAAATGAGTACGGAAAACATTCAATTAGTGCAAATCAACGACTATGAACTTGTGCCAGTAATCCAATGTAAAATTCACGTGACAAGACAAATTTACTATTGTGGGATGCATTCACATCTTTCCGCCGTTGTTAATGGACTCGCAACGTACATATATCCTATATCTAAAAGTATGTGTGAAAGCATGCATAAACATAAAAGCTTAAATAATTTTTATGGGAAATTTATTGACAACTTAATAATAAATGGAACTATTCATGCTACGGTGTTGATGGCCGGTAAAATGACGTCAGAAAATGCATGTGAAGGTGAAGACTATGAAGATCACAAAGGAAGATGGACCAATGTAATAGTGCAAGCCGCCTTGGAAATAAGCTTAAGCCAACAGCACGCACCTGTGGACGTAAACGGGAACCAGATAACATTAAGCAGTAGGACGCAGTGTTCATATAAGGAAAAAACGTGCATGGATTCGGTCAACGGTTACACGTTTTGGGAAAACGTCGACTCTAATGTCTGTACTGAAACAAGGTACACCGTATTATATGAAGGCCGAGCGACAAAACTCAGTTCACGTAAGCCAGATGGAGCCAGCTATGAAACACCAATATATTCTGTCGATCGTGGGGAAAAAGTATTCGCTATGCCAATAAATAAACCAACAATAATATGCGGCCAAACGGCATATGAGACGGACCATCCAAAATTTTATATACTGAAACCGTCAGAAAGCGGATTGTTCTATTTCTCGCGAAAAACTAGTAATGTATGGAACATGGACCCGACTGCCTACACTAACGCCAAGGTGGTGTTCGTTGAGCGACATATCAGAGGCCAACTGACCAAACTATATGCAGACGTTATTGCACAAAAATGTGCCTTGGAGCAGCAAGTTTTGAGGAACCTATTGACTCTCGCAGTTACAGCCCCTTCCGAGTTTGCATATGCGAAAATGAAAACGCCAGGATTTACCGCAGTCAATTACGGAGAAGTAATACACGTTATCCAGTGCACACCGGTAGAAGTGACGATCAGGTCAACCGAGAGATGCTATCACGAACTTCCGGTCACTTACGACAATAAGTCGCTATACATGACACCGCGAAGTCGGATTCTTCAAAAGTATGCCACCGAAATCGGGTGCGATCCATTTTTGTATCCGGTGTACCAGTTGAATAATCGATGGTACAAAACAGCGAAAGGAACACACGAGATCTCGCCACCGCAAGTCTTGGAGCCGTCAAATAAAAATGAATGGCGGTATGCAAGTCCGGCAAATCTGTTCAAGGGTGGACTTTATAGCCAGGAAGACATGATAAAGTTTCAGCGTCATTTACTCTTACCAACAGAGAGGCAAGCCGTGTCCGAAATTGTTACAAGAGGGATGGTTGGACTGTCCACCGACCTACAAGGGACCAAATTTGACAACTTTATCAACAAAAATATGATCGAGTCATGGGCTAATAAACTGTGGGGGAATTTTTGGAAGTGGTTTACAGACCTTGGAATTATTACATCCGGGTTAATGGGAATATTTATAATCACCAAGCTAATTAGAATGATTATCGATACGGTTATGCATGGCATGATTCTGCATAATATATTTGGATGGAGTTTCCGGCTAACCGCAGCATTATGTAATGGTATCAGCATGTACATGATCCATAAACACCAAACAAAAAGAAACACAACCAACCCAGAAGAACCCGAAGGCCATAAAGTGGAAAAGGAATCAAATCTCCAAACGTCAGCCCCGCCAGTCATAGTCACCCAGCCATCTGAAGAAATGAGGACAATGAGGTACCCACAGCTAGATAGGCCTTCCGCGCCCGAACCACCCATAAATAATACTGAAAAACACTGGTTGGATAAGTGAAAGGAAAAGGAAGGAACAAAGAAAAACAAAATTAGTGTAGTGATGTGTTAAACCTGCGGGAGTGCCTTTCGAAACTAAGTTTTAGGAATAGTGGACGTGACAAGTGAAAAAAAAGACAATAATTAGAGACATTAAGGGAGTAGTTAATAGATTAATATGTTTGAATATCTCTAGCAGTAAAATTAGATTAAGGAAAGTCGGGGCCCGCTAAAATTTTAAAAGCCAATGAAGTAAGGAAAGAATTGCTCTGAGAGATCAATTCTTTTCTAAGGGGGAAGGGATGTAATGAGTACACATTGGACAACCCTAAAAAAAATATAAAACAAAAAAAAAAAATCTTTTTAATTAAATGTAAGTTGCCAACAAATTATTAGTTTAATAAATTATTAATTCAATGAACTAATAAATTCAAGTCAGCAAAATGCCGTTGCGAGGCGAAAACAATTGATTGATTTCCAAATATCGCGATGGCACGGCCAAGCACGGAAAAATTGCTGACTTGACAAGTGGGTCCTAGCGCGGCCCGAGGTAGCGTTTTTTTGGCAAAAATTAGTTAGTGAGTTGGTGATAGCCGTTTAGTAAAGTTAGAGGTAGCGATAGCCTAGTTGAGTAGAGTTAGAAAGTTAGTGAATGAATAGAAAATAGAACCATAGAAAATTGATAGATCTTAGAAAAAAAATTAAAGATAAATAAATAAAAAGAAAAATAGGTAGTTAAAGGAAACCCGAAGTGAAAGTGTGTGCTGAGGAAACAACCAGAATTGGAGGGAAGGATACACAGGAAAGTAAGGGGTATTGAGCAGATTCAAGGTAGGACTAATTTTAGTGGTTCCCGATAGTTTTATATTTCTTACTTTTAGTCAGGAAGTTATCAGAGTGAAACAATCAACATACGCCTTTACTTGAACGAGATTTCTTATATAGAACTTCGAATTGAATCAGAATTGTATCTGAAGATTCTATATACCTCCTGGTTAAATGTTGCCTTTTTATTCTGATAATAAATTCTTCGCAAACTGGTTCACTCATAAATGAAAGAAAGGGAAAGAATTTATATAGCAGATTAGTTTCAAAGAAAAAAGAAAGTATATTTTTTTTTTCTCTCGACATTTTCTTTGCTTTTCTTTTATTACTATTGTTATTCGTTTTCTAGTTACCTTTAGTACTGTAGTTGGTGTAAATGCTAAAATTCTTAAGTTTCATTCATCTCAACAGAGAAGAATCTTAGTAACGTCGTCATTTAATACCTTGCTGTTTTATTCTGAATTTTAATTATTAACAGAAGGTGTATTTAAAGATAATTTCGCTTATTGTGTATTTCACTATATTTCATACTACTGTATTCTTCTACTGACTGTGTTTGAAGGGAATTTTAGCATTGAAAACATTTAATTGATTTACATTGTGTTTAACGCATTTTGCTATTATCTCTTTTTATGAATTGACGTATATGTGTATAAAATTATAAATATATATATATTTACCAAAAGAAAAGAGAATAAACAGCAAACCTATTTATAATAATTTACATACATCAACGTTAGTTAAGATAGTAAGAGGAAAGATTTTGATACTACGTTTCATATTACTTAATTTAACTTGAACGCTCTATCGGATCTTTATATTCCCTCTTATGGCAAAACTGCTCATTTAAATTTTATTGTAACCCACATGATGTTAGTTTTAGAATAAATAAATTTTTCATGTTGAGAGAAGCTCGCTAGTTATTTCTTAACCAACCCGCAGATAGCCTCTTTGCCTCGAAACATTTTATTTTCAGAAGGTACGGAGTTCGAACCCACGAATAACATTCGAATCGGGCGGCTTATCCTTTAAAGGTTAATCCCGATAAGGAATAAAAAGTCGGATTCACTAGATAGATATTAAAATAATTCTAAGAAAAGGTATATGCATTTTTTATTTTACAATATTTTCAAATTTTTAAATAATATTGGCCCGCTTATTGTCAGATTATCACGTTTCCAAAAATTAGTTTTTCTTCAAACTTAGTGGATGGATATCTCCCTACATAATATTATTATAGTTTTTAACAATCAATTTTTTTTTTCACTACATAATATTATTATAGTTTTTAACAATCAATTTTTTTTTTCACTATCTACTTTCAACTATGTATTTTTAATGGTGCATTAAATTTCTTTAAAAATATTTTTGTGACGGTGACGTGCATAAATTTTAACAATTATTATTATTAGTTAAGTTATTTAGTTATTATTTTAAGTACATATATTAATTTTATTCGGATTAAAACATTTATTTTGTTAAATAAACTATTAAAAGCATACACAATATGGAATCAAAAAAAGTTACATTTGGGACTATTTTTCAAAAACCACCGTACAGTCAAGAATGAAGTGTAATTTGTGTTCGAATGTGTTAGCAGTGAAAAATTCGTCTACGTCTAATTTAAATAGGCACCTAAAAAGTAAACATCCTGGAATTAATATTAAAGAAATTCGCTTAAAAAACACAGTTTTTGTGGAAGAAGCTCCGAACACATCATCTGAAATTGCGGAAACCGATTCAAATAATGAGGTAAAAAATACGTAAAATAAAATAACGACTTACTATAATAAACCTATCAGTGTAAATAAAAGAAAATGCATTGATAATCAGTTATTAAAATGGATAGTAACAGATTATCAGGCTTTTGATGTGGTACATAATGAACATTTTCAAAGATTTATATCATTATTAAATTCACAATATGAATTGCCTAGCCGAAAAACATTATCAAATAGCATGTTAACCGCTTTCTACAGTGAGATTTACGCAAAAATAAAAATTGAAATAAAGGAAGCTTTCAGTATTTGCATAGCTACGGATGGTTGGACGTCGCTGAACAATGAGAGCTATTATGCAATAGTAGCTCATTATATAAGCAATGATTGTTCATTAAAATCATATCTTCTATCATCATATAAATTTTTTGGACAACATACTGCTGCAAATATAGCCGCTGAACTGCAGAAAATCGTTCAGGAGTGGAAAATAGAACAAAAAATTGTTAGCTGTGTTACAGATAATGCAGCTAATATGAAAAAAGCAATTGAACTTTGTAACTGGCCGCATGTACCGTGCTTTGCACATACATTGAATTTAGTTGTTCAGTCTAGCTTGGCAAAAATTGAGGATATCCGGTTAAAAATAAAGACTATTGCAGAATTTTTCAAAAGAAGCAGTAGTGCTGCAGATAAATTAAAAAATTTTCAAAAGCAAATGAATCTGCCATTATTAAAAATTAAACAAGATTGCCCCACTAGGTGGAATTCAACATTTTTTATGCTTCAGAGAATTTTAGAAATCAGAGAGCCTCTTCAAGCTACACTGGGTGTTCTAAGTTCAGGTTCCGTTCCAGTCTTAAATAACGATGATTTTGAAACCATTGAGAAAGTTTGCGAAGTACTGGTTGTTTTTGAGGAGGTGACGAAAGAAATAAGTAGCGAAAAAATGTAAGTTTATCAAAAATTGTTGTTTTTAATGATGCTCTACTTAAACATTGTAGTAGATTAGAAGAAAGTAATTATAATAATGAAAATTTACGCGCTTTACTAATAATAAGTTGACAGAAGAGGTAAAAACCAGGTTCTACAAAAAATACAAAAATTTAAAAATATTATGGGAAGTAACATTTCTGGATCCTAGATTTAAGCAATATGGATTTAGTGCTATTATATAGTTTGTTAGTGCTATTTTCACTTTTTTTTTTTAATTTTTATTATTATTATTTTTCAGTTTAACCAAAATCTATTAAAAAACAGTTTTTTTTGTCGTTAAGCAATACAATATAATATAATACATATAGCCGTTTACTCCAACACATTCATTTTCACTATTATTAAATCTATTCACTATTATTAAATCTATTCCTGCGAACCATTCATTTGAGTGAGTGTTTCACATGTGAGTGTTTTACTATAAGTTGTTGATTGATTCGTATAAGTTTTGCCAATCAGTCTGTAAAGTGAGTGAGTGATTCATTTCATAAAACGAGTGAGCGAATTATGTCAAGTGAGTGAGTGATTCAATCCACTGAATCGACTCACCACAGTGAGCGGATTCAAAAGATTCAACTCATTAAAAAGAGTGATTATTCCCATAACTATAGTTTTCTGCGCACTGACAAGTTAAAAGGCCCGAGCTATACGTTATACAATTTTTTTTTTAAATTTATTTTTTTTTTCAGCTTGTTATTGTAAGTAAGTTACAGTAAAAAAAAATTACAAATTTTTTAACAATCAAAAGCAAAATTGTTAAATTACGTAAAATGTCAATCTTTATAACCTTACTAGTCACACTATAAAATTTGTATGACACCCATGAAGTCTATAACGCGCCGATAGGTATTACAGTATTACACGATAAGAATGAGATCTGGTGGATTCTTAATTAAACTTAAATCTCGAATTCACCGTTCGAGCGTCAAAATAATTTAAAATTAATCTGTTGTTGAACATGCACAGTAGTCATAGGGCCGATTCGTATCGACGTATGCCAAAGCCGCTTGCTCTCGTTTTGAATCAATTTTTTGCTCTTGTTTTGAATCACAGTTGGCTTGCTTTTGAAATTTTTGTATATTCCTGTCTCACTTTCCATGTTCTAGAGAGAAAGGTCAAGTATTAGTGTTCGGTATACATCGTATACGTCATATAGCGTATACGATGTATACCGAACGCTAATACTTGACCCTTCTCTCTAGAACATGGAAAGTGAGACAGGAATATACAAATATGTCAAAAGTAAGCCAACTGTGATTCAAAACAAGTGCAAATTGATTCAAAACGAGAGCAAGCGGCTTTGGCTTACGCTGATACGAATCGGCCCTATGACTACTGTGCATGTTGAACAACAGATTAATTTCAAATTGTTTTGACGCTCGAACGGTGAATTCGAGATTTAATTAAGAATCCACCAGATCTCATTCTTATCGTGTAATACCTTCCGGCGCGTCATAGACTTCATGGGTGTCATACAAATTTTATAGTGTGTCTAGTAAGGTTATAAAGATTGACATTTTACGTAATTTAACAATTTTGCTTTTGATTATTAAAAAATTTGCAAAATAGAAAATAATGGTAATCACTGAGAACAATGTACTAAATGATATATTATTAAATCTATTCCTGCGAACCAAAGAAATATTAAAGCATGCTGGAGGGTATTTAATTTTCTATTTCCACCCCACTAATTTTTGAAATATTCCCTAAGTTAGACACGAAATATTCAGCTACATGTCTTATTCTAAAGTGTTTAATAAATTCTTCATTATTATATAATTGAATAGTACTATCAAAATAATTTTTTTTATTTTTTGGCCGAATTCTATTGATTATTAATAAATATAAATATGTACTTGCAAATAATTAAGTTAAAACAAACAGAATTTTGTTTTTTTTGTTTTTTTTTTTTTTTTTTTTTTGCTGTAACAAGCTGTAGAAAAATAAAATTTTTTAAAAAATTGTGTAACGTAAAAGCTGCTATACCGGAACGTGTTCAATACTCGACAGTTTTAATATCTATTTAATTTAGAAATAATTTCATTAGTACAGTAGCCGTCCAAGTTAGTCACTTCCGAGATAGTCACACTTCGAGTGAAATAGACATACACATACGTCATCCACATACTATGTTTACTCTTGTCTATACGCACATAGGCGTCACATGTAATATTTGCATACTCACTACATACATACCCCGTGTACCTGCCGTGTGGTACTTTGTGAGGTAGCTACCGTGTAATCATTACACTGTAATGTGTGTAGTGTGTGATACGTATGTACTGTAGTGATTTCACTACATTAACATTCCAATATAAATCTAATGGACTCCAGAAAACCATTATCACTCGACTTTCACCTTCGCTATCGCATCATATATGCAAGGTCAGCAGTCGTCACTGGAAATCTACTGATTTCACCCTCGTTGTTGCATCATTCATACAAGGACAACAGTCGCCACCGAAATTACACTTTCACCCCAAAAAATCAATTAACACAATATATATATATATATATCATTAACAAATTGTATGGCAAGTTAGTCAGTCAAAAATCTTAGTCGAATATTTTAAACCTGTAATTATTGTCACTTATTGTTGTTAATTATTTTATTATGCAATAAATGTAATAATAAATCATATTTAAGTCTTTATTTTCAATTAACATTTCTAGAGTCAGATCGTTAAAGTGTGAATTAAAAGTGTTAAAGTAATAAAGTTGAAAAGTAATTAATTCTTTAAACAAGAAGAAAAATCTACAACTTTATAGTAAATTGGGTGTAATTCCTCAATTAAAATTAACTGAATTACTGGTGTCAGAAATCCTGAACGAGTTCGATTTTACGCTTCAACTACGTCAACCTGGTGTAGGAAGTCCCGATCAACTCCAATCACATACGTCACGCACGACAAACTGGTGTCAGAAGTGGGATTCAGCAAAACATCTCTCCCAGCAAGAACTGATCGTACGAGTTCCATAATTTCCGATAGCAAGGGATAGAATTCAACAATCAGCCTGGTTAATGTTTGAGCCTGAATCCAGCGATACGAACAGCGTCTACAGCAGCCAATACCGCTCAAGAACGTCAAGCAGCTCTTCACCAACTGCAACCGTAAGTGTTGATCTACCTGTTTTTGACGATTTATTATTAAATCCTAACACTTCCATTTCCAACCTAACAAATCTGTTCTCCACGATGAATGTTAATGAAAATATCGACTCAACAACCAACAGTAACGACGTCCTCACCGACGATGACACTGGCTCACAAACAACATCAAATGATAGGTTTAGAAATAATAGATTACCTAGCTTCAATTATACCTCTTGGATAGATCCTTTTCAAAACAATCATAACGGAGGTTTGCATTTTTGTTCGCAATTAGGGAATACTTTAAAAGTAGCACCCACTTATTTACATAATGAAATCTTAATGTATGCCTTCAATAAGTTACCATTTGAAATCCAAGATGAAATTACTACTATAAATTTAGAAACTATTATTTCAACTATCAAACGTAAATTTCAAACTAATCGTACCCAATACTTAGTAGACTTAGATATTTCTAATACGAAACAATCAAACTCAGAATCAGTAACGAGTTATTTCGAAAGATTCAATAAATTACGATTAGAACAATTGAAATTATCTAGGGAACAAGATCCTATTTCACATAACGTTATAAAATTATATATTGAAAAAACCATCGCAAGCAAATTTCTAATTAATTTAAATTCGCACATTTCAGTAGTAAGGATTGGCCGGTTCTAGATCCACCATCCCACCATCCGACTTTTTGAGCGACCTCGGCAGGAGGTAGGTAACCTATGTGGGTTCTAGAAGCCTGCGGCGGTGGGTGGAGCAAAATTTTTTTCTAGCCTAGCGGAACTTGATCCAGCCTAAGAGAACCTAAGGAAATTTGGTGTAACCTAACAAAATTTTTCTAACCTAAGAATTTCCCTAATAGATGGCGCAGCCACCTTCGAGCCCTGTGAATTCGCTACTAGATGGTGCAGCCACCTTCGAGCCTGTGAATTCGCTACTAGATGGCGTTGCTAGTCTGGATTCCTGTGTGTAAGTTTGAAAAATTGTCAATAGATGGCATCGAAAAACTTTTTTTTTGATAGTTAAACTAGCCATTAAAAGATGGCCTTGCTTTCATAATTTTATAATATTTTTATCTGAAAACAGGCTTAAACTGTCAGCTGACGTCACTAAAGGTAAACTGATATCAAACAGCGAAGATTTCTCTCTAATATGCAAAAATGAATTTTATCATATGATTGTATATTTTTATCTGAAAACAGGTTTATACAGGTTTTCCTCTAAATAAAAACACATTTTATTTTTTAATTTTTAATTTTTATTTTTTTTATTAAATAAAAACACATTTTTTTTATTTTTAATTTTTTTTTAATTTTTTCTTATTTTAATAAATTTATTTTAAAAGAAATATTTTTTTTACAATAAAAATGTTTAAATGTTATTACAATAATATTTGTATATGGATATGACATTTTCCATGGCGCAAGTTGCTCCGGAATGATGGCCGCATCGAGGACTAGTGTATGTTGATGTTATGATTCTCAACTTGGGACAAATTGTTATTTCTTCAAAGTTCATAATGGGCGCTGATGGTAGCAGTCGTTTCAAATAGCGTACTTTTTCTTCTCCTTTCGTATAAATGATTTGAGTTCCGTGCAGATTGTTTATTAAAATGTACTGTAGTTCCTCGTATTCAATATGTCCGTCCATCCAGGAGAACCCATGATGCTTTTTCCGCAACCAGCGAGCTGTGCGTTGATCTTTTTCACTTAATCCGCAAAACGGTATTGGTGATTTGAATACATAATGTTGCAGTATATAATCTTCACCACAATTTTCTTCGGAAGAATCGAATTTCAACACAGCCAATTCCTTTATGTAGAATTTCCCATTTGTTGAATTTGGAAATCCTTGGAAGTCAACAATTGCTGCGTCGGTCTTCATTGTGCGTTGTCTAGAGCGAAACTGACTGATTTATAGCTGGATTGCGATGTTTTTATACATATTTTGTAACAATATTCGTCAATGGATTATATTGAACCACACGATCATGTAGTAGAAGGCAAAATGCTGATGTATTCTCTGGCACCTCCTTCAACGTTTTAAATTCAATTCGAATATCCACTGGTCCACTTTTCAAAGTTTCGTTTTGATGAGAACAATCGATGAATATAATTGGCGCGATATTCTTGAATTGCGTTTTGCTTAAAAGCGGTTCATTCTTCTTACAATCATAATATGCTTGTTGAAATTTCGAATACATGTGATATGCTACTGCATATCTATCATTACTGAAATCCAAATTCAAATCCATGTACGGGTATTTCGCAGAATTTAAATAAACTTTGACGTCTGAAAGTTCACAGTGATCGAAAATACTAGAATCTTTGTCTTTTTTATTTCGTCGATTCGTTTGTAGAGCGAATATAATGTAGCGTGGTTTCTCCAGTTGAGTCGATGTTTTCACCGTCCAAATGTTTTGTCTCGCTGTTGGAATCGTTGGCTGTATATGCATATCCCATGATCGAAAAGCAATTTTAATATCTCGACTATTTTCCACATACTTCAACAACTTCAGTTTCTGTTCATCTGCAACTGTAACGTGCGGAACCATCCATTGAATTTTATGTATATGGAAAGTGACGTCATCCGTTGGTGATATGACTGCATCGTGATCCGTCCGAGCTCGAGTCAGAATTAGTTGATGTTTCGCATTGATGATAACTTTCTTTTAATGGTTAAGAAATCCAAACATCCGCGCCAATGGTAGACAGAAATTGAAGTAGCCTTTTTCCGTCACTTTAATTGTTTCACCTGGACACCATCCGGCGTTGTAGAGTAGTTTGCTTTCATTTTCGTTTAATGCCAAATAATTGATTAACGTTGTTGTCGGTCCCACGTACTTGCATTGATCGATTTCCACGTCGTTCAGTTCATATCGTATTTCTTCAAACAGGTACGCCAATGAATTATTGGATAATTCCGCTGTAGTCGATACTGTTTTATCACTCTTCAACAATTGTCCTTCCACATACAGACAACTTTCGTGCGGCAGCAGGATCAGATCTTGGTTTTGACAGCAGATTCGTATTTCGTCGCTGTTTCCAAACGCATTTAGAAATGGCGAATAGCAGTGATACTCGATGTTTGAAATGCTCTCATCGAAATCGATTCCAGTATTGATGCTTAAAATGCTGCTCATTTTCTCCTCTTCAGCTTGAAACCCAATTGTCGAAGAAATTGTTTGTTCTCTCTTGTTAATGGTGGTCGTTGTTGCTTCTTCCTCGCCGATCCGTTCACCTTGGTGGCAAGTTGTAGACTGATCGGTCGCACCACATTTTCGTCTTTAAATACCAACATTTTCACGCCGGCTTCAAATGCAACTTTACTGTTATCGTTTCGCCTCGAAAATTCACTAAATTGCCGTCTTGATCCACAATTCGTAAAACTAGAGATGTTATCCGTCTCACGGTCACCGGCATATAAATAACTGTATTCGGTGATTCGCTTATTTTATACCCAGGTTCCACTTGAATCGAAAACGAATAAATATTATGTGCTGGAACGTTGTTCAGGTAGCTGTTCGTTGTAATGTTTGTTTCAACTTGTATCAGATTCACTTTCATGATATTCGTTGGTTTATCCGAATAGTGGTAATGACCAGCTGCAAGTTTTCGCTTACTGAAGCCAAGTAGCGAGCCAATTGTTCGTTCTTGATCGAAATGAATTGTTTCCGTACATTTTATTTCACTTTTTAGCGTATTGTTATTCGCGCGAAGTATAAGTTGCGGGCTATCACCCGGTTTTCTCTTCTCTAGTATCCGATCTTCTATTTGAAACTCCAAATCTTCCAGATCATAATTGCCGACAGGTATCTCGATGCATTTCACTTCTCTATCACCGTAATGGAATAAATTATTTGTTTCGTCGATATTTGGCACTGCATTGTATGTTTCAAAATTGACCAACCCGCATACATAATCACCCGGCAAATCGATGGGTGGAAAATACTCAGCTGTTAGTATAGATGAATCACCACTTAACGTTAATGTTAACGACATGGTGACTAAGATACGAATGACAGAAACTTCTTGCCACGAGTATATTTAAAGTATAGATGAGAAGTGCAACAAAATTATTGAAAATAATTTGTATTCCATAAAAATTCTAGACATAAATGTCCACAGTTGTACTGTTCATAATTTTGGTATCTGTTATAATTATATTTAATATTATTGCCATGTAAATATTGCACAACTTCTGCGGGTGGTGACAAATTTCCAAAACTATCAAAATATTCGACGTTCTTGTTATCTTTGGCGTACGCTACCCAATGGCTTCCTGGTCCTGATGAATTATCCAAATTGACGACTCCACACTCCTTTCGCCTTGGCCGTTTCGGTAAATCATCTCTCATGAACACGCCACGAAAATTGGATAAATATTTGTTTCCAAACTGATAAATGTCGCGATCAGTTAATGGTCGATCGGGTAGCTCGCTTAACGGTTTTTTGATTCGATGTAAAGTCCCAAACCTCTTCTGTATGGTTTCAAATAAAGTCCAGTTCCAGATTTAGATCCAAGAGCAATTGCTTCCATCATCCTGTTATGACGTTCATTTTCATCCAGTTGTTTCTTTGCTGTTTTATAAGCATTCACTGCTTTCGCAACACCAGCAGCGCCTCCGGCAAGTGATCCTACAGCAGACAGGCCGGCAAAAAGTGGAACCAGGAATGGTAAAATTCCACCAGTTTTTGGAATTGGAATGATTCTCGGTGTTGTAAATTGACTGTCCTTCTTCTTCTTGAAAATATTCTTCGCAGCTTTCAGTGCAAATTTTATCGCATTCTTAATAGTTTTCGGTTTCTTTTTCTTCAATATGCTTCTCAAATCACGAATTCCGGCACCAAATATTAATTTCTGTCCTTTTTTGTTCTTCTTCTTTGAATGACCCATTCCTAGTTTTACTTTCGACTTCATCGCGTTCGTTACAGTCCAAGCAGCAGCTCGCTCGCCAAGATTTGCGTCCGATGATTTAACTCGCTCCCACGCTTTATCAGCTAGTATTAAATCAGCTTTATGTCGATCTTGAATATCTTTAAACTGTGAATAGGCGATGTCGTGTTCTTTGCATGCAGCGTCCAATTTGTTGATACCCGGATCACCTCGTAACAATCGCTGGCGCAGTCTAGTTCCAGGTCCACAATACTGATAGCCAGGTATATGAAGTTCAAATGGTAATTTGTTGATTATTCCGTTTACTATACCACAACCAGATCTTCTCACACCGCTTGTCTTCTCACGACTAACTGCTAGTTGTTTCCGCGTCAACATTTAAAAGTGAACTGAAAACAAAAGAACAGATGCTGTACTATTTATATATGTTATAAATATGCTGGAAATTTACTCAACTTTATTAGTATGTCACAACCGGATCTTTTCACACCGCTTGTCTTCTCACGACTAACTGCTAGCTGTTTCCGCGTCGACATTTAAAGTGAACTGAAAACAAAAGAACAGATGCTGTACTATTTATATATGTTATAAATATGTTGGAAATTTACTCAACTTTATTAGTATGCCACAACCGGATCTTCTCACACCGCTTGTCTTCTCACGACTAACTGCTAGTTGTTTCCGCGTCGACATTTAAAGTGAACTGAAAACAAAAGAACAGATGCTGTACTATTTATATATGTTATAAATATGCTGGAAATTTACTCAACTTTATTAGTATGAGAAATAGTGTTATCTGATCAACATCGACGACGATGTCTTCTTCATTCGTTAAACAACCGGAGACGCTGCCAATGGAAAATTTCGAAGTTTCTTTGAACGAGACTAATATCAAGAAAAATGGTCCACTGTTGCCGACGAGTATTAGAGCGATCATCTGCGGTCCAAGTGGATGCGGCAAAACGTCACTTCTACTATCACTTATTCAGGATCCTAATGGTGTGGCATTTGAAAACATATACATATATTCCAAATCATTACACCAACCGAAATATCAATATTTGAAACGAATCATTAAAGGTGTTAAAGGTTTGGGTTATTTTACATACTCTAATAACGATGACGTCATACCGCCGAAAGAAGCGCGACCAAATTCGCTGGTAATATTCGACGATGTATCTGCGCGGGAGAAAAAAGCCATAATAGAAGAATATTTTAGCCACTCTCGACACTACAATGATGATTGTTTCTACTTGACGCAAACGTATACAGCGGCACCCAAACATCATGTACGGGATAATGCGAATCTTGTTGCAGTCTTCAAACAGGATGATCTCAACCTCGGACATATCTACGATGATCATATTAACTCCGACATGTCGTTCAATCAATTCAAAGAATTATGCAGAGAGTGTTGGCGTGATAACTATGGATTTTTAACTATTTGCAAAGAAGATGATATACGCAATGGAAGATATCGAAGCAAGTTTGACCACTTCTGGAAAGGATAAACATCTGAAAGCCGCTTCTAAGCTGGTTCTAAGCTGCTTCCAAGCTGGTTCTAAGCTGCTTCCAAGCTGGTTCTAAGCTGCTTCCAAGCTGGTTCTAAGCTGCTTCCAAGCTGGTTCTAAGCTGCTCCCAAGCTGGTTCTAAGCTGCTCCCAAGCTGGTTCTAAGCTGCTCCTAAGCTGCACCTAAACTGCTACCAAGCTGCTTCTATATTGATCCAAACATTTTTCGAACCGGTTTGGTAGCTGGTATAGCAGTTTCGAACTGGTCCGCCTAAATACGACCATATAAATACAGCAGTCGCATGCGATAGAGCTTCAGTTTTTGAGAAATCGTTCTAAGAAGCAGTCATCGAGATGGATAAAAAGACGATTAAAAAGAACATTATAAAAGCGACAAGCAATATACGTAAAAAATTTAATGCTTTACGATCTGGAAAACTGGAGTCAAATATGCTGCTACAAAGTACACTGGAACCAGTCACTACTCCGCTTAAAGAAATAGCTACAAAGTTAAATGGTGACAAGAAGAAACATCCTATTAAAGTGGAAATAAAAGAAGAAGAAGATGCGCAAGTATCGAATGCGTTCACACCTAAAATTAAAAAGAAAAAATTGGAAAAACAAACGGCAAACTACTATACTCTACCAACAAAGGAGGAGGAAGATACTTCAATACAAGATATTCCAGAAGATGTTTTTGAAGCGTATCCAGAAGAAGAACAAAATGTATTTGAAACACCGAAATTTCTTGGATCAGCGCAAAGTGTTGCTCGAAAATTGATGCCAGCAGCTGAAGATTTACCAAAACAGTTTGGTCCAATAGCAAGAAAATACTTACAACTATACCTTCAACCCAACAGCGGAATTGATGTGGTATACGGACCATACAAAAAAGATGATGAATGGATGATTGGAAATCAGTCGTTTCAAATAGCTGGTGATGATATAATAATTGGTGATATTGTGTACGAAGGAACACCTGGATTATATGAATTGATTTTCATGAACTCGCCAAAAATTGGTTCATATCATACCAAAGATTTAAATGCGTATAAACAAATTTTAAAGCAAACAAATGCACACAGACGAAATTACAGTCCAAACCAGCAAATAAAAGGGAGCTCGAGTTATAAATACATAAACATTATTAGTCAGTTGTTTCCAATCAGTTCCCTTAAAAAACATATACCAAGAAAAATATATGATACAAGAAGTCGTGTCGGTGGTGCTCCAAAATCTGCTAGTGTCGGAGGTACTCCAAGATCGGGACATGGTTTGATGCAGTTTAATAACTTGAAAAAAGACTATATATACTGGGACAATGCAAATGAACTGGTCAGTAGACTGCGATTATTAGTGGCGTCACAAGAAGCTGGACACAGCGGTCACAATAACGAAATAATATCCATCATTGAAGAACTGAAAGAAGCAGATATCATCGAGTGAAAATGGATAAATTCGGTCGTGTGCGTAACAGAAACATAACTATTGACAAATTCGGCCGGGTGCATGATAAAAGTATTAAGAAGCAGTTGCTTAAAGATATTGGTTTGAAGATGACGCAATCGGGGAACTATGATTTTGGAAACAGACAACTAACCAATATAAAGGATCCGACTGATGATCAAGATGTGGTGAATCTGAAATTTTTAAAGAGTTTTACAACAGAGAAACTTGCTGAACTAACAGAAACAGTCGAAATCATCAAAACAAAGATTGAAAATGCTACGCACCTGCTGACCCAGGCAATGCAGCTTTCTACGCAGAATAAATTATGGATGAATCGAGAAATTTTCGCATTTAATCGTCGAATGTCGAGGACTGAAGAACGTCTTGATAAATTGCTGAAACCTGCTGAGACGCAAAATGAGCAAAGCACAAGTGGTTCGTGAACTACATAAACCAGCGCGAAAAAATTTTCCACGGAGACGTGTGATTGTGAAAGGAATTGACGATCTCTGGCAATGTGATTTAATGGACAGTTACAATTCACGGAAACATAGAACAATAAAAATGCGACCGCGTGATGTTACACCAAGCAAGGAGAAATTGCTCCTTTCAACTGTTTACAATCATATAAAAGTTGTGGATCTACCGAAATATGACGTCGGCGATGTGGTTCGCATTAGCAAGCATAAATCTCAATTCGATAAAGGATATCTACCATCATGGACGACGGAACTTTTTAAAATCAAAAAGGTACGATTAACCAATCCGGTTACGTATCTGTTAGAAGATTATCATGGTAATCCGATTAAAAGTGGATTTTACCAAGAAGAATTACAAAAAGTTAAATATCCAGATGTATATTTAGTGGAAAAGGTGTTGAAAAAAAAAGAAAGATAAAATATACGTGAAGTGGCTCGGCTTTCCAAGTAGCGCCAATAGCTGGATTGATAGCAAAGACTTGGTATGATATCCCCACCACTATGGAGCAGCGAATACGCAAGATTGGCCGGAGCAGTCGCAGTATCCCCCACCAACATGGAGCAGCGAATACGCGTGATGGGCCGGAGCAGTTGCAGTATCCCCCACCAAGAGATCGCGACATTTTTTCTTTTTTTCCTGAAAAAATAACATCAGCTATTGAATGGGGTTCGTCTGTGGAAACTTTTGATCTTCTATTCACACTTACCTTCAACGAATGGGACATTGGTGAAGACCGTCTAGATGGATTCGACACGCTGACATACTTTCTTACGTTGTGGATGTGAAAAACGATAACATATGCTCGTCCGGAACTGCTGGATCGTATATTGAAACTTGTGGAAGAACATGGTATTCCTCGATTGTGCTTCAATCCAAGGAGCGTAGAAGAAGACGGTTGGAGTGGATCCTGCAGAACATTGAAAAAGGCACAGCCAATCAATCGGCACTCCTAGGCTGGGAAAGTGGTCCGGATGTGGGGACGTGGTCGTCGACGAACTTACAAGACTACTTAGATATATACAAAATTTTAAATATAAATTTCAATATTTAAATTTTTTCATGTATTTTTTTTTTCATGATGTATTTTCTTTTTTTAATTTTTTTCATCACGTATTTTTTTTAAATTTTTTTTATTTTTTTTTGATTTTTTTTCAAAATTTTTTTGTATTTTTTGATTTTTTGTAAATTTTTTTTTGATTTTTTTGTTTTATATTTTTTTTTTTCAATTTTTAACATGTTTTTTTTCTGAAATTATAATATTTTGACATGTACGTATTTTATTTTTTAATAAAACTAAAATTTTGAGTTAATAATGGCCATTATTATTTTACAAACTAATTACTTAATAAGTATAACTTATAAAACTAAAACCATGGTTTTAAGAATATTTACAAAATTAACAAAAAAATATATACAAAGTTAGCAAAAAGATATATACAAAATTAAGAAAAATATATACAATATTAACAAAAATAAAAATCGTCTATTTTGTAGTGCCCCCATGGGAGAGTTTTAAGTTTATTGTTGGGTACTATGAACCGTTTATCATCGTCATTTGATAGTGCGGCCTTATTCACTAAGTGTGTGTATAGTCGATGTTTTAAGCTGCGGAAAACACTCATTTGTTTATACAACACAGCACTTGAGTCTTTGCTCATAACACAATTTATATAGTCTTTAACGTCTATTTCGTTTTTCACCACATCTTTCTTTACACCTTTGAGTTTTTTAATTGGGGGCACATCACCGTCTTTCACTATACAGTAGGATTTAGCTTTAACACCAACAAATTGTTTAATTATTGTCCCAGAACACTCATCTTTAAATTTCCCGAGCACTTTTTTGTTTAATTGTGGCAGTCCATAGATGTTATCCGCGGCATAATCACTCGTGTCAAAGTACTCACTAATTTCCGGTTTAATATCGGCGTAAAAATCGTTCGTTTCTATCCGGTATATAAAACTGTCGGTATCCATGTACAGTAAATCCACTCTGTCACTGTACTTTGGTTTTATATAACCGTAGTGGAAATCATACATTAGTGTCTTTGATAACTCGAGCACGCTAAATCCTATGTAAATCGGCTTGTCGTATTTCACTTTTAAACGGTCCATTTGTATCGCGACTAGATTTTCGTGAATGATGGAGCAACTGTGAAAGTTCGGTCTGCTTATCAAATTATTAGCACCCAACTGTTTACGAATGTTCTCCCAATGAGTCACTAGTCGCACATCAACACGTTTGTCCACATTCTCCATTGTTTTCCCGAAAACACTATTATTTTTTAACTTGAAATAGTCCTTTTCAAAACTGTTTGTCGCCTTAGAACGGAGCTCGGTGTTCAAATCGATGTATTTCTTCAGCCACGGAGATTGATTAAACTGGAGCGCACGATGTATTTTCTTTAACTTTAGTCCGTATTTTAAGCACTGTTTTAAATTCCGGTAATGGATCACATATTTCTTCTTATCGTAAACGTTGGCGACCAATTTGCTGTCTTTAGATGTGATGTATGGCGGCTTCATCTGCTCCGGACAGAATGGTAGATCTTGATGATAGTCGTGCAGTGTTTTCGGGTACTCGAGGTCGACTTCCAAAATGTATCCAACATCAGCGTCATCCGGAACCATTGGTATGTTGATATTATCCAATTCGTGTTCTGGGACCCACCGGAAATGTCTGATCGGTAAATGCTGCGACATGGCCCATCCGTACAAGTTGTTGGCGTCCAGATATTCGATGTAGATCGACGGCTTCGTAGGGTCGTAGTCCGACATGTATTTATTGTTTGCTTCGCTAAAACGACCGCAACATTGAGTCAATCCACCACGCATACCCTTTTTGGTGAAGTGAATCATGTCGATGTCCGTTAGTAGCTCCAGTTCCACTTTTGTATATTTCAACATGGCGTCCCAGCTCAAGCCTGGTGCGGTGTAGTATTGGCACGGATCCAATTTGTACGTGTTCAGGCACAGGTTCCGGAAATTTTCAAAGACATCAGCCAGTAGCAGCACGTCCGTTTTCAAATACAAGTCCGAATACTGTCCCAAATTTTCGATGTTGAATTCATTCCATACTCGTTGTGCACGTTGGTATTCTTCATCGGTAATACTGGATGACTTCAAGCTGCTGTGGAATGCCGCTTTTGGTGGTAGAGCGCGTTCATTCAGTCGTTCAACACTGTTGACGTATTCGTACGGGAATACTCCTTTTTGCTTGATTAGATTGAAAAGGCGGTCTTCAGGAAATGCTCGGCGAACTTCGGTGAACTGCTCCGGCTTTAAATTCTCAGCAAGTTTGTCTAAACTGCTTGCCATAAACCGGAACGAGTCGATAAAACGCAGCTGGATGGTTTTAATTTTGAATTTGCTGTCATCTTCTTCATCGTCTTCATCATCTTCGTCATCCAGATCTTCCACTTCTTGATTGGCGTCGACTGGTAAATACTTCGTGAAAGAAATGTAGCGTTCTTTGTTGTTCGGAATGACATCGATTCGTTCCCTGGAGACTCCAAATTCCCGTACGATAAAGTGCGCATCATATCCAGATAAATTATGGAAAACGATCGGGATGAATTTCGGTAGTCTGTAAAGCCGATTACACTGGTTATGTGCGGCACCTCGAAATTCACCCGTTAGATGATCATGATCCCGCACACGATCCTTGCCCAATTTATTGCCGCATATGGAACAATCTTCGACTAATCCAAATGCTAAATGATCCAGCGCTGTTAATGGCTTCATCGGAATTTCCTTTCGTAAAATTTTATGTAGTCGTTGGGCATCTTCTTCCAATTTTTCCATAAAAACTTTCGCACAGTTCGGCCCGCGATACGTTTCGAATTTGTTTAATGATTCATCATACGAACACTTGATGTAATATGCGAAGCTGAATGGTTCGTGGATATGCGTGGTGTTCGTAAACGATCCGTCTGGATTCGGTGCGCATGTATCGCATGGTTTCAATACTGATTCGAAGTCCGCGTAGATGGTAAACGGGACGCGCATCTGCTTCGCATAATTTTGAAATTTCAAAATGCTGTCTTTGCCAGGACTTGGTATTACAGTGCGTACTTTGTTGCAGTCTTCTTTAGCATGTTCGATAAACCGCTCTTCTGTTCGAAAGAATTGGAGACACCCATCACAAATCCACTGCTTATGTTCACGTTTAGTCAGCTGATTACTCACTAATTTGCTTAGATTTTTAATCCAGCAGTAGTGACTGTTTTCGCCATTTTCAATGTACAGCAGATTCACATGAGTATTCCGTTTTTCCTTTGTGTAGTGCAGCGGTCCAACAATGCTCTTTCCTTCCAGTCCATAAACATTGACGCTGATGTTGTTGAGCGATTCAAACAATTTTATATCTTTGATCTTCATTGGGAACTCAATATCATCGAACTTCAATACTGATGAGTAATGCGGATATGAAGCGATGCGATTTGTGTTTCGTTCAACTGGATGTAAAGCCGATGTTATTGCCCATGCAAAACATGCCTGGTCTTCATTCTGCACATTAACGACCGCCTTCTTTCGCTTGATCCATGCCGGAAGCTCGATATACGATGAAGCTCGTAGAGGATTATATTTATTTACGTTGACTTCTAAATATCGGACTTCTAGGAGCGACCAGCCGCTGTCTCGTTCTTGGAATTCTTCACTCTTGCGCACTACCGTTGACACCATGCTTTGATAAATTTCCTCCAGATTGATGGATTCCGAAATAATGGTATTTTTGGTGTTGAACGACTTTACATCCAGTAATAGATTATCTTCTTTATCGAATTTCGCATATAATCCAAATAATTCGAAATTAGTTTTAAATGACGTATGTTTCGCCAGTTCCATTCGCAGCAGCTGAAGCACATTTTCCTTAACTTCATCCAAAAATTCTTCAATGGACTGGAAGTACTCGGAACTCTTCACTCGGTAGCTGATTATTCTGGTTTTGAACGCGCTGTTGATAGTTTCCACATTAACGTTTCCAGTTCCACAGCATAATTTATTTTTATGGGCTGCGCTTCGTAAATGCCCATTGAAAGATAAAATTGGTATATCCACGTCGCATACTTCACAGCGTCTTGTTGCCCAACCTACTTTTGATTTTTTGGATGGACTGCCATTTTGTTCACCGGCTGCGCGTTTTTTCGAAACATGACCGCTACTAGTTGAGGGCTGCTCATGATCAGGTTCGACGCTGGTTGCGGGTTGTCCATGTTTATTAACCATATGCCGCTCCAGATCACCTTCAACATATTCGCCGCAGTAAGCACACAATGCCGCCGTTGAATGAAATTTTTTCATGTGGTGATGTAAACTGTCCATTCTCGTAAACAAGACCCCACACCGACTGCATTTAAAAGATGAACCATTGTCGCCATGTTTCGTCTTCATATGTCTTGCCAAAGCATCCCGACGGCTGAATCCTGCTGGGCACATTTCACACTTGAACAAGGCCATTTTTCCTAAATTCACAAAAAATATTGTATTAGTTTTAAGTTGTTGCATACAAAAAAATAGAAATTATTATTAAATGTTTCTTACTCACCAATATTGAAAAAATGTAATAAAATTTTAAGAAATTAAACTTTGAAATAAAAAGCTAACTTTAAAAATTCGCAAAATACGATATGATGACACGAAGCACACTATACTTTATGAAATCAGAAGACGTAATGGTTTTAAGACCGTTTATCACGCGTATTTATAAACTTTTTCGATTGATGACGTCATATAACTTTATACAGACTCATACACACATACACACACACACACACACACACACACACACACACACACACACACACACACACACACACACACACACACACACACACACACACACACACACACACACACACACATACACACACACACACACACACACACGCACACACGCACACACGCACACACACACACACACACACACACAATGTATGCATTCCAAAGCGGCGACGATTTCATATGTAAAAATGTACGGAATGTGCTGAGTAAGCTATTTTCAAGGTTAACTTTTGCATTCTAAAACATCTTTCTTGTAGATATTATTATAACTTTTAAAAATAAAATTATATTTTAAAATATTCATAAAACGTGGTTAAATTTGAGCGAAAAAAATATTTTACATTTTATTCACGGAATTCTCCTAGCCCATCCAGTAAATTCTAAAGATTGTAAAAGAAAATTGTTTAAACTAGAATTCTTGTAATCTGGAATCATTTCCACCCTTATTTGGGTCGTGTAATATGAAATGTCGTTTTCCGACCACTTCGTCTACTATGTAATTCAGATAAATATCGATACTTTTTAATTTTAAACTAGAATTCTTGTAATTTGGAATCATTTCCACCCTTATTTGGGTCGTGTAATATGAAATGTCGTTTTCCGACCACTTCGTCTACTATGTAATTCAGATAAATATCGATACTTTTTAATTTTAAAATAGAATTCTTGTAATTTGGAATCATTTCCACCCTTATTTGGGTCGTGTAATATGAAATGTCGTTTTCCGACCACTTCGTCTACTATGTAATTCAGATAAATATCGATACTTTTTAATTTTAAACTAGAATTCTTGTAATTTGGAATCATTTCTACCATTAATTGAAATATCATTGGGTTGTGTAATATGAAATGTTGCTTTCCGACCACTTAGTTTATCATGTAATTCAGACAAATATCGACACTTAAGCATTATAGAAATGTTTGGAAGCAATTATTCTTTAATTTTAAATCGAGAAGAATGTTTTTAACATAACTTAAAAGAATAAAGTATATTAGATACTAGATAGTTTTAAGGTATCTTAAAAAAAAAAAGTTTCCAGTAAATGTTATCAGCCAATAGTGCGAAATATTTATAATTTGCTTTTTAAAATTTGACTAAAAACTTATAAATGCTAAAAAATTTAGCGAAAAATAATTTAAATTTTATTTATGGATTTTTTCTGATACAACCTGTACATTTTTAAAAAAATTATAAAAAATTATTTCTAATCAGGACTACCAAATTGTATAATTGAATACAAAATGTGTATAATTTGGTTGCCTTGTGTGTCCTCTTTGTATAATTGGATACAAACATCGAAAATTTAGACTGAATACGCTAAACATAGGATTTGCAATTCTTTATTAATGTGATATTACGTTCGACCCAATGAAACTACATATACCCTTATGTGTATATGAAAATTTACTTTCGTTCTGACAAAATTGCAAAAATGATTAAAATTTAATAATTACGGTTTAGTTGGAAAAAAAATCAGTTCATTTTTTTCTTGTCTTTTTTTTTTTTTTTTTTTGTAACAAAAAGTTGTTTTGTATAATGGGAGTCAATTATGTATATTTTCAGATACCTGATTGTATAAACTAAAAATTTTTACTGGCAGCCCTGCTTCTAATATCACTTTAAAAAGAAAAATTATATTTTAAAAGTTACTAATATGAAATTTACGTCTTTTAAAATTCAAGAAAACTATTAAAAAGAAAAATTTTCTACTGTTAATATGGTTTAAAACTATCTTATGAACAAAATGAAAATTATATTTTTCAAAGTTGCTGAACCAATTTAAAAACGAGATAAAAGAAAATTTTTTGTTTTAATATGTAAAATAGCTAATTAAATTTTTAGAAAAACACTGTACGTTTTATTGAATACTCTATATCAACCCGAGTTATGAGAGAACATAAAGCGAGTATATTGTATATGATTACCACGCTTTAGGTGACTATAAGTAGTACATTTTAAAACGTTAAAAAACACGAAATTTTTCTTTTTAGTATTCACAAAGTAGTTATAAGTACTTTAAACAGTCTCAAAAATTTCAAGTAAATGTTTTCGACTTACCCGATATTTGCAAAAATCACAAAAAATTCACAAACTGATACACAAATACACAACAGTTAATTAACTACTCGATTAACTTACAACGAACAATTAAAAATAGAGAAATAACTTAAAATTCACTAATTTAAAACTAAATATTAATGGCTAAAATATAACGCTTTAAGCACAACTCACAAAGTCACAAAACGTAATAACTTATACGCGATTAATCCGGCTATTTTTTACAAGCTTCTTCAATTGATATAAAAAATTACCAGTCGAATCTTATATTTGTATGTATAATGTATGTACATTTATGGGATGCGATACTTCAGACATACAATAAGGTGAAATATGCATATCAGCGAATTCCTAATATGTTTTATACCTTTGTGTTCGTTAAAAGATATATAAAATATACATACATACCTAGTTCAGAAATTATTTTTTATTAAGTTATAAAGTTTTGAAATTATTATGAAAAAATTTAACTTTTTCATTTTGGGAAATATTAACCACTAATCAATCTTGATTTAAAGATGAGTATGAACAAAGAATCGATTTTTGAATTTTTTATTAAACACCAAAGCTGTTTAATCTGCTATAATCAATTAGAATGTAAAACATGGTTTAGAGACGGGTATCAACAAAGAATCGATTTTTTAAATTTTTTATTAAACACCAAAACTTTTAAATCTGCTATAATCAATTAGATTGTAAAACATGGTTTAGGGATGGGTATCAACAAAGAATCGATATTTTAAATTTTTTATCAAACACCAAAACTGTTTAATCTGCTATAATCAATTAGAAATGTAAAACATGGTTTCGAGGTGGGTATCAACAAAGAATCGATTTTTTAAATTTTTTTATTAAACACCAAAACTGTTTAATCTGCTATAATCAATTAGATTGTAAAACATGGTTTAGAGACGGGTATCAACAAAGAATCGATTTTTTAAATTTTTATTAAACACCAAAACTGTTTAATCTGCTATAATCACTTAGAAATGTAAAACATGGTTTAGAGACGGGTATCAACAAAGAATCGATTTTTTAAATTTTTTATTAAACATCAAAACTGTTTAATCTGCTATAAACCATTAGAATGTAAGAACATGGTTTAGAGACGGGTATCAACAAAGAATCGATTTTTTAAATTTTTTATTAAACACCAAAACTGTTTAATCTGCTATAATCAATTAGAAATGTAAAACATGGTTTAGAGGTGGGTATCAACAAAGAATCGATTTTTTAAATTTTTATTAAACACCAAAACTGTTTAATCTGCTATAAACAATTAGAATGTAAAACATGGTTTAGAGACGGGTATCAACAAAGAATCGATTTTTTAAATTTTTTATTAAACACCAAAACTGTTTAATCTGCTATAAACAATTAGAATGTAAGAACATGGTTTAGAGACGGGTATCAACAAAGAATCGATTTTTTAAATTTTTTATTAAACACCAAAACTGTTTAATCTGCTATAAACAATTAGAATGTAAGAACATGGTTTAGAGGTGGGTATCAACAAAGAATCGATTTTTTAAATTTTTATTAAACACCAAAACTGTTTAATCTGCTATAATCAATTAGAATGTAAAACATGGTTTAGAGACGGGTATCAACAAAGAATCGATTTTTTAAATTTTTTATTAAACATCAAAACTGTTTAATCTGCTATAAACCATTAGAATGTAAGAACATGGTTTAGAGAAGGGTATCAACAAAGAATCGATTTTTTAAATTTTTATTAAACACCAAAACTGTTTAATCTGCTATAATCAATTAGAAATGTAAAACATGGTTTAGAGGTGGGTATCAACAAAGAATCGATTTTTTAAATTTTTTATTAAACATCAAAACTGTTTAATCTGCTATAAACAATTAGAATGTAAAACATGGTTTAGAGACGGGTATCAACAAAGAATCGATTTTTTAAATTTTTTATTAAACACCAAAACTGTTTAATCTGCTATAAACAATTAGAATGTAAAAACATGGTTTAGAGACGGGTATCAACAAAGAATCGATTTTTTAAATTTTTATTAAACACCAAAACTGTTTAATCTGCTATAATCAATTAGAAATGTAAAACATGGTTTAGAGGTGGGTATCAACAAAGAATCGATTTTTTAAATTTTTATTAAACACCAAAACTGTTTAATCTGCTATAAACAATTAGAATGTAAAACATGGTTTAGAGACGGGTATCAACAAAAAATCGAGGTAATCATAACATCAACATACACTAGCCCTCGATGCGGCCATCATTCCGGAGAAACTTGCGCCATGGAAAATGTCATATCCATATACAAATATTACCGTAATAACATTTAAACATTTTTATTGTAAAATATTCCTTTTAAATAAATTTATTAAAATAAGAAAAAATTAAAAAATTAAAAAATTAAAAATAAAAAAAAATAAAAATAAAAAATAAAAAAAATAAAAATTAAAAATAAAAAAAAAAAAATGTGTTTTTATTTAGAGAAAACCTGTATAAACCCGTTTTCAGATAAAAATATGAAATCATACGATAAAATTCATTTTTGCATATTAGACAGAAATCTTCTAATGACGTCAGCTGACAGTTTAAGCCTGTTTCCAAAATATTATAAAATTATGAAAGCAAGGCCATCTTTTAATGGCTAGTTTAACTATCAAAAAAAAGGTTTTCGATGTCATCTATTGACAATTTTCAAACTTACACACAGGAATCCAGACTAGCAACGCTATCAAAGGTGGCTGCGCCATCTAGCAGTGAATTTACAAAGCTCGAAGGTGGTTGCGCCATCTATTAGGGAAATTCTTAGGTTAGAAAAATTTTGTTAGGTTACACCAAATTTCCTTAGGTTTTCTTAGGCTGGATCAAGTTCCGCTAGGCTAGAAAAAAATTTTGCTCCACCCACCGCCGCAGGCTTCTAGAACCCACATAGGTTACCTACCTCCTGCCGAGGTCGCTCAAAAAGTCGGATGGTGGGATGGTGGATCTAGAACCGGCCAATCCTTACTACTCATTTCCATTCATTTAATGGATAAAACATTTAATAATATAGATGAGATTTTACCTATCGCACTACAGCTAGAGAATAAACTTAAAGAATTAAATATTTATAGATCTCCTAATCTAACCGAGAAATTTTGTAAATTCTGTAAAACAAAAACGCACAATACTAAAGATTGTCGTAAAAAACCAAACAACTCACCTTCCACTTTAAATTTGACAAACTTCGATAACCGTAACCCAAAAGTTTGTACCTATTGCAAATATAAGGGTCACACTATCGAAGAATGTAGGAAGAAAAAATTTAATGACAATCTAAAAACAAATTTACCAGTTCGACAAAACCAAATAACAAACGAAATTGACCATTTAAACCCCCAACAATCCATCCCGAGAGCCGCGGAGATGGATCAGTACAATACTATGGCTCAACCACTAGTAACACAGGAATGCAATTTTCCAATCCTACCGCTAAATTAACCAAGTTAATTTTTCAAATCGACTCAAACAATTGCTCTTTTCTCATTGATACAGGAGCAAGTGTCTCATTGATAAAAGAACAATTCGTAAAAACGATGAATTCGGAGGAAAAAATTCCTTTATCAGGTATTGAAAAAACAATTCAGTACACTAAAGGGAAAACACAACTACATCTCACTCGAGATAAGTTTTATTTTCCATTTACTTTTCAAGTCGTAGATAATACCTTTAACCTAATAACAGATGGCGTGTTAGGTATAGATTTTTTAAACTATTATCACGCGAACATCGATACAAAAAATAATATTATTAATTTCAAAAATCCTATTGTCATTAACGAGATAAAAAACATAAACACTCTAAAATTAAATTATATAGAAAATAATTTACGCTTATCTCACCTTGAACCACACATAGCAAATCAAATAAAACAAATTTGCTTCAACAACCAAAATGTTTTCCTAAACGAAAACGAAAATTTAACATCAACGACTTTATTAAAACACCACATTAAGGTGACCGACCCAACTCCAATTTTTACAAAAAATTATCGATTCCCCAAAGTACACGAAAAAGAGGTACAAACTCAAATTCAAAAAATGCTTCAGGACAATATTATACGCGAAAGCCAATCACCCTACTCAAGTCCAATCTGGATCGTGCCAAAAAAAGCTGATGCATCTGGTCAGCAAAAATGGCGTATAGTTATTGATTACAGGAAACTTAATGATGTCTCGATCGAGGATAAATATCCTCTGCCAAACATCGAAGAGATCCTGCATAACCTCAATAACGCGAGATATTTTTCAACCCTAGACTTAACATCTGGATTCCATCAGATTGAAATCAATGAATCTGACAAACAAAAGACAGCATTTACCGTTCCCGGAGGTCATTACGAGTTCAATCGAATGCCTTTTGGGTTAAAAAATGCTCCGGCTACTTTTCAGCGCATGATAAATATTGCCCTCAAAAAGCACCTAAATTTAAAATGCTTCGTTTACATAGACGATATCATTATTTTTGGCGAAACGTTACAAAAACACAATGATAACTTGAACTCAGTATTACAAACATTAAATGAATACAATCTTAAAATTCAACCAGACAAATGTGAATTCTTAAAGGAAGAAATCGAATATCTAGGTCACGTCCTCACATCATCTGGAATAAAACCCAATCCAAAAAAAATAGAGGCTATCAAAAACCTCAAACAACCAAAAACGGTAAAAGACGTTCAGTCATTTTTAGGACTTGTTGGATATTACCGTAAATTTATAGAAAACTTCGCAAAAATTTCCAAACCCTTAACCTCATTACTACATAAAGATAAAGAATTTATTTGGAGTGACGAATGCGAAAAAAGTTTTCAAACATTTAAAGAAATACTAACCAAAGAACCTTTATTAAAATATCCAGATTTCTCCAAACAATTCATACTAACAACCGACGCTTCCAACATAGGAATAGGCAGCATTCTAGCTCAGAAATATAATAATGAGGAGCTACCCATTGCATACTTTAGCAGAACTTTGAGCAAAACTGAACAAAACTATTCCGTAACTGAGAAGGAACTTTTAGGGATAATAGAATCAGTCAAGCATTTCCGACCATACTTATATGGTACCGAATTTATCATTCGCACAGATCACAAGCCCCTAGAATGGCTAATGAACTGTCGAGACCCGACGTCGAAATTAGTACGATGGCGTCTCAAGTTAGAGGAATACAATTATAAAATTATACAGGGTGTAAAGTAAATAAGTTTCATCCTTTTGAGAGATGGTTTATCTCGGTGTAAAATTGCCGAAGACATAAAAATTTTTTCGGAATTCGCTATCTGAGAAAATCGCATCCCAGCCAGCTCATCGTTTAATATGAATTTCTCTGAATACGCCTCTGACCAAACTAAAATTATTCGCACCCTGTATAACAAAAATTTTTTAAAAATAAAAATAAATTTTTTTTTATTTTACGACAATATGTAAACATCTGCCGACTTTTGAATTGATAGGTACTGTATAGTAAAAAAAAAACCGAACACTGCTTTTCATAAATTTTGGTTAAAATATGTTTGAAATATTTTTGTATGTTTTTATTTCACAGGACGTTATGAATATTGCAAGAACCGTAACTCTGGTATTGTTGCATTTCTTTAATTACAAATATTTAGTTGCATTACTTTAATTACAAGTATTAATTTAATTAAAAATTACATTAAAAATTACACTTGAATTTTTAAACAAACCAAAATAAACACTTTCCTTTAACTGTCATAAAACATTGTTGTTAATATTGTTGGTACACAACACAGATTAAAAAGTGAATTTTTATTCATAAGTGAGTAACTTTAGCGGAAAACTGTAACAGAGAATTCCAAACTTCGGCATTAATTATCATTATTGTACAATTATTTTACCAAATTTGTTCTATTATACCAACAAGCTGATACAAAACACATTTAAAAATTTACGTACTATAAACATACATAGACTACATAGTAGTCCGTCTATTGTGTAAGCAAATATACAGTAAGGTAAATGTCCCAAATTCCGACACTTTAAGGAAGAACCAAACATATTTTCCTAAAATAATTTAAAATTCGTTGGAAAGGCTGAAAGTCTTTTGTCAACAACCAGACCAAAATTTTTACTTTAGATAAATTATCACTTAAGAAAAATAGAAAGATAAAATACAAAAAATAAGAATTTTTGTACTACTGCAATGGCACATAATTTCGACATCTACCATAAGAACTTAGCTCTAAATTCAATACCTTTGTGAACTTATTTTCGTGTTTCTAAATTCAACAGTGTCCATAATTTTGACTATAAACGCTTTAGCTCAAATAAAAAAGAAAAAAAAATGATAAAGATGCATTTAAGTATAATTTATTGAAAAATTGCTTTATTTATTACACGTACATATTAGTTAATAATGTACTTTTCCAATTTCTGCTAATATGAAAATTAATACTGTTTTGTTGTATATTTCGCAAAATAACTAATTGATCATTAATTTTAGTACAATATTTGTTAAAAATAAATCGAAATATACAAAACGAACGTTTTAAAAGCAGAATTTTTTTAAATTCTTTAAAATAATATAAACGTTTGATTTTAAGACACTGTCTGATTTTGGGTCATTTACCTTATCTATTGATTCATTCAAATTGATAAATATTCCTTTTCATTTCCCAGTGTGTCAAAATCGTCAAAACATTTTTTTTAAATAAACAATTACAGACATGCTCACATACATATGTACTTGGGGATTCACAGACAATCATGATATCATCACATCAACCATTGATAATCAAGGAGTTGGCCAAGTGCGTATTTAACACACATTAAGCCGAGTTCCTGAGTTATTTGCGTTTTGTATTTTTGGAGATAAAATACATCGCATAGCATATTTTTTTACGGTTTACTGTGAAAATAAATAAATATATTTGTACTTGTGTTACTTAAGGGTCAATTAAGTGGTAATTGGATTCCTTACAAACCACATGGACTTCGACATACAATATTTCTGAAACAAGGTGTAAAGATTAGAAGTTGTTAAAAGAACCTTAACTTGATTTTAAAAGATTTTTTTAATGATATGCTGCAAACAATTATTTTTGAAGGAACTTACGAAAAAAAATTTTCGTAAGTTCTCTTCTCTTCTAAATTTCTCTTAATAATTTTGATTTGAATTTTTGGAAATGTTATCTAATATCAGAATATACTTTGACGTAAAATTTCACTTACTGAGTGTACTAAAAGTGTTTATGCCCAGCTTTAAATACGGAAGATGGGTACCATAAGAAATTAAGAAAGAAATTGTTTTACTGACGGTTAATTGAGATATCTATCTGTAGCATGTATTGTATTTACAAAATTTCGTTTTCATACATGCAAAAGCGTGGAAATTCTGAAAATGTTACAATCAAAAAATTATAAGAACTTCCAGAGTTCTTCGGAACCCTAATTTTTGAAAATTATTTTTTAAAGACATACATAAACATAATATTTTATTACCTGTCAAACTGAATATATTTATGTGTTTTGGAAACACCAGTAACCTATTTATTTTATAAGTATGTATATGCATTTGTAGTTGAATGTGTATGTGTGATTATGTGAATATGTGATCCAGAATAAAGATGGAACAATGTGATTGTTGCATGAATTAACTGTGTGAAAATAAATTAGCGATTTATAATTTTTTTAAATCAAAGTATTAAAATTAAAAGTATGTGTATGTGCGTGAATAATAAACCAATTGTATATTTTAGAAATGTTTTAAAATTTAATTGTTGTGTCATAAAAATACTTCAACTTAACGTACTTGCTCTGAGATAGTCAGGTACAAAAGTTTATCTCAGCAAAAAAACTTTATTTTATCAAAAATTAAATAATGTATTGATATTCTTCAGTTATTATATTTGTATACCACTTGTTTTTTGTATTTCCGCGCACTTATGTTGTAGCAATTTAAAAGAATTGTTGAAAAAATGTTGTAAAAACGTAGTAAAATGATGTTTTTAAATTATATTTCAAAATCGGCGTGGTCAATAATTTTTATTTCTTATTAAATATGGTTTGTAACTTTGTATTAAATAACATTCAATTTTTATCAAATTCCTTTGACACGTTTTCATTTTATTCTAAAAAAATAGAATTTTCCCATAAGAACCCGTGTTAAAATTACAAAACTTTGAAATCGTTTTTCTCAAAATTGGGGTGGTCAATTTTTTTTTCGGTAAGGGCTCGTATTATTGGTATTGGAGAAAATAAATATCTAGTGAACTTTGTTAAATTTCCAAATAATTTAATGAGATTTGACGAAATCGATCTATTTGATATGTGACGTAAATTGTCTCATTAAAAATTATGTTTAAATTTTTATGGACACTACTGTATAACTATTTTCAAAAGATTCCGTAAACAAGCAGGTAAAAATATTTTGTTGACAAAAAAATTTACATTCAAAAAAGCAAAGGAAAAAAATGATAAGTAATCAGAGCCTGATTAAGTTTTTTTTTCTAGGGGCCATTTTTTAACACGTTTTTGACAATCGAAAATTTCTGAAATGAAACTTGATCGGTAAAATTTAACTAGCAATACTTAATTAGTAGACTGAGACCTTTCTCTCCTGCAAATTATGAAACTTATTTATTTTACACCCTGTATACAAAAGCGGACGAAAAAACACTAACGCGGATACCTTATCACGACCAGTGTTAATCGTTCAAGATTTATTATCAGAAAAGTCATTGTCTAATTTTAAAAAATGGTCAGAAAGTATAATCGAACCTATTATTTATAACCAATCGAACTTACCATTAGAGGACTTAGATAATTTAGTATTACCATTCTCTGTAGATCAGTCCAATAATAACAAATTTTCCGAATTTATAAAATCAAAATTAAAAAATACTCAACTCCTTTTAAATCAAACCGAATTTATAAATCACGATAATAAAAATCTCTATATACTACCCTGTAAAAATAACGCTTTAGATCAAATAACTTTAGAAAACCTATTTGAGTCACTATATACATTGTACCAATGGACACAAATTTTAAAACCACCATTTATCTATATTTACGATATACCACAATTATCAATTTTAATTCCAGAAGAGACATTTAATAAATTATTATTTTATTTCTTTTCTGGAACTGAAACAGAAATAAACATTTTACGAAGTAATACCATAATTGTAAGAGATCACAATGAACGCAAACTGTTAATAAAACAAGCCCACGATGATCTTACCTCTGGACACAAAGGTGTCAAAAATACCATAAAAAAACTTAGGCAGAAATATTTCTGGAAAACTCTCTCTAAAGACGTGGAAGAATATATAAAAGCTTGTCCTCAGTGCCAAATTAATAAGGTACCGAAAAATAAAAATCCACCGATGGTAATAACAGAAACACCATCCAGCTTCAACGAAATGGTATCCCTCGATATCATGGGACCCTTCGCGGTAACTGAAGCTAACAATCGTTATGTAATTACAATTCAAGATAATCTTACGAAATTTATAAATGCGTATCCAATACCCCAAAATAATGCAGAATATACTGCATTAAAATTTCTAGATCACTGCACTAAATATGGCTTCCCAAATATTATCCTTACGGATAACGGAATCAATTTTACAAACAATATGATCAAAGAAATTAACCGTATTTTAAACATCAAACACAAACAAACAACACCCTACAACCCACAAAGTAACGGCAGTATAGAAAGAAGTCACCAAGAGCTTAAAAATTTCCTTCGCAACTATGTAAATGATAACCTCAACGACTGGGATCATTACATACAATTAGCATGTTACTCCTACAACACCACAGAAAACCGAAATACCAAATTCACTCCTTATGAACTTGTATTCGGTGAAAAGGCTAAAGACTTAAAAACGAAATCTAATTTGCCCACTTACAATCATCTAGCTACCGACATAAAAAATAAAATAACTAATTTAAGAAAAAACGCGAAAGAAAATTTAACTAATTCTAAAACGAAAAACAAGGAGTATTACGACAAAAATACCAAAGAAAAAACTTTCCAAGTAGGTCAGCAAGTCCTCATGTTTGATAACGTCGCGCACAAACATGATAAGGACAAAAAATTAAAAAGTTATTATAAAGGACCATTTAAAATATTAAAAACTTACCCTGAAAAACAAGTAGCCCTTTTAAAACTTAAGAAAACGGAAAAATGGATACATTATAAACATTTGAAACCTTTTGTTTCAGATGATTCTAATGCCGATCCTCATTCTGTTACTGACGAACCAGTGCCAGGGCCAAGTAACTGTTGAAAAACTAAAAAATACAGGCGTATACTATAACCATTTAGGCGAAGCTAAAATCATAAATAACTATTTATCACTCATCCATTATTTTAACATAAGTTTTGTAGAGAAAATTATAGTAAATATCCCTAATTACTTAAGCAAGTTAGACTCATTATGTAAACTAAAACAAAACGAACAACAATGCAAACTAACATATACACTTTATGAATTAGAATATAACGATTTAAATGACAGATTAACAGATCTATCCAAAAGTTATTTTGAAACTCTAAGACGACAGAAAAGGGAAATCCACTACGAACACGGTTGGTTCGATGCCATCGGAAACATTTGGCATAAACTCACTGGAAATCCCGACGCTACAGATGCAGATTTTTATTTACAAATGTAAATAAACTAGTTAAAGAACAAAATGACGTAAATAAAATCTTACAGCATCAAATTAGAATCATCACAGATAGTATAAATCAATTAAACAAAACCCAAACACAGATACACATTGTTGAATCTAAAGTTAACGAATTAGTGTCACAAACGACCAAAACGAATAATAAAATACAAAACGTAGACGAAACGGTTACAATGACTCAAATCGAAAACTTGTTGAAAGAATTACTCTCATTATTAAATAAACTAATAAGTAAATTCGAAAGATCAATAACTTTAGCGAGACATAATTTAGTTAATTTTGATATCTTACCTCCTCGTACACTTATACACGAATTGCAAAAAAGCAAAAATCTTAATTTACCCTTTCCCCCAACGTACAGTAACGTCGAATACTATTATAAAATAGCCGACACAATGACTTACAACCTTAAACATACACTTGTTGTCGAAATTAAAATACCTTTAATTGATATCAACGAATACGATTTATTTCGAATATACTCAATACCTCAACCCGATCCACTACTAGCTAACCTTTACCAAACCATAAAAATCCAAAAACCCTACTTCTTCACAAGCAAAAATCGTCTTAAACATATATTAGAACAGACACTGACGAATTGCAAAGAATACCAACGCCAACAATTCATCTGTAAAGAAGATACAACCTACAAAGAAAATCATAATGAATGTGAACTACAACTCTTCGATATAACAACGCACAACATTCCAATCGAATGCGAAGTCATAAAATACTATGGCGAACACGAAATATGGCAGCAAATACATCCAAATCAATGGCTGGCAACCAGTTCAACACCGATCGCACTTACCACAAATTGTAACAACGTAATCAAACAATACGAGATAAAAGAAGAAATCGTCAAAATAACGCTAGACTCGCCATGCTACGCATTTACGAAACACATTGAACTTAGACCCACAACAACAAAAGCTATATACCATTACAACGATTTCATACCAAAAATATCACTACAGAGTTGCGACGAATGTAGAAACAAAACGAAACAAATCCGAAATTTAACGCCACTGCAACTTCATTACAACAGCTTAGAAAAACTAACGGACAACTTCCATCATCTGCAAACACTGGATCAACAATTAAACAAAGAAATGAGCGAACATGTGGAATTCCTCGGAAAATCATTCTCAACTTCCAATTGGTTTTCCATCCAACTAACAGCTGGTATCGTAATTGTCATACTATCCCTGTTTGGCTTCTACAAATGCGGATTATTTTCACTATTAAAATGTTGTATACCAAGATTGAATGGAACTTGCTGTACGAGCGGAAATCCATGTATTCGAATATTTAATCAATGCTACAACAGAAAACAGGCACAACCGCCATCAGTTCATTTCACCACTACTCCACTAATGGAACCAGAAGACCAAATACAAGCGTTAACCATAAGGACCATCCAAGGCGCACATGAAAACTTCAAATCACCCAAGCCATCTTCAAGAAGAAGACGCCAAGATCCAATCGAGCTAAAACCTTTTAGGTTATAGTCGAATCTTCGAAGGGAGGATTGTAGTGATTTCACTACATTAACATTCCAATATAAATCTAATGGACTCCAGAAAACCATTATCACTCGACTTTCACCTTCGCTATCGCATCATATATGCAAGGTCAGCAGTCGTCACTGGAAATCTACTGATTTCACCCTCGTTGTTGCATCATTCATACAAGGACAACAGTCGCCACCGAAATTACACTTTCACCCCAAAAAATCAATTAACACAATATATATATATCATTAACAAATTGTATGGCAAGTTAGTCAGTCAAAAATCTTAGTCGAATATTTTAAACCTGTAATTATTGTCACTTATTGTTGTTAATTATTTTATTATGCAATAAATGTAATAATAAATCATATTTAAGTCTTTATTTTCAATTAACATTTCTAGAGTCAGATCGTTAAAGTGTGAATTAAAAGTGTTAAAGTAATAAAGTTGAAAAGTAATTAATTCTTTAAACAAGAAGAAAAATCTACAACTTTATAGTAAATTGGGTGTAATTCCTCAATTAAAATTAACTGAATTACTGGTGTCAGAAATCCTGAACGAGTTCGATTTTACGCTTCAACTACGTCAACCTGGTGTAGGAAGTCCCGATCAACTCCAATCACATACGTCACGCACGACAGTACGTATATTAGTCTAGACTCTAGAGTGAAAACACTGGTCTGCACAAACGACATCACACATTTTTTATAGTACACACTACGTCGTCAAAAGTATGGTGACACCTTGACCCAAGGGGGTGCCCACACTTTTGACGCGGTACTGTACTTAATGTTATGGTACACTGCCGTGTCAAAAGTCTGGGACCCTCCCTCCCCGGGTCGAGGTGTCGCCATACTTTTGACGACGTATAGTGTGTCCTAGAACCCACTATAAAAAATTGGGAACGAGTTTGTGCGGACCAATGTCCTCACTATTCACACTAATTTAAATAATAAATATTTGTAACGTAAGATGGCGAATTGCGCAAAAAAGCGTATTTTCGTTTCAAATGTAGTGTACCTTTCTCTGTCTACTTTGATTTAAACATAATTTTTTATAATAATATTGTTGAAAAAATTCCAATTTGTTATGTTAACTAAACATTTACCCCACCTGACGGACGTCTATGACTTCCAAGATAGTCACTAGAGGAACATTTGTGTGACTATCTTGGACGGCTACTGTATATAATATATTAAAATTCGTCAAGTGCGTGTTTGACACGCACTAAGTAATGTCCCTCACTCAGTGGTCATAACTAAAACTTCTTAAAATATAACAGTCCGGACACATACGTACACATATACGTTTATTCAATATATGAATGTAAAACTCTATAATTATTTACCACCTCTCTCAAGTCACTCAAGGATTTTAATATGTCCCGAACTAACACGAAGTTAGTTCGGGACATAAAAACTGTTCGAGTATTGAACGCGGTCCGGTATAGGGGCTTTTACTCTACGTGATATTTTTTTTTTTTTATTATGTACTTGGAAATAATTTTTTGTACTTACAAATAATTAAGTTAATATTGTATTTCATTATACCTAATAAATAAAAAGTTACAAAAATAGATTTTTTTTTTGCCATAACAAGCTAAGTAAAATAAAATTTTTAAAATGTTATTTGATTTTTTTTCTATACCAATAAAGAGAGAAAATCTGTGTGTTCGACGTAAACTCAAAAAGTACTGGAACGATTTTGAAAATTTTCTCACTGTTACCCCGGCTGCACACCTAGGAGATACGACACAGCGGATACGACATGAGAGACACAGACATTTGTCTTAAGACATGGCATCTGCACACAGAGGAGATAAGACACGAGAGATACGACATGAAAAACACTACAATAAGGGGAACTTTTCAATTTGCTAGCAGTAGTTTTCATGTCAAATTTGTGATATTACTTTTACAATACTGTTTTAGGGCATAATTGCATAAAAATTCGTCAAGTGCGTGTTTTTGACATGCACTAAGTAATGTCACCTTAGTGAAAGTGTTAATTTATGATTTTTTGGCGCGTTTTTTAAGTACAGTGAGAATACAGCCCTCTTGCGTTTATTCAATATGCATGTACAACTCTATAATACAGTGAGAATACAGCCCTCTTGCCTTTATTCAATATATGCATGTACAACTCTATAATAATGTTTCCCCCACTATGATCACACGAGATTAATATGTCATTCTTCGGTGACATAAAAAGACGAATTTCCATACAATTTTCATTTCGTATTTAGCCCACTTAGGGGACGAATTTTCAAAAATCCTTTCTTGGTGTTCACCTACGTTACATAGGGAACTCCTATGCAAAAATTTCATTTTTCTAAACGCAACAGTTTAGGCTGTACGTTGTCAGTTAGTCAGTGTTAGAGATTTATTAAGTAGATTTTATGCATGACAATCTATATATTTCTGTGCAGGTATTCTTTTTATGTCATGGAAGGATAACATATTAATATCGTTGTGTGATCATAGTGGGGGAAACATTATAGAGTTGTACATGCATATTGAATAAACGCAAGAGGGCTGTATTCTCACTGTACTTAAAAACGATCCAAAAAATCATAAATTAACACTTTCACTGAGGTGACATTACTTAGTGCGTGTCAAAAACACGCACTTGGCGAATTTTTTTTAGAATTTCCTAGATTCGTTGTTGAAGGATTTCTTCATAATTTTAACGTAACATTTACGAAAATTTATGTGAATAACTTTATTATGTCATCGAAGATGACATATTAATATCGTTGTGTGATTGAATAATTATGGAGTTGTACATCCATATTGAATAAACGCTAGAGGGCTGTAGAGTTAACAAAAAAATCATAAATTAACACTTTCACTGAGGTGACATTATTTAGTGCGTGTCAAAAACACGCACTTAACGAATTTTTTATATATAATTATTTATTGTGATAAATTAATCTGCTTGGCCATTTTTAGTAGTAATTTTGACACACACACAGAGAGGAAGGTTCAAAAAAGGTTACCCTGTTGTTATTTTATACATTTACTTGTTGTTAATTACAATATGTTACCTGTTGTTAATTATAATATGTAATTTCTATGTATTTTCTTATTATTAAATATCATCAACCGACATTGGTGATTCTCAAATGGAAACAGTCACTTCCCTAGTTCCAACGTGTTTCCATTTGAGAATAAGTACTGTAGTTACATTCTGTTTTATCCCCAGAGTACAGAGGTACAGCAACTATCTCTATCGTGTAATCAACAGTGTGCATTTCTGTGCACATTAGGCTACTAAGTAGTTACTCTCTCAGTAGCAGTCGCTGAGTATAGGTCAGTCAAAAAACAATGGAAGTGATTGTTGTTAGCATTGTAGAACCCCCACACGTAGCGTTTGGGTATCACACATACATATGTATACGAAGCAGGGTCACGTGACAGCCACCACTATCTTCGATTACTCACACTAACACGGTTTACCGCACAAATACAAAGTAAACACCGTGCACGTATACAACATATTTTCTATTTCTTACTGGTTACACTGGTTCCAGTAGTATAGAGATAGGTATGTTATCTCTAGTGCTCTATGGTTTTATCCGTTTTATGTTACTATATTCGCTATCTTCACATCAGTATTCGAGCATTATTAACGCCGCGAGTGGTAAAAAAAGAAAGCCTTATATTTACTATTTTCCTGACCAATTTTGTCAATTCTTCTCATATAAGTCCTCCATCTTATAGTACTCCATTAAATTTGCTCTCAAAGTGGACTTCACCATGATATTACGTGTAATGTTGTGGTCACTAATGGGTTAAGGATACAACATTCTGTATATTATGCTGTGTTTTCTATTTAGAAAACACAAACAAAAAAATCATTTGTTTTAAATTTTATTGTTGTCAAATAACCTTTTTATTGCTTTTAGATATTTTTAAAGATTAGTTTTGCAATAAAATTAAAAAATAAATAGATAGTTTTTTTGTTAAAAGAAAATGGAATCTGTCGTCTGTGTTTTCTAAATGGAACACACTCATATGACTGTATCTAACTATATCTATGATATGTATATTATATTTATATTATGATAGCCATTTTTATAAGTGACAACATGTTTACAAGACGTTCAAAAATATAACGATAATAAAAAATAGAAATAAAATATTTTATTTGTGTATATATAATATATATCTTTAAGTTTTATTTTTTATTAAATTTATTAACTGTGCTTTTGTTTTGTCATTTCTTATTTTCATATCTTTATTTTTTCATATCTTTCATATCTTAATTTTTTTTTTTATGTATTATTTTTTTTTAAATTTTATTTTATACCTATAGTTAAAAAATTTTTTTCAGTTACGTGTTCATATAAACATAAAAATTTTAAAAGTGTATTAATTAATAATATATTGTTTTATTATTCTTATTAAAATATTTAGTTTTGATTCTCGGAACTGGTAATTTAGACGGTAACCTATAAAAAACGTTTATTTTTTTCTAATTCTATATATCTAAATCGCTGACATTATTTTTTTTTTGGTAAACAATTTGATTTACTTTATTCTTCTTTTATTTATCAAATATTGATTAAAATTTAATTGATTTTTTTTATTGGAAACCCCAGTTAACAAAATATTTTGTGTTTTTAGTTACCAGTAAAAACTTTTTCCACTATATCTTTAGCAATAAAAAAGTAAATCTCTACACTTTTAAACATAAAAATACAAAAAAAAAAGTGAATGATTTCAAATATATTTTAGTTAAAAATAATTACATCGAAGATGATGTAATTAGAAAATTTCACCATGTGCTATCTCATCATACGACTTACCGCCCTCGCGAAATAAGTTTAATTCAATACCCAGAATTAGTTTAATCAGTACCTCAGTTTGAACCCCCTCTCCAAATAATTTTTGGAGGAACGAGGGGAACTGTGGGTCACTGAACCTGCATATTTTATTGTAATGGAATTTTACGCATTTTTGATAGTTTAAATAATTCCCTGATGAGTGGTCAACTGTCTTATATTACTGCCCTTTTTCCATATTTAAATACTAAACGTATAAAATTTGAGAAATGCCAGAGGCAAGAAAATCTTATTGATTGTGGACTTTTTTCCATTGCATTTGCTACTAGTTTAGCTTTAGGAGACAATCCTACTTATCGAAAATATAACGTTAATCTTATGAGAGACCATTTATTTCGAATGCTAGAAGACGATGCATTACGATTGTTTCCATCGATGTCTATATTGAAACGAGGACCATGTCCGAACATATTTATTAACAAACGAAAAAAAAATTCATATTAAAAAAAATGAAATGTTTGAAGAATGCGAAAAAGAAACGAAACAATCTGTAGATAATTGCAGTTCACCAATTACAGAAGATTCAACATTAAATAATTCTGTGAAAGAAGTGCCATTAATAGATACCCTGCCAAATGTCTTTTATATTGAAGGAGAAATACTCGTAATATCCAGAAAAGAAACGGGACAACGTGTAAATAACTGTGGTTCACCACTTGTAGACGGTTCACCATCAAATAATTCTGTTGAAAAATCTGAAACAGGCGAAGATAAAGAAAAGAGAGAACGACATAGGATAGTTATTCAGAATGCAAGATCAAAGGCTAAAGCCAGTTGGAGGAACGTTGTTGAAGCATACCATACAAACGTTAAACAAGGATATACTTACCCATGTTGCTGTTGTGGGCGCCTTTGGTGTAAATATTCTATTAAAAAACTTTCTAAAGTGTCCATTAGAGCCAAGTTTGGTGACGAATTTGTTGCAAATGTATTTCATTTGGACGCTATGAATGCTATTGGGAGTTTCTGTAAAACTTGTGCGGCAGCCATTGTGAAAGGTAAAATACCACGACTTGCTCGGGCAAATGGCTTAACTTTTCCTGATGTCCCTGAAGTTATTGGGAAGTTAAATCCTATGGAAGAAAGATTGGTAAGCGGTCGTAATGTTTTTCTAAAAATTGTACGTAAAGGTCAGGGATTGGGATTCCAACACGGTCTGTCTGGAAATGTAATAAATGTTCCAGTTCAAGTAAATAATATGGTAAAAGCCTTACGTTGGGCATCAAATGATAACTTTGTAGTAACGGTAGAATTAAAACGTAAATATTGCTATAAACATGGTAGAAAAGAGCAAGTACGTCCAGAGGTTGTTTGTAAAGCTGCAGAATATTTGTCAAAGTGTGAAATATTTCGTGAACATGGTATTGAATTGGATCAATCTTAGACTTTGACGATAATAACCAAGAACCACTTGCAGAATGTACATGTAATAATATCGAGATGGTTAACGAAGATGATCTGCCTGCGAATCCAGGTAGTCAAGAAACATTATTGGATGATAATCAAGATATTATTGTGATGGCCCCCGGGGAAGGAAAAACTCCAATTTCACTACTTTTTGATGAAAATTTAGAAGAACTTACATTTATTAAGGTACATTGTGGTGTTAAAAGAAAATTTAAATTAAAACTCACTCATTCTGAAATTACTAAATCTGAAATAACTCGATATGACAGGCGTGAAGTTCGGCCTGATTATCTATTTACAGCTTTAAAAAGCAACAGATGATAGCTCTTAAAACCGTATATCAATCTGTCTTCGGAAAAAAAATGTTAGAGGTGATTCTGTCATTGCAGCAAATGTTCTAGATAAAAATTATATAGATAATTTAGTGCAGTACGATGAGGGATATCGTGTTCTTAGTGGTATCAGAAATTCACCTTCACGTTGGGAGGCTGAAAAGAAAAAAGTTCTTGGTATGGTTCGACAATTCGATATACCTACATTTTTTGTAACTTTATCTGCTGCAGAAATTTACTGGTTACCGCTACTAGTAATTTTAAAAAAAAGTAGTAGATAAGGAAATTATAACGGAAGAGCAAGCTGAAAATTTACCATATGAATGTAAGTGTAAACTTGTACAAGCGGATCCCTTTATTTGTGCTACGTATTTCGAAACGAAATTAAAAGAAATACGTAAAACATGGTCCAGTCCTGAAGGTCCTTTTGGCCAATATAAAGTAAATCATTTCTATTATAGAATAGAATTCCAGCATAGAGGAAGTCCCCACGCGAATATGATGTTGTGGTTTGATAAAGCACCACGTTTTGTACCTGGTGATCCGTCTTCAATAGATAAAGTTATTGATTTTATTGACACTATTATAACATGTACCAGTGATGGTTTACCAACCGATCTCGTACGTCTTCAAACTCATAAACATACTCATACATGTAGACCTAATAAAGATCGAGTATGTCGATTTGGGATACCATTTTTCCTGATGAATCAAACAAGAATACTATTAGAGCTCGAAAAAGACCATCCTTAGTATAAAAACGCAAAAAAATGGCTGAATCTCTACAAGAAAAAATGCAAAATATACCAGAGGATATTCAGTCTTTTGACAATTTCTTGCTTTATACAGGACTGTCCATGGAGAACTATATTCTTGCTGTTCGAAGTACTTTATCGAGACCAAAAATTATGTTGAAAAGAATTCCTAAAGACATTTATATAAATCCTTATTGTTTAAAAATTTTAAGTTTGCATAGAGCAAACATGGATGTTCAATTTATATTAGATCCATTCGCCTGTTCAGCTTATATAGTAGATTATATTAATAAAGCTGATAGAGGAATGTCTCGGCTCTTAAGGGAAGCTGTAGAAGAAGTAAAAATGGGTAACCACAGCGTGCGTGAATCCCTGCGAACAATTTTGAACGTTTTTTAAATTCAAATGAGATTTCTGCGCAAGAAGCTATTTATTGTCTTACAGGTCTTGCCTTATCTCGTGCAAGTGAAGCAGATATTTTTATCAATACAGCATTACCTCAATAAAGAGTACACATTTTAAAACCTTACCGTGAACTTAAACTTTTAGATCCTCATTCGACAGGTATTTTCCAAAATAACATATTAAATTATTATTCTATGCGACCTATTGAATTAGAAAATGTAAGCCTTGCACATTTTGCGGCTTATTACATGTATTCTAAACGTACAAGTAACTCCAAATTTGACAATGAAGAGATTCGTGACTCCTCGAATACACAATTTCAGATAGAAGAAGATAATAATAATGTACTAGAAGTAAGTGGAAATTGAATGCGTTTGCAAAATAATTTAGGATATATACACAAAAGAAGTAAACCTCGTATAATTCGATTTCGTCGGCACAGTTATGAAGAAGATGCTGATAATTTTTATAGAGAACAACTCATGTTGTATATACCATGGCATAATGAAGAAGAAGAATTACTAAATCCAAATTTAGACATTAAAAATAAATTTTATCAAAACACTGAAATGATTAAAGCTGAATGTGAACAATACAATAAACTGGGTGGACCCGAACAATTCCAAGCTCTTTTATTGGCTATCAAAAATGCGGAAAGTGCTTATGAATTCGAGGAAGCTAATGAAAGAAGAATGCCTAAAGATGCACTAGCAGAGTATGAATTCGAGGAACAAATAGGAGACGTTGCTGACGATTTAATTCCGGGAATTAATCCAGGACCAAACAATTGTGGAGATCCTATGATTTCTATAGCACAACCAGCAAAATTGTCCGAAAAAGACTTTTTGATTCTCAGTAGAAAATTAAATCCAGATCAGCGAGATATTTTATTACATGTTTTAAATAACTTTTGTACGCCAGTAAAAACTCCGTTTCATATTTTTATTAGTGGTGGTGCAGGTGTCGGTAAAAGTGTGTATTGATTAAAGCTCTCTATCAATGTTTAACCATTCATTTTAACAAGGAAGCAGGATCCGACCCAGACGACTTGAAAATTCTGTTGACAGCTTTCACAGGTAAAGCTGCGTTTGGTATTGGAGGTCAAACAATCCATAGTGCTCTGGGATTACCAATTTCACAAGCTGGAATTGTTTTACCGGAACTTTCACCAAGTGTGGCAAACACACTTGCAGTAAAACTAGCAAAAATTCGCGTATTAATAGTGGATGAGATATTAATGTGCGGATCACGAACATTTCATCAAATTGATAGAAGATTTCGACAAATTTTTTATTCAAATGAGCCTTTTGCTGGAATTTCAATAATTGTGATAGGTGATCTGAGACAACTATCGCCTGTAGGAGATAACTGGGTATTTCAACCCAATAGTCGCAATCCTTTTGCGAATTTAGCAGGTACTCCACTCTGGGATTTATTTGTTTTAGTAGAATTAAAGCAAATAATGCGTCAACGAGATGATATTACATTTGCGCTAGCGCTAAATAACATGGCAGTTGGAAAAATAATAACTGATGATATAAATTTGATAAAAGATAGATGTTTCTCTGAATCAGCAATTCCTGATCATATAAAAGAAAGTATCAACTTGTTTTCAAGCAATCGTGAAGTAGACGAGCACAACCATAGGATTCTGTCATCGATGACACTAGTATTGGAGCTACGTCGAATGCCATTGACCCTGTTTGTGGAGATAGCACACCGTTAATGAAAGCAAAAGCATTACAAACTGTATCTAAATTACCTACTCAAAGTACATATGGTTTGCCTAATACTCTGATTTTGAAAATAGGAGCAGTTTATATGATGACTGTAAGTATAGATACAGCTGATGGATTAGTTAATGGTTCCACTGGAAAATTAAAAGAAATTGACTTTGCCACTAATAAGAATACTGGAGATCGAAGACCACTTCGCATATGGATATATTTCGAAGATGATAACATCGGTGCAATAAGGAGGTCTCAAACTATTAGCTCACTTCAACAATATAAAAGAAGAATACAACAAGGATGGACACCAATAGATCAAGTCACATATACTATAAAAAGGTATAAATCTTCAAATTTACAAGTTCGGCGGAGCCAGTTTCCTATCGTACCCGCGCAAGGAATTACTATACATAAATCACAAGGATCCACATTACAAAGAGTGATTGTACACTTGCATCCCAGTGTTCGTAGATCGATGATGTACGTTGCTTGTTCGCGAGTTACAACTGCCCAAGGATTATTTATTGTTACATCAGGAGAATTTCAAGCTCCGTCTGCACCTTCAGAATTAGACGTTGTAGGAAGAGAGATGAAAAGACTTAGGCAGACACCTCTTATCCCAGTATATCGTTTTTTAAGAGAACCTCATAATTGTACACAAATAATATTTCATAATGTTCAGTCATTGAGAAATCACTTACCAGATGTAAGTTGTGATCCTGTTATAGTAGCTTCCGATATCTTTTTAGCTGTAGAAACATGGAGTTCCAGTGCAGATTTATTTGATCTACCTGGTTTCAGAGAGATAGTTAGAACTGATGGACCTCAAAAAACTTCTGTAAACAGAGGATATGGGATAGCAGCTTTTATTAAACCGAATTTAACGTGTTCTACTGTATGTAGTTACACTCAAAACAGCAATGGTCCTGGTCATTATGAAGGTGTTTCGTTTATTATAAATGGAGTACGTTTTGTCGCGATATATAGGTCACCTCGCTGTTCAGATAAAAATGCAATAGATTTTATACTGAAAAACATTTTAAGTAATATACTTTTTAATTTCAAATGTTATCGAGTGCCTGTGAAGCATTATTAGTGTATGGCGGATTTTTATCCGTATTTAAACATACACCAATATTCATATGTTCACTCAATGACCAGCTTTGGCTGATACTTGAACACTCGATGTACTCTGACAAATGGCCAATTCATTATGTTAATTAAAATTGACATAGTGTTTGAAAAATTACCAAAATTTCAGGAATTGGCCATTTGCCAGAGTACATCGAGTGTTCAAGTATCAGCCAAAGCTGGTCATTGAGTGAACATATGAATATTGGTGTATGTTTAAATACGGATAAAAATCCGCCATACACTAATAATGTTTCACAGACACTCGATAACATTTGAAATTAAAAAGTATAAAACTGCGTCTCGCATTAGAGAGAGGTTGTGTTTGATTGATTACTGAATTGGAGTGGCACTCGAACAAGTGATCGGTGGCCTAGTTGGTAAGGCGCTTGGCTGGTAACCAAGAGATCCGGGTTCGAGTCCCAGCCGATCCAGTTTGGTAATTTTTCAAACACTATGTCAATTTTAATTAATTTTAAGTAATAATATACCGACATTAATATTTGGAGATTTTAATGAAGATTTTTTCATAAAGAACAGACAGCACTTCGTAATTTATTAGAAAGCAAAGGCTATATTTCATTACTTAATAAATGCGTAACAACACGGGGTGGTACTCAATTAGACAATGTTTTTGGAAATTTTCGGGGTATAGATGTTGGAGTATTTCAGTCTTTATTCAGTTACCACCAACCTTTATGGGCACGTGTACATATATAATTACAGTTCATCTCGTTACTTTTTATCTCTTTTTATTTTTATTGTATTTTTTTATTGTTCATAGTGTACACTTATTTCTATATCGTACAGAAATATATCTCCTAAATTAAGGGTAAGATTTTTTATTTATTTATTAAATTATAGATGCATAGACAAGTTACATGTTACAACAATACTATTAATTAAATACTATTTCTGAATTAATTCTTACATAAATGATTACTTTATATATTATAGAAAACTAATTATTGTAACAGAATTTTTTTTATAGAAAACAAATTAGTGTAACATATTGGAATTAATGGTTGCCGAATAAAAAAAATATTTTTGAATAGTTTAAATAAAGTTTAAATAGTTTAAATAAAGTTTAAAAAAATACTGAAGTCATTTTAGAAGACTTTTTTTTTAATTTTATAATACTTTAAATTAAAAGAAGAGAAACAAAAATGTCTTGAAAAGAACTAAAAACGCTAAAGATTTTATTAAAAAAATAAAAATAAAAAAAAAATAAAAAAGGGCATGTACAGAGCTCCCACTTAAAAAAAGACCATTGCATAATTAAAAATATATTAGTAGTTAAAAAAAATTATTAGTAATTAAAAAAAATAAAAACTATTGCAAAAAAACCCATTGCATTATAAAAATTTATTAGTAATTAATAATAAAAAAAATATTTAAAAAATAAGTTGTTATAGAATTTATTTATTTTATTTTACTGAAAAAAATGAAATAGTTTATTTTAAATTTTATCTTTAAAAAAAAGGTTAAATTTATAGTAAAAAAGTTTATCGTAAAAAAGGAAGTGTTTTAAAAGGCCACTTGTGTATAATACTTGAAAAGAAAAAAAATATTTTAAACGGCTGTTTAAAACGCTAAAAATATTAAAAAAATTCATGTATAGAGCATTTATTTTTAAAAAAAGCAATGGCATACTAAAAGAAAATTATTAGCAGTTAAAAAGTATTTAAATAAGTTGTTATAAAAATTATTTATTTTATTGAAAAAAATAAATAAATAAAAAATAAATAATAAAACTGAAATAAATTTGATTTTTATGCAATTTAAATAAAGATAAAAAAGATATATTTTGAAAATGTTTCGTTACAATACTTTAAATTAAAATAAAAAAGTGTTTTGAAGATGACTAAAAGTATTTTAATAGAGACCTACTTAAAGCATTAAAGATATTAAAAAGTGGATGCATAGAGCTACTGGCGAACCCACCACTTAAAAAAAGGGTAGTGCGCCATGGTGATACCGCCAGGTGGTGTGGAAATTCACCAAATTAAATATATTTGACGATGTGGTGTAGTAAGGGCAACTAATAATTCAATTGTTAGACTTATTGCAGAGCGGAAATTATTAGGCCACCAAGACCCTGTTATTGTTCCAGCGTGTAGTAGTGGAGCCTAATTATATGGAAGAGGTATCAAAATTTGCTGGGTCCATTTTGGAATAGGATCTAGGGATTCCGTTAATGGATCAGGTGGTTGATTAATTAAATTTATTGAAAAGCCAAAAGAATAAGACAAGAAAATAAAGGATAAATAAAATAACGTGTAAATTGTACATACATACCCTGCAATTTAATATTGGGTTTCACTGGTATCTATGATTTAAGGTAAGAAAATATTTTAAAATAATGAAAAAAATTCGTTAAGTGCGTGTTTTTGACATGTTTATGATTTTTTGTTAACTCTATAGTTGTTTGTTAACTCTATAGTTGTTAACTCTACAGCCCTCTTGCGTTTATTCAGTAGGGATGTACAATTCAATAATTATTCAGTCACACAACGATTTTAATATGTCATCTGAGATGACATAAAAATTCGTCAAGTTAGGACTCTGAGAAGCCCTAACTTAGTGCGTGTCAAACACGCACTTGACGACTTTTTACTTTATAAAACAAGAATCAACCTTTTCTGAGAATTTTCAAATATGCAAATTTTTTATTAATTTAGGTATTATTTATTATCAGTTTTAGAAACTCTGTTCATGATTTTCCAAATTCATTGCGATTTCGTCATACTTATATACACCAAAATTTTAATTATTGTCAAGATATTGGAGGATGGTACTTTTTTAGTTCGCTAACGTTTCTTAAAGCCGTACTTATTCATATTTATTTCATAATTGTCAAATTTAGTTATTTTCATAATTGTCAAATTTAGTAGGTACTTCCCTAGATATTAGTTTCATTATAAAATTCATTATTAAATTCAAAAATACATATTTTTTCTTTTTCGTACTCACAAAATATATTTTCAATAATAATAAACACTTTTCAATAATAATAAATTCCTTTTAACATTACATATCTTTTTAAAATAACACATCACAATATTTCGTCATAAATTCATATTTTCTTTCAATACTAACAATATACTCAATTTTTGTTTTTATAAACTTATCAAAAGTATTTTTAATATTAAAGGTAATTTTTTTGGTCATAATAAGGTACATATAATATATTTTGAAAATTCGGTAGTTATAGTTGTCATATTTGGGTTGTCTAATCCATTTTAGGGTGTTTTGGGTCCTTATTAGGGTTTTATTGTAAAGAATCAGTTATAAAACTCGTATTACCTTTTCGCACAATGTCATTTTAAAGTTTCAACCCAAAAGAAAATTAATTATATTTTATACGAAACGGACCCTCGTGAATTAAAAATATTTTCCTATTCACGCAATTTTCTACAAAATCCTTACAATAAGTAACAGACAATTCGATATGTTTCCTATAAAGTTCGTTAAATAGTTCAGTTTTTTAATTGAAGATTTCATAATAAATATTTTTAGAAATATCTGTGGAATTATTTGTAAAAACATCCGATTTTTGTAAAATATCCGAAACTTTATTCATAACATTTATACATTTATTTTTTCTAACAGAAGGTGATTTAGAAACTTTAACTTTTGAAATATTAACATCGTTTGGTGTAGACAAAGGGTTAACAATATTCGAATTTGCTTTTGGATTAATATTTTCTGTTTCAGAAATTTTCTCAATCTTTTCAGAATTATTACTATTATTATTACCAGATTCTAAAAGATCACTACATAAAATTTGATGAAGGAAAGTGTTTTGCAATTCTATTTGCATATTCTTTTTAAATTCTCTTAGAATTTCATCAAGATTAATAGATAAAACAGACTGACGGATATCTGACAAAGAAGGTTTATTTGATGTAGACGGAACATTTTGTACAAAATTTTTATCATTTTTACCGTTATTTTCATTACTAGTTTTATCAATTTCATCAGATTTGTCACTTGTGGAAACAGAACTGGTTAAATTAACGGATTTTGTTGTAACATTTAAATTTTCATTGTTGATCTCATCAATTGTAGGAACTGAATTGGTTAAACTTTCGGATTTCTTTTCTGTATTTGACACAAGTTGAATATTTACATTTGTTTTAGGATTCAGTTGCGAAATGTTTGTATTACAATCTGAAGTATTATCGGAACTATTATTTTGAATGTAGTTTGATTTTTTATCTGAATTTGAATCGCAATTCGTATTGCAATAATTGTTAAAATTTTGACTACACTGAATTTCATTGAAATTGCTATTATTTCTATTTAAATTTGCCCTACGCCAACAATTACATTGAAGATTATTTGAAAAATTGTTGAAATTCGGATTTGAATCAAAGTTATCATTGTTGAAATTTCTACTAAAACTGTTATTAAATGATTGTAGTGAATATGTATTACTAGTAAAACTATTTTTCTTAGAATTATGAAAGTTGTTTCTTGTTTTGTTTGTATAATTTCTATGAAAACCGTTAAAATCGTTTCTTTTTTGACTGTTTTTAATATCATCAAAACGTTTTATTGTTTGCCATGCTTCTATTAAATTTTTACAATTACATGCTAAAATATGTGATCCATAATAATCTTGTAATTGAGCAAATATACAATGTATTAAAAATTTGTGAGACGGTGGATTTCTCAAATTGCTAACAACTTCAAAAGTTTTACAAAAGTATTCGATAGGTGTTTCTGGACCTCGATACCTTCTATTAGAATTCAAAAGTTTTGATCTAATTCTATTTTCTTCATTTTCATTGTAAAATGCATCTATCAAAAAATTTTCGAACTCCCGAAATGTACTAAAGTTTTGATATGTGCTTTCTAATACAGTCCTAGCTGGCCCTATCAATCTATTTTATACAATTTGTATCTTTTTTTGGTCATTACAAATATTTAACGATACAAAACAATCATTAATTTTCTTTAAAAATCCGAATATTGTTAATTGATCATTAATTCCGTCATATTTAATTGAGTTTAGAAAATTTACTTCTTCGTTTGAAAATTCTTCAACAACATTATTGTTTAAAATAACTTTTTGTGAACTACAATTTTTTATTGCCTCTATTTCGGAATTAACAATGTCAATTTTTTCAATAATTTGCTCATTTACAATAGTATTTAATTGCTTTACCTTAGTATTACATGAAGTAACTTCTTGAGACACCTGTTGATTTTGCTGCTCGAGATTCTCAATTCGATGTTGGTGTTCTTGGGTCGTTCTGCTAACGGCTGCTATTTCCTGTTGATTTTCATTCACCTTTTTCAGTAATGATTCCACTTCCCGATGATTCCTGGAGATGTCTTCCTCCACGCGTTTTTCCAGCTTCTCCAACTGTTGTTTAAATTCCTGCTTATGATCGTCGAATTGCTGCTTCAAGTTATGGTCCATTTTAGTTATAAATTCCATTAACTGATCCTACTTTGTATCTGAACCCGCGGACTTGTCCTTTGATAAACTTTTTGATCTGGTTTCGGGCATTTTTTTTTTTTTACAAGATTTATTTAATTTTGGCCAAAAATTTCAGTTTAAATTTGGTTTATTTAATTGTTTGTAATTGTCTTTGTTTAACTTTTTAGTTTAAATTTTCTTTGTTTTATTTTATAGTTTTGTTTGTTCACTTTAACTTTAACTTTTTATATCAGAAGATTTTTTCCAGTTTTCACGTTCTTAACTTTTTATTTATTTTAGTTTAGTTTGTCGCTTTATGTTTAATAACGTGATTAATCTTCGAATTCTGGCAGTATCGACAATTTATGTTGCGAAACGCGGTGTTTGGTCTGAATTGCGCAACGGATATATCGGTTAGTTTCTTAATTTAATAAATAAAAGTCAAATTGTTCTTGATTTCAGTTAATTTTATTTAAATATTTTTTAAAATTACATATAATTGTTTATTAACCGCGAAACACAACACAAAAGTGAGAGACGCTTATTGGAATTACATTGTTTAAAAATATCAAATTAGTTCTTCAAAAATATGTCTGATCTCTTTAGTGGTCAAAACATCTCTCTCTCTACCTGCTTGGTACGGTGGCTCATGGCACCGGCACCTCTTATCACCATAGTCATGAACTCAACTCGGGTATTCCCCTTTTACACATGTACATTTTATTTAAAATATTTTACATATAATGTCAACAAGTTTAATACATCAATTGTTTATAACATCCGAGTTATGTCGTATGCATAATATTTTATTATATGTCGTGTTTGCTGAGATTCCACGACAATCCGTTGAATTTAATCAAACAGACCTTAATAATATAAATTACATAGAGAACCACAACTTTGACATTGACCACAAACCAGGGAAAATAAACGCGAACGCCGATGCACTTAGTAGTATACAAACAACTGAACTGAATGCGTTAACGTCCAACGAAGGAATACGCATCTCGGAACAATCACTCAATGAATTTGCTAATCAAATCATAATCAGTACAGGACTACGAGAAAAGTTATACACCGAAAATTATTACAAAACGAGAAAACGAACAACAATTGAAGTAATTGAAACACCAACAGAACAACAGTGTATCAATTTAGTAAAAGAATATTTCTCACCAAACAAACTTAATGCTATATTAACTGACGATGACACAATAAGAGTTCTAAATCAATTTCAAATATTATCGAGTGCCTGTGAGACACTACTACGTATGACAAACTTTTGTTTGCATTTCAACACACGCAGTATTGATATGTTCACTTATCGTTCAGCTAAACTGAAACTTTAAGCACTCGATCTCCTTGGTATAGTATGACCAAAAACCACATGTAAATTAAAAATCACAAAGTGATTGAAAAAATTATCCGGATCGGCCGGGAGATCGAGTGCTTAAGGTTTCAGTTTAGCTGAACGATAAGTGAACATATCAATACTGCGTGTGTTGAAATGCAAACAAAAGTTTGTCATACGTAGTAGTGTCTCACAGGCACTCGATAATATTTGAAATTAAAATTGTAACTATTTCTCGAATCAGAGAGAGTACTAATACACATAGGTGATTGAATGGGTGTCCGGCTCGGCCGCTTACCGAGCATAGGATCGTTGGTGTAGAGGTTAGCACGCTTGGCTAGTTACCAGGAGATCCTGGGTTCGATTCCCGGCCGATCCGGATAATTTTTTCAATCACTTTGTGATTTTTAATGGTTCTAAATCAAGTATATGATAAATATTTTTCTAAATATAAAATAATTAGGTGCATGAAATTACTAACTGACATACAGGACATAGACGAACAGACCAAATTAATTAAAGAATACCACGAAATATCAATTCACTGCGGAATTGAAGAAACGTTAAAACATTTAAAACGAAATTATTAATTTGATAACATGAAATCAAAAATAACTACCTACATAAATACATGCGACACTTGCCTTAAATTTAAATACGAAAGACATCCATTACGATTGAAACAAGAACAAACCGAACAAGCGACTAAACCCTTCGAACTACTTCATATAGACACAAATAATGTACTAACTATTTTAGATAAATTTAGTAGATATGCGGAATGTACCATAATACCCTTTAGAAATTCAAAAGAAGTGCTGAAAGTATTTAAAAATTATATAGCTAGGAACGGAATCCCCCAAAAAATAGTTCATGACTACGGCTTAGAATTTTCAAACGTAGATGTTAGGGAATTTCTTAAAATGTATGGTATTGAACATCATATTACCTCTGCACGTAATTCAACTGGTAATTCTCCAGTAGAACGACTACATAATACTATATTAGAAATATTACGAATATTAAAGGAAAAGAAAAAACTACCATTAGATGAGTTATTAGATTTAACCATGATTACTTATAATAATTCAATTCATTCTAGTATACAATTTACACCCTTTGAAGTAATTAGAGGAGTTCGCAACAATACAATCCTACAACCCAATAGAGACGCATTAACAGAATACACTAAAGTGCGACAAGATGAAATGAAAATTATTAACGAAATTATACAAACACAAAATGAAAAACAAAAACAAAAATTAAACGATAATAATGACCAAAGACAAGAACCACCCCAATTAGAGATAGGAAATAAAGTATACGTTAAGAACAACCAACGAAATACTAAATTATTACCCCCTTATAACCCTAAACACGTAACTAAAGACAACAAACAAACCTTCCAGACCAAGAAATACCAATGCCACAAGGCAAAAATAAAACCTAAACGAAAATAATATTGTTACAGGTTTTTAACGATGAGGAACGCACAACGAATAGAATACCATGATATTTTACACACGAAAGGACTGATTGCACTTAACTTAGGTAGTACTAGCATAGTTTCACATTACAATAATTTAATTCATATTGTTAATTTAATTAGTATTAGAAGCACATTAGAACATTTAAAATATAATATTTACAATATTGAGTTTAACGAAACACTATATTACAATATCAAGAATTTAAAGGATTTATACAGTAGGATCGAACAAAATTTAGATAACTTGGAACCTAAAGTAAAACGCAATAAAAGAGGTTTAATTAACTGGTTAGGTTCAATAATTAAAACAATATCGAGAAACATGGATAACAATGATGCAATCAGAATTAATAAACAAATAGAAACATTAAAAAATAATGAACTATTAATAAAAGACAGAATAAATCAACAACATAAATTAATTACGCAAATGTTAGAACGTTTTAATAATGTCACGGAGTTCATTAATGCAGAACAAACCAAATTAAAAATCCTTGCTAACGTAATGAAAACTTACCCACACATTGAACAACAACTATTTCAATCTCAATATTACTTCTCAGTTCAGTCACAATTGCAATATTTGAATCAACATATTAACGACATAGTATTATCAATTGAATTAGCTAAATTAAATATAATATTCCAAACACATTCTTACACGAAACGAACTAAAATTGGTATTTGAAAGAGAATATCGAAATTTTAAGCGATGAACACCTATATGAATTATTAAAATTAAAAGCCTATTACAACGGAACTAACATCATATTTGCAGTCATGATCCCTCAATTTAAAACTGATACTTTTAACACTGTTAAAATACGTCCACTCCCAGAAAATCATCAAGTAATCAAACCCAAAACCAATCTGATCCTACAAAATAAAACCCACTTCCAATTCCTCGAAAAGACTTGCGACAAAATAGAACAGGAATATATTTGCCCACCTGTGAAGTTAACACCAAAGGGAGCCAACACCTGCGAAATCAAAATATTGGAAAATATGCCAGCCCAATGTACCTTAGATCGTACCATGGAAGAAGAATTTATTGAAGAAATAGAAGAAAACCACATCATTGTAATAATCAACCACGCAATCAACATCACAAATAATTGCGGAATAAAACATCACCAGTTTTATAGGCAAGCTCCATATCATAACAAATTTGTGCTACGTCACAATCAAGTAACATATGGGACGTTAAGCAGTTCAACCAACAACATAATCCTGGAACAAATCCTTTATAATACAGTTAACATTACTGACATTTCTAAAAACATTAATTTAGATTTGTTGCACGCACATCAGTATCACAGCTATCATCATTGGAATTCTAATAGCAACATGCATAGGATGTACCACATATCGAAAATGGAAGAACAAGAAAACATTCCAGAAATGGTCCAGTATATGATGGCGCCTACAGCACCACCAGTGGAAAATGCAGTCGTTCAATTCCCTTTTAAAATTGAACTCCCATCTTAAGGAGGGAGTAGTTATGAATTCTGGACTAGCCACCTTAATAGAACATCAGCTAATCTTCAAACTACTTAATTAAAAACACCCATTGGATATGTAACCAATGTCACACAAATTTCACTTTAATCATTTTTATTCCCTTTTCTGAAAACGTGACTTCGGTATTTTATATTATCATTAAAGTAATTTAAATATTTTTGTTTACTTTAAAATTAATAAGACATAATAAAAACAAAAATAGTCCGGACCTGGCTTTACTGCAATCCACGGTAAAGCGTATGATGAGCAAACCTCCTAAACATATATATATATATATATATATATATATATATATATATATATATATATATATACTACTCAAAACAAAATAAGGGCCACTCATGTTTATGTCAATTTAATTAAGGAACTAATTTTTTACTAAATAAAATTAATTTTAATAAGATTAAATAAAAAATTAATCCATAATTACATTTTTTGAGAATTTTATCATTTTTATAGTCATCAACAAACGTTCACGCTTTGAATAAAAGCACACATTATGCAACTTTTCGGTGATTTAATATCGAGTATGCCCTCCCCTTTTTAAAACACATTCTTGAAGCCTCCTCGGCATGCTTTCAATAAGATGCCTAACGGTTTCATCAGGAATCTCCTCCCAACATCTTCTCAAGACATCAATCAGTTGTTGTTGGGTGTGCACATCCTCTCTGGCTGCTCTGACTCGCCGTTTTAATTGATCCCAAAGATGTTCTATTGGGTTTAAGTCAGGGATATTTGCAGGCCACGGTAAAACCTGTATATTAGCCTCCCTATGGACAGTTTTTCGTCGCTCGAGCGGTATGCGCTCGGGCATTATCCTGCATCAGGATAAATCCGTCGGCCGCTCGTTGTGCAAAGGGGATCACATGGAGTCTGACAACCTGTTCGATGTAACTTTGAGCCGTTACAGTACCCTCGTTCAGGAAAACAAGCTCAGTTTTGCCTTGCAAACTAATTCCACCCCAGACCATGACATTAGGACCGCCAAATCTGTCGCGTTCATAAATGTGACGATCAGAAAACCTTTCCCAACTCCTTCTCCACACTCTTACACGTCGATCATCACTAAAAAACTTCACCTTGCACTCATCCGTGAAGAGTACGTGACGCCATTCCTTCGTCAATTCATCTAACACCCATTCAAGGTGTTCACGTGCAAATCTTAAACGGTTTGCACGATGCGCTCCGGTCAGTTTGGTACGGATTACTGGTCTTCTTGAACGTTGTTGGTCTTCATGCAAACGATTTCGTATGGTCTGATTACTGACAACAGTACCAGTAGATCGATGTAAGCGATTTTGGAGAGTACCTGCGGTATCAGTCGGCTCACGTCGTGCACACAGTCGAATGTAATGGTCTTCACGGGCAGTGGTAGCACGAACTCTTCCTGAGCCACGGCGCCAGGTTACACTACCAGTCTGCTGATACCGATTCCAAACATTTTGAATAGCCCTTCGTGAACAACCCAACTGCAGAGCCACGGAACGTTGAGATTTCCCACCCTCAATCATCGTTACGGCTCTGGTAGCAGTAGCTTCGTCCATATGGTGTCGAATTCTCGGCATTGTAAAAATAGATGATTGAATAACACGCCAAACTTCAAAAAACAACCTCAGCAATCAATAATCTAGCGCAAACTGATTTAAAATCGAATTCAAAAAATAAGTAAAACTAACCACTTGACGCTGTGCGAGACAAAAAAACGTTTAAATCTTCCCCTCAACAAAAATATCACTTAAACCTAACTGTTATCATTTACTCAACCACTTAATATCATAACAACAGTCATTTAGAAAAGTTATTTTGACGTGGATCGACATAAATCAGTTTTAAAATACAAACTTTTAAGTGGCCCTTATTTTGTTTTGAGGAGTATATATATATATATATATATATATATATATATATATATATATATATATATATATATATATATATATATATATATATATATATATATATATATATATATATATATCGGAGTCAAGTTTTCAGAAAAGGGAATATAAAAAATGATTAAAGTGATTTTTTTAATTATATATGAATAAAATATATGAAATGCATATATTTATTAAGGTTTGTCATAAAAATAGATAAATATATTCAATTATATTACAGGTATTCATTCTTTGTTTGTCATAGAATTCTGAAATTATGAAACATTATGAAACAAATACTCTGCCTTAATTTGTTAATTACGGGATAATTTGAGTTTCTCTATGTTTTTAACTCAACTGATCAGGAAAATTTTAGTCAAAAGTTCTTAGAAGTGCTACTATGTCCTTTCTTCCAGATTTTTTGGATTCACAGTTGAAAACTTCGTGGTTCGAGACGTTTTTTAATATCAAGATATACACTTTCATGCAAAATTTCGTTTATTAAAGATCACTTTTTCTGTTTCACTCATTTCACTTTATCATATCCTTTTTCGGAAATCGAAAATAGTTAACGTCTTTATTTAATGTCTTATACCGTGAATTTTTGCAATTTGGCATGACTATAAAAAATATAAGAACAATTTTAAGGGCGACCACTAGCAGAGGCGTAGCGAGCATAACTGGCGCCCGGTGCGTGACGCTTTATTCGCGCCCCCCTTAACTTCTAAAATTTTAAAAATTTTTAGTAGTGGAACGGTGCATTTAAAATTTCGGAAAAAATTCTTTCTCGTAAATTTGTATTTTAAATATTTTCCTAAAAGTTATCTTAGGGTAAACCTTTGTATTTTAAATATTTCCCTAAAAGTTACCCTAGGCCTTAACGACCTTTTTTTTACTCACCAGTGTTTTGTTTGTGTATCTACATATATATTTGAAATCATAACCTGGAAGTAATTTCATAATTTCGCTAAAAGTCTTTCATGTAACAAAATTCTAATGACCAACACAAAAAAAATTAAAGTAATAGCGCCCCTTCTACTAGCTTTTTACGCTCCTCTTATTAGCTTTTGACGCCCCTCTCAAAGTGGCGCCCGGGTCATTATAGTACCCCTTGCACCCCCCGCTCGTTACGCCACTGACCGCTAGTGTGACATTTTGACAAAATTGAAAATTTTTTTGCACGTTTCGATAGTCTATACCTTTAAAAATAACATATTAAAATTTCAAATGCATATCTCAAATAGTTTTTGAGTTACAGGCATCTGAAGAGCGGATTCTGATTTTCATTGTTAACTATGAGGTATTGAGAAATGTATAAAGGTTGATAGTTCGGAAGTTTCTGGACGTGGCTGCCAGTCACATGTTGTGGAGCAGCTAGACTATGGAGATTAGACAAGGAGTCGAAACTCAATGTATTCAAAAAAGTGTCCAAATCAAAGATGGCACTCGTGTTCGACGGATACGAAAGCGGTACACTACTTATTCTCAAATGGAACACTCTTAAATGGAAACGCGAGCTTCTATATCTTTGTTAGCTTTTGAATAGAATCCTCTGGAATTTTTTTCAATGTTCAACTCAGTTATAAAATGGGTTTTTCGATCGTTTTTAAAATAAACTTAACAATTTTTATTTTGCGTCGCATTATTTATATTGCATATTATATAATTCGCTGACGTCACTATGTAAAATCGGAGTCAGTACCATTGGATATCCGCCGTATAAAGTAATTTAAACTATAAGAGTTTATTTCATACATATGTAATTTCTATGTATTTCCTTATTATTAAATATCATCAACCGACATTGGTGATTCTCAAATGGAAACACTCATTCATCCCGACGTGTTTCTATTTGAGAATAAGTACTGTAGTTACATTCTGTTTTATCCCAAGGTTTATATATGTTTGGAAGGTTCGCTCATCACACGCTTTACCGTGGACTGCAGTATAGCCAGGTCCGGACTATTTTTGTTTTTATTATGTCTTATTAATTTTAAAGTGAACAAAAATATTTAAATTACTTTAATGATAATATAAAATACCCGAGTCAAGTTTTCAAAAAAAGAGAATAAAAAATGATTAATATGATTTTTTCAATTAAATATGAATAAAATATATGAAATATATTTATTACAGTTTGTCATAAAAATAGATAAATACAGGTATTTTAATTATGTTACACGTGTCTGTATTCATTCTCTGTATGTCATAGAATTCGGAAATTATGAAGCATTAACGAAATACTCTGCCATAATTTGTTAATTACGGGATAATTTGGGGTTCTCTATGTTTTTAACTCAACTGATCAGGAATAATTTTAGTCAAAAGTTCTTAGAAGTGCTACTGTGTCCTTTTTTCCAGATTTTTTGGATCCACAGTTGAAAACTTCGTGGAGGAGCAAATTCTACACCACTTTAACGTTCAGTATTTCACAAACAGGATTTTAAAATGAATAGTCATTGAATAAACCTCAGTTTCATTTTAAAAAACTTTTCTAACGATGGGAAATCATGTATGGGAAATTATATCTTCTTAGTGACGAAGAAAAAATTATTAATTTTTTAGTATTTCTCCTAGTCGTTCGAACTTAAATTTTTGGAAGATGTTTTTTAATACCAATATACCTATACACTTTCATGCAAAATTTCGTTTATTAAAGATCACTATTTCTATTTCACTCATTTCACCTTATCACATCCTTTTTCGGAAATCGAAAATAGTTAACATCTTTACTTAATATCTTATACCGTGAATTTCTGCAATTTGGCACAAAACACCGTTTACCAGGCATGACTATAAAATATATAAAAACAATTTTAAATGCCGGCCCTGAAGTAACAATTTTCAAGCAGGTATTAATGAAATTAGTTAAAATAACTAAATAACTTATCTTTGGTAAAAAAATAACTAATAAAATGTGAAAAATTAATAAAAATAATTATATTAAACTAAATATTATCTTATAATAACTAATAATTATTCAGAAATAATACTTTAAAATTTAAAAATGACAGTTCAGTGTTAAAGAATAAGTAACGATCAGTTGACGTTACATAAACAGCTGACTGCAGTCCGGACAGCAAAGTTTATATACACAGGCTTCATACGGAATGAGCAGAGATTGGTTTTATCCGTTTTATGTTACTATATTCGCTATATTCACATCAGTATTCGAGCATTATTAACGCCGCGATTGGTAAAAAAAGAAAGCCTTATATTTACCATTTTCCTGACCAATTTTGTCAATTCCTCTCATATAAGTCAGATCTCCATCTTATAATACTCCATTAGCTAGACCCTGGCACATTTAAACGACTCATCTAGTTATGGAGGGTAAATATCAGGAGGACTATCTTGACCGGAAAACAATAGAAAAATAGTTCAAAAAGTGTTCCGTTTTAAGTACTAAGTAACAGTTTAAAAACTCGCCAGAATAGTGCCAGAGTAGCAAAAGAGTATGAAATGAACTTTGTAGTTGTCGACGGAGTGAAGTGTGTTGTTTAATAACCTACAAAAAACTCGCTGTGAAACACGTTGAAAGTGATTCATAATTAGATGACCTTTTAATGTCTGTTAGTGATTTTTTTGTGTTGAGTTTTATAAAAATTTTTAAAATCATAAAACAATTATCTGTAACAATTATAATAAAATACCCCTGTCGCAGCATCTGCATAACATAGTGAATTTCCAAATATTTGGCACTGGCGGATCTCATCTAAGACCTGCACCTATTTAAAATAGTTTAGCTTTCTAAGAGTAAAAAAATTTTTAAAATCGGCTGGGTAATTAGTTTTGGTATTTTTGGGGACCCAACAACCCGAACGGATTTTGTGCAGCATAGTTGTATCCATCTAAAATAATTTAGTTCTCTAGCAGTGAGAAATTTTTTAGAATCGGTTCGGTAGCTTATTACTGGCTTTTTCGGATCTGCAAGATCCCGGTGGACCTCATTAAAAAATCAGCTCGACCGTATATTCTAGGCGGACTTTATGTAATATATATATATATATATATATATATATATATATATATATATATATATATATATATATATATATATATATATATATATATATATATATATATTCAAAACCCGTTGTCTAGCATTCTACGCCGCATCTGCATCCGCAGGACAGTTGCGGATCTCAGATAACACAACCTGTACCTATCTGAGATAGGTTACCTCGGTAATAGTAAAAAAAATTTCAAAATCGATCAGTTATTTTATTTTTGACACTTTTAGGTCCCACTGACGCTGTCGGACCTTACATAGTGTAATCTATCTAAAATAGTTTAGCTCTGTAACAGTGAAAAAATTTTCAAAATCGGTCAGTTATTTTATTTTTGACAATTTTAAGTCCCACTGACGCTGTCGGAGCTTACATAACGTAATCTATATCTATTTAAAACAGTTTAGCTCTCCAACAGTGAAAAAATTTTCAAAATCGGTCGGTTAGTTTATTTTTACCACTTTTGGGTCCATGGACCCTGGCGGACCTTACATAACGTAATGTATATCTATCTAAAATAACTTAGCTGCCTAACAGTGAAAAAAATTTTCAAAATCGGTCGGTTAGTTTATTTTTGACACTTTTGGATCCTATTGACCCTGGCAGACCTTACATAACGTAATCTATATTTGTCTAAAATAGTTTAGCTCTGTAACAGTGAAAAAATTTTCAAAATCGGTCAGTTAGTTTATTTTTGACACTTTTGGGTCCTATGGACCCTGGCGGACCTTACATAACGTAATCTATATTTATCTAAAATAGTTTAGTTCTGTAACAGTGAAAAAATTTTCAAAATCGGTCAGTTAGTTTATTTTTGACACTTTTGGGTCCTGTGGACCCTGGCGGACCTTACATAACGTAATTTATATTTATCTAAAATAGTTTAGCTCTGTAACAGTGAAAAAATTTTCAAAATCGATCAGTTAGTTTATTTTTGACACTTTTGGGTCCTATGGACCCTGGCCTACCTTACATAATGTATTCTATATCTATCTAAAATAGTTTAGCTCTGTAACAGTGAAAAAATTTTCAAAATTGGTCGTCTAGTTTATTTTTTACAATTATGAGATCAGTAAATCCTGGCGAAACTCATACAACTCTAGTACTCTAACAGTAAGAAAAGGGTTCTAGGGATCTCATATAACTTATGGCAGTCCGTAAGGTTCTTGCGGATATCATTTAATTAATTAATTCAAATACTTTAACTTACTAACTGTGAAAAAATTTTTAAAATCGATTGGGTAACTAATTTTTGGCCTTTTTAGGTCCCGAAAACCTTGACCTCACATAAAATACCTTAAATCCATTTAAAATTGTTTAACTTTTTAACATTAATAATTATTAGTGCAAAAATTTTCAAAATCGATTCATTTAAAATTTTTTTCCGTGCATACATACATATATTATGTTGTTTTGTTTCATATTTAATAATATTATATCACAACATAATGTTCAATTGCTTGTTTATTTAAAAATTCAATAAAAAAAAAAATCTTCATTACATAAGCTTACAAAATCTGCTTAATTCTCATTTTTCAACTTGAGACAGAACTATGCTAATTATAATGCAATAAATGAGAAACGAAACTATATACATGTATGTGTATTATAATACATGTATGTGGATAGATTTCACTTGTTCTCACAAAATTCTTTAAAAAAAAATGAAATATTATATTTTTATATTTCATAAAGAACTGAGACATAAATATAAATTACTTATTAGACTAACAAAGAAAGAAAATTAATACAAATGTGAAAATTTACATTTTCTCAAAAAATACTTAAAATAAAAAGAAAATTATAAGAATATTTTCTTCATAATTTTTTTCTGGCTTTTCAACGATGTAAAAATCGAACTGTCTAATGATAGGATCGAATGATAAAAAATGATAAAAAATGGTCAGAAAACCTGCTTCTGGGCATCCGACGTGTCTGGCTGACGAACTTAGCCTGGCTAATCCGGACTTTAGTTCGCACACAAGATTTTATAAACACTAAACGTTGCGTTCGAAAGTTATCGTGGCGACTATATATTATATATATATATATATATATATATATATATATATATATATATATATATATATATATATATATATATATATATATATATATATATATATATATATATATATATATATATATAAATTTTAGTGAATATCATTTTCGTATTCTAGAGACCTCAAAACATATTTCTGCCATAGCCCCGGGTTCAAATTGCGTCATGAGACCTACTGTAATAGCTGAATTTCGAGTTTTCGAAATTCGCTAAAAACAATAATTACATAACAACGCGGATGTTTTTCTTTCCTTTTTTACTTCTTTAAATTTACCTTTTTGCTACAGTAGCGCCGCGCCGTCACTATTTACTCCTTCCTATGGACACTTTTTGATACACAGATGGTGCTCCTGATATCTACCCTCCATACATCTAGTTTTACTATGAACGTTATAGTGGGTACATCATAAATAACATAAGCCTGTGATGGTTTCCCCCTTTAAGGTTTGACAACTGATTTCGATAGATTTTAGGGCGCTGATTACGAACAAAATATTCAAAAAATTCCAGCACGTCAGAATTTTCAGATATTAGGTATTAAAATTTTTGACTAAAATTACCTAGGTCGACCAAGTCAAGAATAGATTATGCATTTTTATTTATTTCCAATCTAATAAAAAGTCATTACATAGTTGTAATTGGCTTTTAGGAACACATTCTCATCAATGGTTTCATTAAGTGAAACCTAATTAACTAAGTGACATATCTTTATCTCGGAAAAAAAGGTGAATTTTAAGATCATCTGCTAATGAGCTTATTATTGAGGGTAATTTTTTTTCTTTTCAGTTTTAATTGATAACTAAACCTCGCAAATTTACGGTCCTAACAAGATCGTACTTATATTATAAAAACGTAAAAGTTAATAAGTGGGCGTAAATACATTTAAAAAAAAATTATATCGATATATTCTTTGTTAATCATCGGCTGTTAATAAAAATTAGTTTAAAACAACTAAAAAACAAAAAAGTAGGAATTCATTTAAAGAGATAGTGAAACATTTTTTAGGAAACAAAAAAAGTCCAGATTATAAAAATATAGTGAATAATATGCTCAACTATTTCCATAAACTGGGTTGCAATAAGAGTGTAAAGTTACATTTTCTGCAATCTCATATTGACTTCTTTCCTGAGAATCTTGGTGCCGTAAGTGAAGAACAAGGTGAGCGCTTCCACCAATATATAAAGGTTATGAAGAGCAGATACTAAGGAAGGTAGGACGCAAACATGATGCCAGACTATTGTTGGATGTTGAAGAGAAATGAACCGGATAGAAAGCATAAGAGAAAAAGATTGAATAGGAGTTTTGAAGAAGATAGAAAAATATATTATAAATCTTTTTAATTTACTTAGTTTCTTTAGCATTTTTTTCAGCTAATACTGTTAGTTTTTTGAGTAAAAATTTAATTTTAAATTCATTAATTTTTATATTTTCATAATAATTGTTAAAGAATTTTAAAATATGCATATCATCAACAAAAATAAATCTCGATGTGCTAGAAAAAAAACAGAGCTGTATTTTAATTTAACATACCTAGATATTTAAAAAAAAAAAAAAAAAAAAAAAAAAAAACATAATTATTGGAAGGGGGGGGGAAAATCAAATTTCGCAGGCCTGTGTAATTTTAGTGAAATTTCTCAGTGATTAAAACTAAAAGGTAAGATAATGAAAAACTACATTTTTCAAATTTGCTGCAGTTATAACTCAAAAATAAATCATCCGATCGATTTGATTCTTATTGCAGCTTCTGTTATATATATTTCTCCGTGCCATGAACCTCCAGTTTTCCGATCGAATAAAAAATGTAAATGTAAAAATCATCAAATTTTCGCGCAAAATTTGAAACTTTTTTTTAAAAACTCCACCATTTTGTTAAATTTCAACTTTTTTTTCGATTGGGGTTCATGGCATGGGCAGTACTTTCTAGTTTAATAAGCTTTTTGGTTTTTTTGATTTCAGGCACTGTGAAGGTCGCTATCACTGCAGCAGTGGGGAGACTCTTTTTGGAGCCTTGGGAGATCGCGAATAACTCACAGAATTTTCAATTTTTTGATTCAAAAATTTTATCATGAATTTATTATATATCAACGAATATATCCTTAAAATATTAAAACATTCCATACAGTAGTATTTTTTTTTTTTTTAAATTCCCAAAAATCACTTTTTTTCAGTCGGTCACACTAGTGGTCCCCCTTAAATGTCGGCTCTGAAGTAACAATTTTCAAGAAGGTATTATTTAATAAAATTAGTTAAAATAACTAAATATCGTATCTTTGGTAAAAAATAACTAACAAAATGTGAAAAATTAATAAAAATAATTGTTTTAAACTAAATATTATGTTATAATAACTCATAATTATTCAGAAATAATACTTTAAAATTTAAAAATGACAGTTCAGTGTTGAAGATTACGTGACGATCAGTTGACGGCTTGACGCTATATAAACACCTGACTGCCGTCCGTGGACAACAAAATTTTAACATAGCAACATATACGGAGCTTTCCAGCGAGGAAAAACACAAAGTGACACATTACTTTTTCAGTTTTTTTTTCCAGTTGGTAATCATGAGTTAATGCACAAATCAACAGCAATACTAAGGTATCATATCTGTTTGTAGGGCATATATTTAACATAGGTAACCTTTTGCGTATTTAATTTCCATTGTACATAACAGTTTGTTGTGGCAATTTGTTGTTACTTATCAAAAAGAAATTCAATTAATTTTTTTTTTAAGTTGGCAACCATGAGTCAATGCGCGTTTCCTTTGATTTTTCATGGTATAAATAATGGAGTATTATAAGATGGGATCTAACCATATATGTATTAAAACTATATGGCCAATCCCTATAAGAGGCAGTGGTTCCGATGAAGTGAGACGGATAGACATCGGGTAGAGGCACTTCAGTTGTTTTGCGCAGATGCATCAATTAGTGTTTACCGTGTTTACTGTTCAGATTGGTTCATATTACCACCAAAAAAGTCGCGTTTGCGCAAAACGAACAAAATACTTCCAAATCTGCACCGTGATGTTGGGACGTTTTTTTCATATCCATTTGGTTATATATGTATACTACATATATGGAAATACATACAAATTACATATGTATGAAATAAACTCTTATAGTTTAAATTACTTTACACGGCGGATATCCAATGGTACTGACTCCGATTTTACATAGTGACGTAAGCGAATTATATAATATACAATATAAATGACGCGACGCAAAATAAAAATTGTTAAGTTTATTTTAAAAACGATCGAAAAACCCACCTCATAACTGAGTTGAAAATTGAAAAAGATTCCAGAAAATTCTATTCAAAAGCTAACTAAGATAATATAGAAGCTCGCGTTTCCATTTGAGAATAAGTACTGTACCGCTTTCGTATCGTACGAACACGAGTGCCATCTTTGATTTGAACATTTTTTTAAATACACTGAGTTTCGACTCCTTGTCTAATCTTCATAGTATAAATACTTAACTACTAAAGTGCAGCCATATTTAAAAATTATGGTATAAAAACAATCAGTCACTATGTTAGAAATTGTAATTTTAATATCTAAAGTATGTTAATTTTTTTAATCAGACCCCTCTGGTTTGTAACGGTGTAAGCTCTATTAGCTAACGTTAGGCTAACAAAATTTTCTGGCGAACGCTAGCATGTTTTCTCGCTGGAAAGCTCCCATGGAATCGAGCACTGGTTGGTGTTAGAGAGTGTTGTTTGTGCAAGGCGCCAGACTACTATATGGTAGTTAGCATTCCGGCTGTCGCCAGAATTTTACGTTATCATACGGGCAGCGAGCCATCACCATTTTCTATGGTTATATACATATTTCGAGTTTGTGTTTGTATGTGTAATATAGTGGATATTAGAGAAAGATGCTTAACGGGGCCCTCTACCTCATTTTATCCGCGATTGCGCGTCTGTGCGCATACATCTGTGCATCAACATTAGTTATGTATAGTTTATGTGCAATATGTATTCTGTGGTTATGTGCTTTTGAGGCATATATCTATTATAACTATATGGCCAATCCCTATAAGAGGCAGTGGTTCCGATGAAGTGAGACGGATAGACATCGGGTAGAGGCACTTCAGTTGTTTTGCGCAGATGCATCAATTAGTGTTTACCGTGTTTACTGTTCAGATTGGTTCATATTACCACCAAAAAAGTCGCATTTGCGCAAAACGAACAAAATACTTCCAAATCTGCACCGTGATGTTGGGACGTTTTTTTCATATCCATTTGGCTATATATGTATACTACATATATGTTTTGAGGACGTACAGCATATATGTAGTATACATATATTGCTAGCAACGTATCTAACCTATGAGAGGAATTGGTCGCCAACAAAGAGAGACAGACAATACAAAAATAGTGTACCATTTCCATTCTGCGCATGTCTAGCGGTTCACATGAAAAGTAATAAATAAACTCATTCATATTTTTAATATTTTATTGTTTGAATTTTCAACTCAGGAGTGACAATTTTATTTATCTAAATAATAAATAAACACATTTATTGCTTATTAAATATCATTTACTTTATAATTTATACTCGTACTTGTAATGACAAATAAAACGAGAGAGTGATATCGTCTGCACTCTAATGTTTGCGACCAAAAATGCAAATTGATAGCAATATTGGTATAATACATATATGACGTACAGTACAGTACAGTAGGATAAGGATAGGGGGCCCCGTTAGGCAGCGTTCTCTTTTTATCGAACTATCACGTCCACTTACATAATAGTTCTGTTACTAGCGCGGTCTATTCTTATATGTCTACAGCCTCGTCTGTGCGTTTGTGTTTTGTAAATGGAACACGACCAATATTACATTAAATACATTTGGAATACATTGGATATCCGTTTTGGGTGTTGTGGCGTGCCGATCGTGCCGTAACTAGGGTCCCTGTAATAAGAGTCTGGACACTGGCCATTTATAGGGAAAATCAAGGGACCAAACTAGAATGTCTATCAAGCTGTTCCACTTGTCGCTATTGGGTGACGTAAAATCTCCCTACTATGTTGTATACGTACACACTGTTTGCAATGGTGTTGGTTTGGTGTTTTGTAGTAGTGTGCGTATTCACACACACTACTACAAAACACCTATTATGGGACAGCACCAACCTGTCCAATTCAAGTAACAATGTCTAACAACGTATTACAATGTACTGTGTGTTCAGCGACGGACACCAACTGACTACATGTCTTAAGCCGTGTCGGGCACACTTTGGGCTCACCACTAGTTACAATTTTCTACATTTACGCTGAGGACTTGGGGAAAATAATGAAATAAATATTTGTATTTTGTATGGAAAATATAATTGCCAATTCAACGCACACACTATTAAATAACTGTCAGGAGAATATTAATGCTACCACTACTGGTTTGATTTGATGTGCGTCATTATTTTGAAAAAGTACGTTATTATTTTTCCTGTACATAAATGGCCGGCAAGGAGTCAAACTAGTATGTCTACCAAACTGTGCCCGCTGTAACCAACGAGTGACGTAGACACAGCACTCATACAACGAAAACACATGATGTATGAACACGAATATACGAATGTATTAGTATGATATGCTGACGATGATGTATGCTGTTCGCATACATATACTATATACTATGATGCCCCACCTATGTGACAACCAGTCAACAATTAAAAATAAATTTATTTATCTTAAGAAAGATACCCCTTTATTTTGAGAAATTTTTTATTCAATAGAATTTTTACACTTAAATACGACACACTTCATATTTATTTCTGTTTAAATTTCACGAGTTGATTAAAAAACATAATATTTATTAAGACGTGAACAGCACGATGGGCAGTAACAGATTAAATCAGTAGTGGTGTAAATTGCTACTTACTGCAACTTTCGGATTACACTGTTTTATATGTAGGCTTCATCTGTCTCATTTGTGATGGCCGGTGTCTAGACTCTTATTATAAGGACCGTATCCGTAACATAACGTTGTCTGGCGTGCAAAGTGTTTCCTCGCGGACCTAATGTGCATATAATATTATAATGTGCACATCTGTAGACAAAACCATTTGAGGTTATCAAGTTGAAAATCTTGATTTAAAATTTAACTGGACATCAGTAAAACAGAATAAACATTAAAAAGTAAATTTACATCGTTAAATACTCCGATATATGTATAGTTAAATACGTCTTAAAAGCAACTTCGACTGAATCGTTCTAAATGACAGGTTAATTTAAGTGTTAGGACTCAAGAGGCTCAAGAGGATATATTATGTAAAAAAGTTGAATAAAAGATCAAACAAATGTGTAATTATCTTTATTATTATGAAATACAATTTTCAACAATGATTTAACAAAAGAAATCCTGAAATCGTCATTTTTACTTTGAGGTAATATATTTTTGAATTGATAATTAGGTATATACCTACCTTTATTTTTCAGTGTCAATTACTGGTTATAAAAATCAAATTTTATTTTCAGATATAATTTTATTGTTTAGCGGTAAATTGCTTAATAATGTTATGATATAAGGATAACACACAGAAACTTAAAATTGAAATTCCAGTGAAATCGAATACTTTCCATTTGAAAAGTGCTTATAAACTATAGGTTAGAAATAAAAATTCAGGATGGAAATATAGCTGAAAGTTCAAAAACGCTTTTGTTGAATAATTTTAATGTAATTATAACTGAAACAATGAAGTAAACTCGAACCGGAAGGAAACCAGTTAATGTTGTAGTGTATTCCAAAACGAAGGAATTTATACTGGTCAAAACTGTTTCATTGCCGTGTGTTTTAAATTATTCTAATTTTAATTTTGTCACTTTCATTATCATCGAAAATAATGTAGTAGATCGAAATTTGTTTGTTTATAGCGACGAGTTACATGGGTACACATTGAGCATTAATTTATATCTACAGAGTGAGAGCACCAGTTATTTCTGAGTGTTTCTTTTATTCAAGTTATTCAATTTCCTGGTAGACAGGAATTTAAATAACTGGGAAAAGCTGGTAGTCCAAGCAAATTAAATTTTTACGTGCTTTTATATGGAGAAGATAGGAAAAAATCCGTAGAATTCCATGAACTATTTTTGAACAGCTGAATCATTGGAGAAGTTCCTCAAAATGGCGACCAAAGAAGGCCAAAAACAGTTTTTGCATTTTTTTAAAAGGACTGAATTTCGTACAAAAGTTGTAGTAACTATTTAATACCAACAGCATGAGACCAATTTCATGAAAATTAGTGTATGAACAAATTATTTATCGCAAAAAAACGCCAAAAATCGCGATTTTTTCAATTGCTTACACCTTAAAGGAAGAAACATATTTTTTTTTTTTTTAAATTGGGCGAAAGTATAATCCTTGGCAAGTAGAATAGGAACGTGTTTAAAAAATTGCAAAATATTTGGTAGTTTTTGCAAAAACCAATTTTTTCGAAAAAAAAACTTTTTTTTGCAGAATTCGATTTAATCAAGTTCTCGATCACCTGCAGGCACGTTTACGGACTTAAATTTTTCTTAAAGATTTGTATTAACGTATGCAATAAGTGCGCGCATTATTAAGTTATTCAAAATACGCAAAATAAATGATCGAAAGATTAATGATTTTTATGAATCCAGCAAACTTCGATTATTTTTCAGATTTTGAAATTTTATTTAGTTTAGTTTTTAATGTATTTAACAAGAAGTTATTACATAGGCTGGTAATACAATTAATACATTAATTAAAATAAATACATACATAAATATAAATAAATATTCTCTGTTCAACCGGAAGGTGCAATTTTGACATTTTAGTCTTTCGTATAATTTATGACTTTCCATTATCACTTCAGCAGTACAAAAATGCACGTTCAATCGATTACTTTAAACGGATATTTTACAGATATTTATATTATAATATAAAATGAATAGAAACAACTTCCAAAAAAATAATTTGAACATTTTTACTGTTTGATTAGTTTATTTGAAAAATATATTGGATTATTATATAAAATTATCTGAAAAATAGTGATATAGAAGAAAACACCTTAACAAATTTAAAGAAATAATATTTATTAATTATTATAGTCACAATCGAATTATTATTAGTCACAATCGGAACTATCAGCTGAATCTGTTGAGGAAGATTCATTTAATTCAATTATGAAACGTGCCTGGGCATTTTCAATTAAATTGTCTACGTTCCACAAAGCCTCTTCTTGTTTTAGAACATGCCGTATACAATTTTTCCAGTCTTCAGGTTGAATTGTGTTAATTGCCTGCTGCACTAAGTCTTGAATTTCAGCAAGCTTAAATGTTTTATTATTACTTGCTACGAATCTCTTAACCTAAAAATGATAAAAAGAATTTTTATTGTTTATTATAACGATAACTGAAATATTAATTCGAATTCCAAACTTTGTTCTAATAAATTTTTAATAAAATGAGCTTACCTTGCTCCATATTAATTCAATAGGATTCAGTTCACAGTGGTACGGTGGTAACCTTAAAATAGTTATTTCTTTTTCCCGTGCAATCTCGTCTACAGCATATTTTAAATATTGTTTTTTTAATGGTTTTATTATTTCTAATAACTGACTTTTAAGTTGATTTTCTTGAAATGGAATATTTTTATCCCGAAGCCACTTCTGCAACTCAGCTTTTCTCCATGCCGATGTTGGCAATGCTTCCACACGTCTGGAATGGTACGGTGCATTGTCAATAACCAGAATGTTGCCAGGTTCCATATATTTAATTACTTCCCGAAACCAGTTTTCGTAAAATGTGGCGGTCATTTCTTCGTGGTAATCGTTTGTTTTTTTTGACTCAAAAAACCACAAACCATTTTCTAAGAACCCATCCTCGCTTCCTACATGCGTTAAAATTAATCGTCTTCCTTTTCCCGTAGGAGCTTTTAATCCTGTACTTAAGGACTGAATTTTTGATTCCAGAGGTGAGGTAATGCTATTATCAACCCAAATTTTAACTTTAGTCATTCCCTCGTTCATCCATGTTTCATCGGTGTAAAAAATTTTACGGCCTTCCATTCTAAATTTTTTTATACTTTCTAAATAATTCCTCCTCCACAAAACAATTTCACTTTTTTCTTGAAGAAAACTATTTTTGCTTCTTTTCGAAAATTTAAAATTTAGGTCCTAAAAATAATTGTGGTAATTAGTAATACCATCAGTACCTATTGAACATAACAAACTTTACCTATTGAACATAACTTTACCATACCACACTTTGTATTTTAAAAAAAAATTAAAATTTCATGACTTAATTCAATATTAATTTGTAGCATTTTTTTACTGATATAGCTATTTCTAACAAACTACTAATGTTCTATAAATTTTTCTGACTACTAACCGTCATTTTTTTAAATCATTAACTTTAAATCATTAACCGCATAAAAAAGTATTTTTTTTATAATCTGGACCGAACCTTTTTATAGCTATTTATGATATTTTTGAATATATTTTTTTATGCGGTCCCTATCACCGTATAAAAAAAGGTTCAGCTGTATATAGTTATACAAAAAAAAAATTCTATATATAAAAAAAACTTATTGGCATTAATAGCTAGTTATTGATAAAAATAACTTACATTGACTAAAATTTTATAAAATGTCGTCCTCTTGAAATTTGGTAGCTCCGGAGAAGAATTAACGGCGTTCAACATTTTATCCACTGTCGGAATTTCATTACGGAAAGAAAAATTGATGTAACGTTCTTCTTATTAAAAATTTATCGGTTTCATCCAAAGAAGAACTTATGGAAGTTGCAGTTGGCTCCGGTTTTTTGGGTTCCGAAAGTGTACCGGTTGTATTAAATTCTTCTATTATTTTATACACGGTACGTTGACTAACACCGGTTACTTCCACGATAAACTGAATAATTTCACTTTTATATATTGGAGTTAGGGTGGTTTCAGCCATTTTTTTACTATATAAATTAAAGACAATTTGCTTATCTACAAGCGTTAATCTTGAGTTTCGTTTGATTTTAAACATTGTATACGTAAAATAGTAACACGATACTAGCGCAATCAGATACAGATTCTAACTGATATGAATACTAAAATTAGAGCAAAAAATTTTTACTTAATAAGTATTACTTAATGATTCATCATTGAAGAATCATCATTAATCATCATTTTTATCAATATCAATATCGTTATCATTTATCAAGTAACTACCCACTTGATGAATCATATCAATATTCATTACGCATCCCTTTAAACTAAGATGAAATGAAAAAGATACTAAAGTAAGTAGGTAAACATATACAATTATATTAGTAATAAAAGACGGATAGAATAATACTGATCATAAACTACTTTTGGTATTTCTTGTTAAAAATAAAGAGACATAGGGTACAATTCGTGCTAATTGTATAATCTGTCTTTTTTTTTTTAGTCTCTCGTTTTTCGGACGTTCTTATTATTTGTTCTTTTCCTAAATGATTATTTTCATTTTTGAATAATGATTTATTACTAGTGAATACTCTGCCTGTCAAAATTGCACCTTCCGGTTGAACAGAGAATAAATGACAAATTGTATAACAAACGACGGTAATTATGCACTTACGATGTGCATTAGAAATGTATATTTTTTTTAATTTTAAATGAAACTAGAGATAAAAATAACAGATTCTACGTTTTTATTTTTTTGCGGACTCCTCGATAAATAATTAAAATATTGATTTAAAATTGTCGTCTGATTCAATATTATTTCAGCCATTTTTCATATATGTGTGAGCGTTCTATGTATGTGTAGTAGTGTGACTACATGCATACTCTTTCTTTATTGGTTTTTTAATGGCGGTATGTTTTTAAAATCATTGGCGCGCGAAAATTTAAAATTGACAAATATATAATTTGTTGTTGTTGTTAGTGTTGCTAATGTTGTTGTTGTTAGTTGTTCCTTTTGTATTTTTTAGCTAAAAATACGTGATTTAAAAAGATTTTGTTTTGTTTTAAATTAGTAGTTAAACTTACCCTAATTAAAAATAACTAAATTAATTGTTAATAAAATTCATATTAATTTTAATTGTGTTTTCAAAAGAAAATTTATGAATCTGTCCTAGCTAGAGCACTCTTAAATTATAAATACTTATTTATAAAGTGTGAAAAAACTATAAATGGGACTGATTTTATTTTATATTTTACCAATTTTGTTGGTATCATTTGTTATTTAGTAATATAAAAATTTGAGGAATGCCCTTGTTTGCTTTCACCTGCATTAACTGGTGTGGTTATATGCAGTTTAATAAGCAAACAAATTTTGCTCTGAGAAGACAGAATTTTTGTTATCCTGTCTCATTTACCTCCCTAAACCAGCCCCATCCTGAAGAGTTTTGTTCAAGTGTACTCGTTATCCTAATGATTATTCACTGTGAAGGTGAATATAATTGCCCTACTGCAACATAAAATGCATGTAAGCGGGACTCTAAATCTGGATATTTACGCTTAAATAAGTACTCAGCTAAATATCCAGTAAAATGTGCCGATTTACCTCCATACCGCGAAATATTTGCGCGAACTTCTCGCCACACTCTTTCGATGGTATTTGTATGCGCACCTGATACTGGATCGACGAAGTTATAACTATGATTTACGCTAAGATGTTCGAAACCTTCCGTACTTAAGCTATGATAAGCTTTCTAACAATCTGATATAATCGTTGTACCTGGTTCTATGTACTCTCTGATAACTTGCAACAAAGTGGCAGAATTCCTTTCTGCTACAGGTACCAAAAAAGTACGACCAGTTCCTCTTTCTATACCCCCCAAAAACCCACTGTCCCTTAATAATTCGACCACGGTGATATTTTCGGCGCCCGAACTTCGTCTCGTCAATTTCTACAATTTTTCCTGAACCACCGATTTTACTGCTATTATTTATAAGTGAAAAAATAAAAACTTCGCGACAATAGGAATACTAACTGACCATTGTATGTTGTGAAATTTTTAAATTTCGACAAATGAAAACTTGACGAGGTGGTTTCATGAAAAGTAAAGCGGTTGTGAGCCGCCAAATTGTAATTAGGTCTAAATGAGAATTTTCAATAAATGTATTAAACCTACCACTTTGAAAAAACCTACATCGTTGAGATTTATTTTTTGGTGTACGCTTAAAAGTTCTAAAACAACGAAAATTTAGATTTGAATCGAGTACACATTTCATTTTACAAGTCGGACAGTAACATTCGCCTAAAAGTACACCATGCCGAATTAAAAAATTTTTCACGTCCTCAAAATTAAACGCGGCACTATCCCAAAATAAAATACTACAACCCTCGCATAAATTAACCGAGTTACCCGAGCTACCCATTATCTCAACAATATTTATAATCGTAAATAATCTATAATTGCCAATAAATGCCCAGAAATATTAAAGTCTGATAAATTATTGGCTTGATAAAGATAAAGTCTGATAAAGACTGATTAATTGTTGGCTTGCTGGTCATTTATATTGTTCTTAAACGTCGGATGGATTTTTCTAGAATTTATATGACCGTCGCAAAAAATTTGAATGTTAAACAATCAACAATTAAATAGACCATTTTAAAATTTAATAACGTTTTACTGAACTTTACAAACAAACTGGTTCATTGTTAACCTGTCGTTTCTTTATATTTGATATGCGTACGTTAATAAATTTGTAACGGAATTTTCTAGAGTTTCTATACCATCTATAAAATTTAAAAAATCAGAATTTTCCAAAATTAAAAGAAAAATATTACAAAACTTTTTGATAAAATGTTAAAATATACTTTTATTTGCAGCAGCTACATATTTGTGGAATATTAGAATCTAATTCAGTGTTTTGTCAAATGTTATGCATTTTAAAATTCCGCGCGCGAATTATTTTAAAAACATACCGCCATTAAAAAACCAATAAGGAAAGAGTATGCATGTAGTAACACTACTACACACACATAGAACGCTCACACATATATGAAAAATGGCTGAAATAATATTGAATCAGACGACAATTTTAAATCAATATTTTAATTATTTATCGAGGAGTCCGCAAAAAAATAAAAACGTAGAATCTGTCATTTTTATCTCTAGTTTCATTTAAAATTTAAAAAAATATACATTTCTAATGCACATCGTAAGTGCATAATTACCCAAACGACTAACAAACAAATAAATGTACTTGACAATAGTTGAATATTTATCAATTAACAATAAATAGTAGTAAATAATAAATCTATCTAATATTATAGTAACACTAACAATCGGTATAGCCATCGTTTGTAGATTTAAAAAATTTGCTTATAAAATAACAAAAAGATAACAATATTAATAATAATAATAACAGTAGTAAAATTATTAAATAACAAAAAGATTGTATGAACAATTGCCATGCAAAGCATTGTACGTAATAATACATATAGGTAAATCCTTGTTCTTGCATTATAAATGCTCGCAGTTTCAGTACGCCGTCCATATAAAAAAACATATCGTTAATTAACTGGACATTTACAAAATATAATAAAATATTGTAAACAGTGTCGCGGTTTAGCACAGTAGTAACATTCAAGAATTTAGTTATATAATTATTTCGCAGGCTATTGTATATGCGACATTCTATTAACAAGTGATACAGTGTCTCAAATTCTTTTAAATTACATAACGTACAGATCGAGCCCGGATCAATATTATGGAAAGAGCCGTTAGCAAAAAATATAATAATACGTGAATTAGCTGTACGCAACTGGTGAATAATGCGTAGTTTTTTAAGAGGAAGATGGAAATTTAGCATTATTTCCTGATTAATATTTATAAGACGATAATTAGGTGCGTAAGAAGAGTTCAGTATCCGGCTATTATCTTCAGAAACACAAAAATTATTAAATTCTTGAACCAGTGAGTTTATATTACTTTTAATTAATTTTCCATCTTGAATATTCCAAAGTTCCTCCTTATTCATTGAAGTAAATAATTTTCTTAATTTACTTACCCAGTTATATTTATCAGATGTAGCGCTGTCTATGACAAGGGATAATAACCTTTTATAGCAAATAACCGGTAGTCGGTTTGCAGGTAACATAAGAATTTTACACAAAAATTTGAGGGAGCGCTTCAATGTAAGTACTGATAGTTTTTCTAAACCGAACTCCTGATGTATAATATACCTTGGAGTTGATCTATTTAGGCAGTAAATAGATTTGAAAAAATTTACTTGAACTTTTTCTATCACGTCAAAGTAGCTTAGTCCCCATATTTCTGATTAATACAACAGAACGCTGAGAATAGTAGATCGGTAGAAATACTTAAGCGAACTGTAAACTTCCATCTTCGAACTAAAAATTATAGTTTTACAATTAGCAAGCGCTGAGTTTGCCTTTGCCACCATTCTATTAGCAGCATTCAGAAAAATACCTGACGAGCTAAAATTAATGCCGAGGTAATTATAATTGCTTACAATTTCTAAATGACATCCATTAAAAGTGAAAGCAGGGTTCCCAGGAATCTTACCAGCTCGTTTAAATACCATGACTTTTGATTTGTTTATATTAACCTCAAGCTGGTTATTATTACAGTATAATTCTAACAGATTTAATAATTTTTGTAAATGATATTTATTAGAAGCCAATAAAATAAGGTTATCTGCATAGAAAACTGCAGCCAAGTTATAGTTACAAGCAATATTAACACCTTTAACATTATTGGATCTTAAGAAAGTATGAAAGTCTGCTATAAAGAGTGAAAAAATTAAAGGACTGAGTGTGTCTCCTTGGAGGACACCTTGATTTACTTTAATGTTGCCAGAGTCACGCCCATTAACTTCCAGCCTAATACTTGCCTGCTGATAAAAATGCTTTATGATTCTAATCAACTTTGTTGATAACCCTATCTGATGTAGCTTATTCCATAGTAAAGTGTGATTTATAGAGTCAAAAGCCTTCCTAAAATCAATAAATGCACAAAAAAGCTTTCCTGATTTATGACTTAAAGAGTAGCTAACAACAGATGAAAGTATAAAGATATTATCCATGCAGCTTCGACCTTTGCGAAAACCAGTCTGCTCTTCTGGTAAAATGTTACTGAATTCTACCCAGTCTGTAATTCTATATGTGAGAATTTGGTATCATACTTGGTTCAACTCCTTCAAGTGATTTTGTGAACTCGTCAAAATAATCGTTGAGAATTTTCTCATTGATAGCAGCTCTACTTCTTTTTACATTTTGGCAAAGCCTATTAGAAAGTTCTTTGTCATGTCTTTTCATAAATGAATCCACAAAGTCAATACCAGGCATATTGTTTTGAAACCTTTTTTCCGTTCGCCCACGGCGATCTAGATATCCTTTCACAATCAGTCGAATATCAAAGGTTGTTAGCGGGAATCCCCATTTTCCAGCCAATGTTATACATTCTACCAGCTGGTTTTCTTCAACAGGACTTAAAATACAAGGTCTTCCTACCTTATTGGGTTTCCCTTTCACTGCTGCTGTAAGAGCACAACTTGAAATTCCATACTGTTCAGCAGCTTTCCTCAAAGAAAGTTCATCATCCTTCACTGTTTTTACCGCTGAAGCGAGCTTTTCATCCGAATAGTCCTTGTACTTTCGAGCTCCAAGGGGCCGGTGGTAAGTTCGAGGCATATTTTAGTCTGAAACAAAGAAAATTGCTGTAACTATGATTTTTACTTTCACATAGTATGTTTTTTCATTACGGGGTAACAAAAGCCACTTTTATCTGGCTTTTGTTACTCCGTAGTCAAAACAGCTGTAAAACAAAAAAAAACTAACCTTAAATATGGAGAATGAATTAAAGCATGGTCTACACAGACAACTAAGGTTATGTTTTAAGATAGTTACTAAGCTTGAAGGAAAACAGACTGGGCTGGACAGAAAAAGTTATAACAGCTATGAAATTACAATACAAATTACTTCTAAATAATAATAAATTGCTAGGCTTACCTTTTAATCTCAATAAATGTTGTACTCCACTAGCTTCAAGTTCAAACGATTTTCAACTCAGACACATATAAACATCCACAATTGCTGCAAACAGTGTTGCCAACATCAGGGCCGGCGCTAGAGTTTTTGCCGCCCCGGGCAAGATAAAAACTTAACGCCCCTAGTCCTCTAACAAAAATAAAAAAAAGTTTAATTTCTTACCTTTACAGAATGAGAAACAATGTTTCAGTGGTTTCAAATTTAGTTCTATTTGACGTAGTTTCGCTTACAACACATAGGTTTTTAACTCACCAAAGCAAAAAGCTTTGAAACTACTTTGAAATATCAAATTTACTTCTGTAGTCAAATATATATACTAGGTATATTTTAAATAAAAAAATATTAGAACATAAAATAAAATAAAAAAAAATTACTTGTGTCACTGTCACTAATTAAAAGTGCACTTTACGAGCTTTTTTGGCTGCAAATTCTTTAACAATTTCTTTGAAATTTAAATTTGCGCTAAATTCATGTTCAATAGAAATGGTTGCCAAATTACTAAGTCGTTGTTCGGACATTGATGACCGCAAATAATTTTTAATTAATTTCAATTTCGAAAAACTTCTTTCGGAACTTGCTACACTCACTGGTAAAGTTAACAAAATTCTTAACGCCACTGCTACGTTCGGAAATAAGTCATGTTGGCTTACATAATTTAACACATCTAAAGGGGTGCTTCCCTTTTTAACGGAACTGCATAAAACATCCAGTTCGTCTGCTAATTCCATGGAATCAATATCTTTTTCATTTTTTGTATGATCAGATAAGGCATTTTCTAAGTTTTTGCATCAATATTAAATCATTTTTCTCAATTTCTTGTAATTTCTGTATGTCAAATAAAAATGAAAAATATGTACAGTATTTTTCAAGTTGTAAAAACCTTTCTGTTACTGAACTTAGTGCTATGTCAAGCACATTAAAAAAGAAATCTACTTTAAATTTTATTTTCGGATCTTGTATCGGCATATCTTTTGATTCGTAACCAAATTGTCTTCGAACTTTTCTTTGTGTCACAGATGGAGTGTTTATGAATTCTGGTGTAACATCAAGTTGTTCTGCCAACACTGTTGCATCTTTTATAATATTCTCAAAGCCTTCATCTGATCGAATTTTTTCTAAATAGCATACAACTTGTTTTAATTCATGTAAAGTTGCTGAAATATCCATGTTAATACGTTGCAGCATTTTACTAACTGTATTGATATGGTTTAAAATTCGATACCAAGTAATAATGGAGCATAGAAATTGGAAATTCTTCAATTTCAAAGCTAAACATTCCGCTTCATGTCTAGCCATTTTATCCATACTTTCGTCGGTACAAATTTCTAGTAGAGAACCGTAAATATCCTCCGGTTGATATCAAATGGGACGAATAGCTTCTATACGGCTTTCCCATCGCGTAGTAGACAGTGGTTTCAATGTTAATTTAACATGCTTCTTTAATACATCCCATCTGTGTGTAGAGCCAGAGAAAAAGACATATAGTTTTTGAATAAAACTGAAACAAGAAACTGTTTCTTTCGATGACATTACTGCGTCATTTATCACTAGATTTAAGGAATGACAACTGCATGGAACAAAAAAAGCTCTGGTATTAATATCAGTAATTCGTTTTTGGACACCGGAATTTTTTCATGTTTGAACGATTATCATACTCTTGTCCTCTTAAATCGTCAATTGACAAACCGTTTGCCGCTAACTGTTCAATAATTATTTGGGATAATGAAGCTCCAGTGGTAGAAGTGACTGGTACAAATCCCAAGAAACTCTCACAAATTTCAGCTTTTTTTTGATTATTTTCGTCATTAATAAAAACATACCGCAAGATAATAGACATTTGCTCAATATTACTGATGTCACTTGTACAATCTACAGTAATACTATAATATTGTCGTGCCACCGGGAACCGCACCCAAGGAGAAGATGTGTTGTATTCTTCGTTCCTTTTAGCGCTTATGTCGCTGGTCGAGACACAATGGGTCCAATCTTCCAGGGAAACAATTGATTTAATCTTCCCGTTGGAATTTTCTAAATTCTTCACGGTCGCCAGTTGTTTTTATTGAACAAGTCCAAAAACAACAAAAAGACTTTACACTTTAAACTTTACTTTTCACTGAAAATTTGTAAGGAAACTTCCTCAAAAATAAAACACTTGAAATACTTTTAATTTTTAACTTTATTTTTACTAATTAACTATTTTACAATAATCGTACAGCATGACGGGTATGAAGACCAAAAACTAACTCTGATTTGATTGCGTTTGGCTTGTCCTATTTATACAGATTTTGTTAGGGGTGAAAGCAGACAAGGAATATTCTAGAAATTTAATAAATTATACAAAAATATCCTTTTTATTACAAAAAATAGAAATATCCTTTTGTTTGAAGTGAAATCGTTCCAATGTCCTTTTGTTTGGGGTGAAATCGTTTCTTATGAATTGTTGGTGAAACTTTCTATTTGCTGTGTCACCACAATATTTTGAGCTTTTGACTCGACGTATTATATTTTGTTTAATATTTTCTCCTAGCAAATGGATGAGTTCATTTTGTATATCTTTGCCTAAATAATGTTGGTGAATTTGTTTCCCCTGAATTCGTAATATATGTTCAGACATTGTTGTATCAAATGTCGCAATTAATTCTATTAGCTTTAGAAAGTTACCATTATTATTTTCGTACAGTTTATCCGACGAACCACGAAAAGCTAAACATTGTTGTCCTAAATACTGAACAATTGCCAAAAGCCTTTCTATTACATTTTGCCAATGGCGTGCCTCTTCATTTAATATTCTTTGCTGAGTAGCGTCAATAGTGGTTTGGGATTTTATTCGAGTTTCTAATTCAATCCACTTTTTATGCGCAATTAAATGATTTTTACTATTTTCATGTTCTGCTAAACTTTCCGATAGATGTTTCCAATCTTTGTAACCTACTGTTGACAACAAAATTTGAACAGCTGAAAAAAGTTTACAACAAAAGCAAAACACTGCGTTATTTTTGCGGGAATATATCAACCACGACCTTCGCACAACTTCACCATTATGTAATTTCTTTCTATAATACGTCGGTTTAAAACGGCGGCCAACGTTATCTTGCGGAAAATTGAATTCAGTTTCTTCACCACTGTTACCAATTTGTACCGGTCCTTTTTCTACCATAGACAATTTTAATGAATCATTCAGTATTTCAGGCCATTCTGCCGGATCGTACGAAATTGAGCTTCCTTATATTTCGCAAGTACTTTTATTTTCTTCAAGTTCTGGATTTGTTTTCTCTTCCAATTCTTCAGAAGGTAGCAGTTCAATGGATTGTCCTTCCATGACTTCCGACGTTGTATATTCCTCACTTTGAACATTTTCGGAAGTAGGAATATATATTTCACTAACACTATCACCAAGAAAGTTATCTAATTTTAAAAATTTACTTAACGAACCCCTCATTTTTTTAAATATTTGCGTCTCTTTCCGCCCTTTTCTTGCGGTATTGAGCACCTGATAACCGTTTTCGTCCATATTCCGACATAATACGATTGGTAAACTTACACTATGTTTAATCAATAAAAGTCAATAGGAAAAGTTCTAATTAAAAAGTTTATAATAAATAAAACATTGAAAAAAAAGAAAATAGGAGTAGTAATAACAACAAGACACAGATATAAAAAAAAGAAAAAAACAAAATCTAAAACATTAGCACAAAATTTACTAATTACAACAATTAGTCCTACGCACTGTACAGATTTAAATTACACTAGTAACTATCGTTATCAGTTACCATCATCAAATATACCTATTTATCTTAACTAAAAAATTTGTTCCTTTTTCAAAAATTTTTAAAATTTCTTTTAATGAATGGTCAGTTTTTTAACTCTTTCATTGGTGCATAAAATACAATACGTATCCTATATCTCCATATGAATCGAAAATACATGTATTTCCGATTTTTTATGTTAAAAATAAAGGTTTAAATTTCACAAATATTAAATTTATTGTTATTGAATCTATTAATAAATTGTACAATTTTTTAGTTTGAAAAGGTCCTGAAGTAGATTTTTATTGCAAACAGATGTGGAATATTGGTCTGTTTTTGTAAAAGACAATAAATTTTAAAAGTGAAGTAGAAATTTACAAATATACCACACACAAAGGAATAGATAGAAATATGGGTTCTTAAAATATTGAAGAAATATTTTTACCTAAATAATTTTTGAGAATTCGTGAATTGTTGAAAATAACTTATTCATTTGTGATGTCTGAATGATTTTTTTAGTTAAAGTTTACAAACTGCAACTGACCAAAATGCCGCCCTTAATTCTTGCCGCCCCGGGCAGTTGCCCGGTTTGCCCGTGCGGTAGCGCCGGCCCTGGCCAACATGGGCGCTCGAAATTTACCATGTAAAATGGCTTTTGTTACCCTGTAGGCTTAAGTAACTCCGTTTTACGGTATATCATAATCTAATTATGGATTATAATTATTAGTAATCGTCTCCAGCATCAGTAATGTAAACTGCACTTCAAATTGATTACGAAAATGGTTTTCCCAAGTATTTAAGTCAATTGGGTTGATTGGAGGTCTTTTAAGATTGAAGCTACGGATAAGTTCCCAAAATTCTCCAGGATTACGTAAAGTTGAAAATTTTTGTTTTACAGAATTGTAATAATTTTTTTTTATTGAATTTAATTAAAGTTTTATATTCTGCTTTTACATTTAAATAAACTTCTAAATCTGTGATATTAAGATTGCTTTTTCTACATTTTTTAATTGAGACACTCAAATCCTTTTTTTAATTTTTTACAATTTTCATCGTACCAGGGTTTATTTACTGATTTATGTGTGCCAACAAAAGTGTTTTTACGCATATTTAATTGAGTAGCCGAGTTGATTATGTAGTTGAGGAACAAATCATTTATTTCATCTGTATTTAAGCCAGTTAAGGAAAGATTGGTGAGATTTTGAGAAAGTAGTTGCTGGTAGTTTTCGGATAATGACTCTACCCAGTAAAATTTTTCAATAAAAACTCTACTTTGGATTAAGCTAGATTTAAATGCATAATCATTATCATTAAAATATATAAAAGTTTGGTATGGGAAATGGTCTGACGTGTTAACGATGTCAGTATTTAGACCAGAATCACAAATCAGGTTAACCATGCAAGCACTAACCCAACAGTGATCAATAACTGAATTACCTAATTTGCTAGTATGGGTGAATTATGCAGGAGTGTCATTGTTGGTGCGTCCATTTAATATTATTAAACAATGTTCTTCCATGAAATGAACCAACTTTCTGCCACGGCCGTCCACATACCGATCCAAAGTCGATCTCCACGGGTTAACTCGTAAGTTCAAACACATTTCGTTATCCACTTGGCTCAACGAACCAATTCTAGCGTTAAAATCACCTGTTAATAGCAAGTTATTATGTACTGAGTTTGCAAGAGATTGCAATACTACATCGTGTAACAGCTCTAAACAAATATCAATATTTAATGAAGGAGGAAAATAAACGTTACCTAAAATAAAAGTTAAATTATTGGCTTTAATTTCAACAAATACAATGGCCATCCAATGGTACGTACTCCGATTTTACGTAGTGACGTCAGCGATTTAGTGGGGTTCTTCTCTCACAGATATGTTGTCGTTTGTCTGTGTTGGTGAAAATTTATGTACCAAGCCAGAGTCAGGGTCGTAGGTAATATTGTCTGAGGGTCTCGTAGTCTTTAAAAATTTAAAAAATTTCACTGAAGATATATATGCATATATTCTGTATACGTAATATGCAAAATGAAAATGCAAAATGAGTAACGTAAAATTCTAGAATATTCTAATCGTCAACTAACAGAGATATCAAAAAACAGACCTCACCGTTGAATTGGTCAGTAAAAATTATATCAGTGTAGTTTGACAAAAATTCTAGAATGTTCTATTTGTCAACTAGTAAAGATATTGAAAAATCAATTGTACCATTTAATTGTCCATTGAAAAAGAGGTCAAATTACACATTTTGACAAATGTTCTGGAATATTCTATTCGTCAACTAGCAACGATATTCAAAAGCAGACGTCGCCACTGAATTGGCTACCAAAAAAGAGACCAAATAACACATTTTGAGAAATGTTCTAGAATATTCTATTTGTCAACTAACAAAGATATTGGAAAATCTACTGCACCACTTAATTGTCCAACCGAAATTAGACTAATGTAAACTAAATGTCCGATTTTGACAAACAATTTTTGCTATTTGACTAATAGAATATTCTAGAACATTTATCAAAATGTGCTATTCCGTCTTTTATTCGATGACCAATTAAATGGTGCAATCGGTTTTTCGATATCTTTGTTAGTTGACGAATAGAACATTCTAGAATTGTTATCAAAATGCGCTGCTTAATCTAATTTTTAGTGCCCAATTCAATAGCGAAATTTGTTTTTTGGTATCTTTGCTAGTTCGCGAGTAGAATATTCTAGAATCTTTGTCAGCTTCCGCTATTTGGCGTCTTTTACGCTGATGAATGCGATAGTGATTTTTCGACAGTTTTCTAAAAGTCGTCACTCATATTCATTTGTATAACATTCGATTTCCTTTGTCTACACAACCGAATTTTAGGTGTAATTTGTCTCTTAAGATTATATTGTTTTAAATAAGTTCAGATAAATAATGTTTACCAACCCCCGAAACAAAAGTTTACCGACGCCCCTGATCTTCCGATTTTACGTACTTCCCCTTAAATTTGCACCGACCACTACGTAAAATTGGATTTGTGGTGTAACCATAAGTTACCAACATCAATGACTCTGGTATTGTAGCGTTTATTAACAAATATAATAATACCACCACTTGCTCGTCCCTTTGACTTTATTTTAGTTGCACTACTAAAAAACGTATTATAATTAGTGCTATTTGTACAGGGTGATACACCTAGCCAGGTTTCAGGTACACAAACAATATCAAAGTCATTAACATTATTTTCCATATCTTGTAAAAGCCAGTTTTTAAAATTAGGGAATGCCTGACAATTCCATGAAGTAATTTTTAGTAATTTACATTCGCTTTCGAGTTTTTTGAATAATCAACTGCAGTATCTTTAAATGGTTGAGATGGAAAGTTTTCTTTAACTTTTTTTGAATCTCTTCTTTGTGTTGGGCTGCTAGTAGAACTATCTTCTGAGGATTGTGGCCGTAAACGCTTTTTTTGGTTAAATAATAATCTTTTATTTCTATTCTGTATTCTATATTCAAGGGGTAAATCCTCGTTAATATAGACGTTAGTTCCTTTTAAGTTTCTTCTTTTATTGTAAATAGCTGTTTTAATAGGGTAATTTACAAAGCAAATTTTAAGTGGTCTGACAGATTTGGAGTTTTTACTCAACCCGATATATCTTTTTGATATCCGATTCTTTAACTGATAAATTTAGCTTTTCATTGAAATTTTATTTTTTTGATTATGTCTTTAAAAATCATTAAGTTAGAGCTGTAAATAGGTTGAAAAATATTATTAATGATTCTCCAGTCCCATTGTTTGAGATAAAGTTATTTTCAATGGCTAATTGTGATATTTGGTGAAACTTCAAAATTTTGAAAAAATTTTCGGGGTACATTAACCTCATTGGTATTGTCATAACCGGGTTTTGGTTTATCTACAATTAAGAATAACTAATTTTTAAATTCTGTTTGTAATCGTCTCTTGTTTTGTTCGACTATTTCTTTCAGTTCCTTGTTTAGGCGCCGAACACGAACGGGTAATCGCTATACAAGATGCAACAGAGACTCAAGCAGTATTATTCATGCATGTAGTATGGAAACGTCAAATGGTAAATAGTCTGTTTTAACTGATCTATTCAACATTTCGTTGAGGTTATTAAAATCTTTTGATGTTTCACTACATAAATAGCATCTGATCGTAGATCGTAGTTCCCGAAAGCGCATTGCATAATTTGCCATCTACCATGACTAAAATTGGTTTGTGCTCAATTTTATACACAGCACGATTTATTTTGGCCTTTGTGAGATGCAAATCTTTAATTTGGTTTTCTATGTCTTGTTTTCTCAGTCTAACCAACTCATCAGTTTCTTTTAAATAATGTAGACTAATGTATAGGTCTGCAAAATCGAGACAAGGAGGATTTTGGATTTTTCCACAAAACTACAATATTACCATTTTTTTCCTGTCTAAGTCGTAACGGTACAAGACAACTCAAAAACATAAATTTATCATCATCTGCTTTGGAGACAAATTTTTGCTTATACTGAGTATGGCTAGAACTGTCATCAAACTTCCACTTTGAGTGTACAGAAATTTTGTCAGTGCTATATATCACCTGAGATTTTAGGACATCCTTTAAAGCTTCCAATAATCGAATGCCTGGATAGGAACGAAATTTTTCTTTTTGCACAATCTTATAAGACGGAAAAACGTTCGGTGCGTAACTTCTGACTAGTTCGCACGTTCGCACTTTTTTGCAAAGGTTGAGCTTCGATTATCAAAGAAAGCGCTTTCAGAGGTGAGATTTTTTAATTTTCGTGTCTAAGGACTCTTTGACATTACTAGGGCTAACCGATATTTTTTATGACTTCAGCTTCCTCAGTTTTTCCAGATTCACGTAATTTCGTTTGTGTTGCATATGTCAGTACATCTGTATTTATTTAAGAACCTAAATCAGCCGTCTTCTTACGCGTAGAACTTTCAGCCAGGGCCGGATCTAGGGGGGGCAGCGGGGGCACGTGCCCCCCTGAATGAAATTAGGGGCGCCAAAAACGTAACTTGAGGAGCGCGAAAATGGTGAAATTTTTTTGGGTGGAGCAAAATGTAAAAAATTTTTGAAGTGAGGAGCAAAAAAAAAAAGGTCGACAGTCATAATTTATGATAGGGTTAAAGTGAATTTGTAAGTAAGTGATGACCAAAAAAAAAAAAGGTCAATGGTGCCGATTTATGGTAGGGTCCAGGTGACTTTTTTTGTCATCATCCAGGTAAAAATTTTTTTGCTGCGAGGGGCGCCAACAGGTAAATTCCCCCCCCTCCTTATAACTCTAGGTCCGGCCCTGCTTTCAGTACACTCTTTGAAAGGTATTCGCGGTCTACCTCCTTTTGGAGCCGAATAACGATTAAATTCGCAATATTCATTCAACCAGGCATTTTCATTAGTTAAGAATCTTTCTTTGTGGCTGCTATAAAGTAACCATTCCTTATTTAATTGACTTTTAAAATTTCGAAGTTCCTTATTCAACTCAAAACGGAATTTTTCTGTGTAAGAAATTCTAATAGTCACAAAATCTACTACTTCATCGAATTTTCTACTAAATGTTTTAAATTTACTTTTAAGAAATAGATCTAACAAAGTTTTCGGCTGAAAATGGACTTTAGAACGTGAATCTGAAAGAGATATAAATTACGTTATATCTGTGTCTGAACAAAAAAAAAAAAAAAAAATAAAAAAATAAAATAAAATAAATCCATAGAAAAAAATGCGCAACAGGCTTTGACTTTGAACTTTTGTTTTCTAATACAGAAGTATTAAATATATTTATGGAACCATTAATTTAAAAAGAACCTTGCGTAAAATAAAAATATCGTGCATCAAATTTTTTGTAATAATAAAATTAAAAAGATACGGTTATCTGCGCAGAGAACAAAAAAAAATCAACATTTTAAGTGTTATAGAGAGTACTAATTTTGGTCTTTAAGAGACATAATAAATAATTAAAATACCCCTGTCGCAGCATCCTGCATAACATAGCGAATTTCCATTTACAAAAGTACGTTTTTCCCGGAAACTAGTTGATATAGAGTAATTGTAAATAAAAAAAAACCTTCTTTATGTGATTTTTCCGCCTCATTCCGCCAAATTTTTTTCACGAAAAATGTCCAAAACCCCGTAAACGTTTTCACGAAATTTCTTAAAAATAAGATGTTTCGTTCTTGAGTTATCGTGCGGACACATTTATATATATGTTTACTAAGTGTCCGCACGATAACTCAAGAACGAAACATCTTATTTTTAAGAAATTTCGTGAAAACGTTTACGAGGTTTTGGACATTTTTCGTGAAAAAAATTTGGCGGAATGAGGCGGAAAAATCACATAAAGAAGGTTTTTTTTATTTACAATTACTCTATATCAACTAGTTTCCGAGAAAAACGTACTTTTATAAATGGAAATTCGCTATGTTATGCAGGATGCTGCGACAGGGGTATTTTATGTAATTTTTTCTTCTCTTTTAAATGGTGTAAAAAAATTTCGCAAAAATTTTTGAATAAGTGGAAATTTTCGCAAAAAACTAATTTTTTGCTAGATCAAAAACCATGTTCCTGGCATCCGACGTGTCTGGCTGACGAACTCATCCAAGGGTTTGGGACTTCCAATGTTCTCACCAAGTTTCGTAAAAATTGGATACTTCGTTCGAGAGTTATCGTGCGGACACATATATATTTAAATACATATATATATATATATATATATATATATATATATATATATATATATATATATATATATATATATATAAATTTGAGTGAATATTATTTTCGGTTCCTAAGAACCTCAAAACAAATTTCTACCATGGTCCCGGGTTTAAGTCGCGTCATGACAGTGGCTGTAATAGCTGAATTCCATTCTGGAAATTTTATCATATATATTGATGTTAACTTTCAAAATAATCGCCTGTATATGTTAAAAATTTAATACTTGTTTACATAAAAATCTTTGTTTACATTAAAAATTTTCTCACGTAGACTGTATATGTATATACAACACACACAAACCGTACGCATAATGGTAGTACGGATAATGAAATGGTCCTGTACCTTTATACATGTATCACAATTATGTGATCGTATCAAAAAGGATATCTATCGTATACATATATATGTATGTTATATACAAAATATCCATATTGTGTCGAATATGTTCTCAGACTGTGCTTAGCTTCACACTTTATACGATAAAAAGATCACATTATAAACAACATCGCTTTTCTCGGAAACTAGTTGACATAGAAAAAAAGTTTAAAGACCTTTTTTATGTAATTTTTTCTTCTCTTTTAAATGGTGTAAAAAAATTTCGCAAAAATTTTTGAATAAGTGGAAATTTTGGAAAAAAACTAATTTTTTCCAAGAACAAAAGCCATGTTCCTGGCATCCGACATGTCTGGCTGAAGAACTCATCCAAGATTTTTGGATTTCCAACGTTGTCACCAAATTTCGTAAGGCTAGCGGTTTTTCCTGAAGAGTTATCGTGCTAATACATACATACATATATATATATATATATATATATATATATATATATATATATATATATATATATATATATATATATATATATATATATATATATATAAATTTTAGTGAATATTATTTTTGGGTTCTAGGGGCCTCAAAACAAATTTCTGCCATAGTGCCGGTCTTAAGTCGTGTCATGAGAGTGGCTGTAATAGCTGAATTTCCAGAATTCTTTCTGGAAATTCGCTAAAATTCCCTCAACAATTCGAATTCATAAGTATTCAAATTTCTACAGAAATGCAATAGAAATGGGCGCCAGTCCAACACTTGCACTTAGCGAGTCTATAACTACTGACTGATAACCGTGTAAACTGCTTAGCTAACCACATTATACATAAAATACCCTCTAATTTCATAAACAAGCATTTCTTTTTGTAATTACTGGCATTTTAAAATATGAATTTTTCGTATCTTTTTCCTCCCCAGTGTGCGTCGATCGTAGTCGACATAAAACAATAAATTGTTGTTATCGTGGGCGAAGGACAACTGCACTCGGGACCCAAAAATAACCCTGCAATAAAATTTTATGATTTAAATCTGATGGACAACTGCGCTCGTTTTAGAAAATCAGAATAGGGGAAGTCTGTACCCCCTCTTAAATACATTAAATATGTATGTACCAGTGACACAAACAAATACAAAGTATGAAATTCGGTTTAATAATATGAGTTTAATATAATTTTTTCATGAATAATAAGTTAAATAAAAAAACATATTTCACGCTTATTGGCGATCATCAGTTGCAGGTATCTATACATGGAACTGCAATATATGTTTTTTTATTTTTTATTTATTTATTTTTTTTTTAAATTTATTTTTTTTTTAAATTTTATATTTTTTGTTTTTTAATCATGAGAATAATCATGATTATTGTCATTTTGTCTAAGTAAGAAAATATGTTTGTCAGCAGGTTATTTACATGTTAAAACATTTCGACATAATTTTTACATACTCAATTCTTGAGATATCCCCTTGCACGTACCTATCTATTGTTTTTTGTCAGAAATGAATTTTTTTTTCAATTGTACTTTTTTTTTGTTTTTCCGAACTTTGAATTTTTATGTATGTCTCTGTTTGAATGCTTTTTAAAGCATCTGTAGATACATACAAGGACGGATGGCTATTGTAAAACTTTTCCTTAAAATGACTGTGGAACGATTCACATGCATTTATGGATCTGTGACCATCTGCAGTCACAGAAGCCCAAATATGTGGCGGAAAATCAGCTTATTCGTCTATATATGTTTCTACTAAATAATCTAAATAAGAATCAATCCTCTCATCAACTGGTTTCATTTCCATTAATTCTCTAGTTAAAAAATCTCCAACTTCTTCCGGATTTAAAAACATAATCCCAAAAGTTAATCTTAGCCATTTCCCGATGTCAGAGTTGCAGTCTCGATATTCAGAAATCAGCCCAGTGTTTTGTATTTTTCGCCACCAAGATTGGCTAAGGTGAAAGCGACAACCAATTATATTTGAATCAGGAAACACTTCATCAATGGCCTTATGAATCGCCTTCTCAAAATCTACAACTACGTTTTGAGGATTCCAAACTAAATTATTTTCACCACATATATTTTTAATTAATGTCAAACAGCTTCTATAAATTTCCGCTGTTTTATTCCGCAGAACGCAAAAAACGATTGGTATGTAATGATTATTTTTTAAACCGTGTATTGTTAAAAGTTGTTTAAAAAATTTTGTGCAATATTGAAAAGTTCCGTCCATGTATATAGTTGCTGAATTGCATAAGAAATCTAAATTTGTATTGCATGTGAAAATGAGTATTCCATTGTTTCTGTCCGCGGAATGCAAAAATATTTCCCCACGGTTAGTTCTAATATCTAATGTTCCTAAATAATGGAGTTGGATAACAAAAGCATAAGGAACTGTTTCCCCCCACAAAATTTTTTTTTGTACCATGTTAATTACGTCGCAGACTATACGAAATGAACATTTTCTACCACTTGCAACCGCCGCTACGAAAGTTATCGGCCATTTTATGAAAAATCGACCATTTTAGTCATACTTTCTAAATATAGATGAATATATATCGGTATATGTAGGTCTAATAAAAATGAAAAAAATTGAGGCTATTCACTACGATAGTAGTGAATAGCTGTAATGTGAATAGTTCATACTGTAACCAGCGGTTACAGTATGAAATTTTTATCTGCACACATAACCTTAAAAAAAAATAAAATTGGAGATACTGCTAAATTTTGATTTTTTCGTTTTAACTTCGGATGTTTTACTTGAAATTTGATGAAATTTTCAAAAAATGTACTTTATAACATGGACAATAACTGATTAAAATTTCAAATCAAAATGTCTAACATAAACCCTAAAAATTGACGTCGAAATTGAAAATTGACTGGCCAATGATTTTTGTGCATTGTATCGTACGAGGTTCTTTTTTTCTTAAATTGTAGGTTTTTGTATGCACTTTATGACGGTGAACAAGAAAAAATTTTTAAGCTTGAAAAAAAGTGAAAAATATCGATTAGAAATTCAAAATTGTCGGCAATGAACAGTATTTGAAAAATAATTTAAATGAAGTAAACCGCTATTATTTAAAAATTTAAGTCATAATTTGTTCCATACAAGGGTTACAAGCTTCCATATGAGGATTACACAAATCGAACCCGATTAAAAACCAAGTTTGGAGAAATTAAGGTTCAATTGTTTTCAAAAATACACAACATCAAAAGTATATAAGCTCCCACCCACCTCACAAGCTGCAAATTCAACAGCAGCTGCAATAATTTAAATCAAATAAACCGCCATAATTTGAACATTATGAGTTATAATAATTTCTCCCATACAAGGGTTACAAGCTTCCACATGAGGATTACACGAATCGAACCGAATTAAAAAACCAACTTTCGAAAAATTAAGTAAATAGTTCCTTGGAAGGCTCATAGGTATTAAGTCACTTAGTTTGTTTCTTGGTTTGTTAGTACACTCTTAAAGAATGTTGAATTTGCAGCTTGTGAGGTGGATGGAAGCTTGCAGCAAATATACTTTTGATGTTGTGTATTTTTGAAAACAATTGAACCTTAATATTTCCAAACTTGGTTTCTTAATCGGGTTCGATTCGTGTAATCCTCATATGAAAGCTTGTAATTCTTGTATGGGACAAATTATTACAACTCATATTTAAATTATGGCAGTTTACTTGATTTAAATTATTTTTCAAATACTGTTCATTGTCGACAATTTTGAATTTCTAATCGATATTTTTCACTTTCTTTCAAGCTTAAAAATTTTTTCTTGTTCACCATCATAAAATGCATACAAAAACCTACAATTTAAGAAAAAAAAGAACGTCGTACGATACAATGCACAAAAATCATTGGCCAGTCAATTTTCAATTTCGACGTCAATTTTTAGGGTTTATGTTAGACATTTTGATTTGAAATTTTAATCAGTTATTGTCCATGTTATAAAGTACATTTTTTGAAAATTTCATCAAATTTCAAGTAAAACATCCGAAGTTAAAACGAAAAAACCAAAATTTAGCAGTATCTCCAGTTTTTATTTTTTTTTTTTAAGGTTATGTGTGCAGATAAAAATTTCATACTGTAACCTCTGGTAGACTATATCGTAGTGAATAGCCTCAATGTTTTTCATTTTTTTTAGACCTACACATACCGAGATATATTCATGTATATTTAGAAAGTACGACTAAAATGGTCGATTTTTCATAAAATGGCCGATAACTTTCGTAGCGGCGGTTGCAAGTGGGAGAAAATGTTCATTTCGTATAGTCTTCGACGTAATTAACATGCTACAAAAAAAATTTGAGAGGGGAAACAGTTCCTTATTCACTAAAATTTGGTGGTTGTCCGACTCCATTAAAACTTGTAAAAACTTCTTCTTCACTTCTTGGCAAACATGGCAACATTTTCCTTTTGACTCGATAAACTTTTTTTTTTTTTATTGAATTTATGTCATTAATGGTAATATTCTGTGAATTTGAATTCTCGATCGCGGAACGAAGAATTTTTGAAGGTCTTTCGTGAATGTCAGTTTCTGCTTTTCGCTTCGCGGAAGCACTGATAATAATTTGTCGCTGAATTTCTTGCTCACTACCTGAAGCATGATTGTGATTGTCTTCTCTTCTTGAAATTATTCTTTTTTCTCCATTGAAAACGGTGTAAATCTTTCCACTACAATTTCTTTTAGTACACCTCCACTTTTGTTCACCACTTTGTAATAATTTAGATTTATAATATTTGAAATTGTTTTCCAATATTAATTCTGTTTTTCGCTGGCTTTCCATTGACGCCATAACTCACTTATACATATGTTGAAGAACCAACGATAATAATAATAATTATGATCAATAATTACGAAAAATAATATTCTTTTACTTAACGCGTTTTTAGCTTTTCGGTCATAATCAGAGTAAATTGATGAAAATAAAATGATGACAATTTATAGCTAAGGAAGGCAGGTAATATTATTGAAAGTAACTTGGGAAAAACCCGTAAATTTTTGTTTCGGAACAACTGTACGTGTAAAGTTGAAAGCAATCGAAAAACTACTTTGTAGGTACAGACATGGTAAAGTTATTTTTACCTAATATTATAATTGTTCTAAATGATTTGTTTATGAATAAATTAGGGGTGTCCAAAATTATTGAAAGCTTGATGTAATTATATTCGTTTGCATGTGCATTTGTGAACCGATGTGTTCCTTATATCCGGTTCACAAATGCATAGTTCAAATTTCGTCTACACATTTTTTTAGAAACAAGTCATTTCTCCAGAACAGATCATAAACCAAAAGTTCTGCACGTTTGCCAAAAGGGTATAAAACTGAATCTTTTAGAGGCTCTGGAAATCAACAGATTGAACAGTGACTCAGAAGTAGAGGTTTTAAACGATCAAAATGATCTAAATAATTCCCCTTTATTGGAAATAAATTTCTGAACTATAATTTTTTTTTTATTATTTTTTCAAAAAACAGGGATATTTTCAAAAATTTGGGTCCAAAAACTTTTGATTACTTTGATAAAGTGACCATCCTCACATAAATTTTAAATATATTAAAGAATAAGTACTCGTAAAAGAAATACAAAAATATAGGATGTGTAGACTGATTTCGTGCCTATTCACTCCAGTTTACGGTAACTTTTTGTGGCAACCTTTAGAGTTGCGGAAAAGTATATGAATTTAAATTTCAATGCAGATGTTGCAAATGAAACAGTCAGCTTGTGCCGTAAAATGATATTAAAATACTTATATTTATTAATTTAAATTTATTGAAATTGGTGCGCATTTCTCTTGTATGTAGATCAAAACGAATAAAAAATTTTAAGAATAATACTAACTTTAAATAATATTTTAGGGTAACATCCACGATTCAGAGTGATAGCACTCATGGTTGTTATATTATTCATAATAATTATATCATAATAAGAGAAACGGAGTGGGAGTAATTTTCCCCTCTTTTTACTTATGTGAATCGAGTGCAGTTGTCCATTCTCACTAGGGGGTATGTTCTGAAGGCGAGTGCAGTTGTCCATAGTAATTAACATTATTTTACCTGGCCGAGTGCAGTTGTCCATCGCCCGTTATCGTTATATCAACGCCCGAAACTTTTATGTTTACTATATAGTGAACTTCAAATTTTTCCAGTAAAAAAAATTTAATATATTGTGTTTTTTTAAAATTTAATTATTTTAATAGTAATAAACACAAAGGACCCTGGACAAAATTTATGGAAAATGGCTCTCAGTCAAATTGGCTGAAATTTCACTACGTTATAGTTTTCGCCCTACTGATGAAAAGTTACCATCGCACCAAGTCCCAAAAGTCAATATTTCCCAAGATATAAAGGGTCAAAATTGTGAAATATGGTTATCCGCAGTAGTAATACGTATGTTAAAAGTGATATTTATTCACGAAATTAATGAAAATCAATTTTTATATAGGTATAATTATATGTAATTATATTGTTGAATATTACATTACAGGGTGTCAAAGAAATAAGTATCATCCTTTTGAGGGGTAACACCCTTTTGAGGGGTAACACAGCACAACATAGCACCCTGTAGACACTAAAACCGCAGGAATTTTTTCGGAATTAACAGTCGCGTCACCCTTTAAAAGGATAAGAGTTATTCCTCTTACACCCAGTATATATATATATATATATATATATATATATATATATATATATATATATATATATATAATTATATATATAAATTGAAAAATAATCATTCTATTAATAATAATTTTTATTATTAGAGGTTTCTTTCAGAAATAACTTCATTAATATATAAATGCCCAAACTGTTCGGACATATGATCGCGTTCCGGTATAGGGGCTTTTACGTCACCTACTTCTTAAAATTTTAAGAATATTACCAGCGTCTAACTTCAACTGTAACTACACAAATTATTGATATATGTTTTACCACAATTATTTATAATTAATTATATAAGTTTACACAAATCAATAAAAAATTGAAAAAAATTCAGTTAGGCGTTTGCAAATTTAAAATTTGATATAACTATGTGCAATCCTTTTTTTTAGTAAGATATTTTTTATTTTTATGATTGTTGATTAATTTTATTAAAACAGCAAAAAATAATATATATTCGACCTGTTCCAATGTGTTAATTACTTTATTGGGGTAACAAAATTTTTTTCATATTTTTAACTTTTTTTCTGTATGTATAATATACAGCAATATCTGTTCAAATACTTGTCTGTATATTACGTATATGTAGGATATTAGGCTTTATATACATAATTTTAAGAATTTTATGGATACAAAATTATGGATAACTAGACAATAGACAATAGTTTGTTTTTAAGGGTTTTTTAAATGTGCTACAATAGAAAATGTGTAACTTGCCTGGGGCGTTATTATTTTGAAATTCTCAGTAGGTGTTTAAAATAAGATACTGTGATCCTTGCTTAAAAATATTAATATCGACCTACATGTTATCGATATTTCCAAAGCAGTTATTTAAGTAACTAGTTACTGGGTATTCCAGTTATTGACGATAACTGTTATTTATTTTTCTATACTAGTTATAAAAAATAACAGTTACCGATATATCGATCATCTCTAATATTTTACAACAAAAGAGATTTTGTAGGGAACTTGTGATACCTTTGGATTATAGAGAGTTTCGAATGATCATAATGATTCACCCAATGATCATAACCTCAGTTATTGGAGGATTCAAGTTTTAAGAAAATTCGTATTTCATAATAATATATTTAATAAAAAAAATAGAACAGGAGTAGAGAGTTTTTATTAAAGGGATGCCCCCCCCCACCCCCGAGAAATTGTATCCCTCGAGAATTTTGTTCCTCAAGGGACTTGTCCCCTGAGAATTTTTGGTCCCTTAAGGGACTTGTTCCCCGAGAAATTTTTTTAAAGTAGAGAAATAATTAAATTTATCATACAATAACTGTCTGTTGAAGGTATAGACAGAGAGAAAGTTGCGAAAATGATTTAAACAACATAGAGAGTGCAATTGACCAAGGTCGCTTAGACTTGTGAAAAAACTCAAACTAGTGAAAAACCATCCACATGAAGTCATTCGGAAAAACACCGAAAATACATAGCTGTGAAAGGCCATTCAAATGTAATATATGTTTTAAAACATTCCCTGTTAAACAATTTCTAAGACACGGAAAAAATACATATAGGAGAAAAACCATTCCTGTGTAAATATGTTTTAAAACATTTTGTCAGTTAAGCACTTCGAACCATCATGAAAGAATACATACAGGAGGAAAACCATTTAAGTGTAATATATATTTTAAAACATTTTCTCAGCCGGGCAATTTGAAAATACATGAAAGAAGACATACAGGAGACATACTATTGAAATGTGACACATATTTTAAAACATTTTCGGCGTCGCCGCCTTTATCGTCACCATCATTATCATCGTCAGTAACATCAACATCATCGTGAATTTTCTCTTTCAGTTTTTTTCCATGAAATAACCACATTCTTTGGACCTATATTTGGAGATTTCAAGTTCCTGCGCAATTTCCTTTTATACAGGAGAACTCACTCCATGCAGGCAAAGTATCTTTGATGAAATAACTGATGTATCTTTTTATAACTGTTGCTGCCTCTTCAACGGATACAACACATCGTGCAGGCATGTTGATGTAATTAATATCTATAAAAAAATTAAAAAAAATAAATAAAAATTACAAATAAACGTTTTTTGTCAGTTAAAAAAAAGATTAATAATAAATAAATAATCACTATTAAAAATAATCAACTATTCCACTTTTAGTTAGAACTAGTGATGGGATAATTCGAATTAAAAATTATTCATAATCCAAAAAGGTAAACAAGGCGAACCCATATATGTCTATATGATCTATATGGCCAGTCCCTATAAGAGGCAGTGGTTCCGATGAAGTGAGACGGATAGACATCGGGTAGAGGCACTTGAGTTGTTTTGCGCAGGTACTTCAATTAGTGGCTTCAATAGATAAATTTTTCGCGTATTTTAAACTGATATAAGTTTAAAAAATTTTATGTGTAAATTTTTTTTTATTTAATAAATTTTAAAAGTGTAAAAATCTGTATGTCAAACGTTGTAAATAAATATAAAAGTGTTTTTTATATACTTGAAAATTATCTTTATTTAATTTATTCATAATTTTTAAATTTTCTTTTTTACCTAAATATAATTTCATTTTATTAATGTTTACTGTTCATATTTTTGAAAATATATGTATTACCATATTTTTTTTTTTAAATTTACCATAGTTTTCCATTTATTTATTTATTTATTTTTTTTTTTTGGGTCAACTTATTTAACATTATCATTAAAAAGATATGAATAAAAGCTACAAATAACTAAATTCCTAAAAATCACACTGAAACAGTAATTTATATGAATATCATGGTGGCCACAGATTTTTAAAGATCAAATTCCCTGACTTTCCCAGGCTTTCCAGAAATTTTATTAAAAAATTCCCTGACTATTTTGTGAAAAATGTCGCCCTACTTTATCCCAAACAGCTGAAAATAAATTCTTAATAACTTTTTAACACTTTTTCTTGAAAAAAGTAAATGAAGAGCAAAAAAAAAATTAGCAATTGTAGAAATAATTATTTATTTATATTATTTATATTTTATATTTACATCTTATAACGTAAAAGCCCCCATTATGGAACGGTATCTAATACTGGAACAGTTTTGACATTTACATATTTATTTCTTTAATTAAGTAAGGAAACATTAAATGCGAGGTGAATTTAAATTGAAAAACAATCATTCTATTAATAATAATTTTTGTTATTAGTCGTTTCTTTCAGAAATAACTTCATTAATATGTAAATGTCAAAACTGCTCCAGTATTAGATACCGTTCCATAATGGGGGCTTTTACGTTATACCATTTTAAAAAATATTATATTACAAATAGGGTAAAAGCCCCCTTTGTGGAACGGTATCTAATACTGGAACAGTTTTGACATTTACATATTTATTTCTTTAATTAAGTAAGGAAACTTTAAATGCGAGGTGAATTTAAATTGAAAAACAATCATTCTATTAATAATAATTTTTGTTATCAGACGTTTCTTTCAGAAATAACTTCATTAATATGTAAATGTTCATAATTAGATACCGTTCCACAAAGGGGGCTTTTACCCTATATAATAAAAAATTTAAACGTCAAAATTCAAAGATAATAATACTCGTATATGTATTATTAAAATATATGTATTGAATAATTAATAATAATGAAATAAAACGTTTAACCGCATATGGTTTTACAAACAATAGTAGCGCCAAGCTGCGTATCCGGCATATAAGTTCAACTAATATTTCCCGTTCCACTAAAATAGTCGCATTTGCGCAAAACGAATCAAATTTCTCCAAAGAGAGAGAAAGAAATAATATTGTTGTGCCGTGATGTTGGGACATTTTTTCAAATCCAGATTGGCCATATATCTATTATACTACATATATGGGTGAACCTTGTTCAAATAGATCGCGTGAATCACCATAAATTGGCGCATGCGCGTAGTGGTCATAGTAATGAAAAAATAAAATACCAGTATAAATAAGATTGAATAAACGTTTTTTTTTTTTTTTTTGATCGAACAAACAATAACTAACCAAGATTGATCGTAAAAAAAAAAACCGACTAACTATTATATTGGGAGCCAGATTTAGGTCCATTTTTTTTTATTTTTTATAAAAAATGAACAACCAAACATGTAGGTTTTGGTAAAATCATGTTAATGTCATGTAGTACAACCGTGGCAATATCTGGCATGTTTGGCATGTGAAAATTACACAGGTCAACATTTGATCTACGTAGGAACGCCGGAAGCGGTCAGTTGCTCCTAGGGTTTTTGGGGTCGCTGATTATGATGAAGGGGTTGGCTAACCTCCATCAGGTCAGATTCAAGGTCATTTGAAGGTCAAGTGGAGTAAAAACCTTTTAAAAAATTTGAAAAAAATCATACCTATTTTTTTAATGTTAGCGAATCGAAATAAGGGGTTGGCTAACCTACATGAGGTCAGTTTCGAGGTCATTTGGAGGTTAAGTGGGGATTTTTTTTCAGATTTTTTAAAAGGTTTTTTCTCCATTTGACCTTCAAATGACCTTGAACTTGACCTGATGGAGGTTAGCCGACCCCTTATTTCGATTCTCTGACCTCGAAAATATAGGTATGATTTTTTCAGATTTTTTAAAAGTTTTTTTCTCTATTTGACCTTCAAATGACCTTGAACCTGACCTGATGGAGGTTAGCCAACCCCTTCATCGTAATCAGCGACCCCAAAACCCTAGGAGCAACTGACCGCTTCCGGCGTTCCTGCGTAGATCAAATGTTGACCTGTGTTATTTGGTATTTTGTCAGATCTTCTAAAAAAACTTACTCCAGTCTTATTGTTCTGTTCTCCTATAACTTTGGCTATATAATAAATTCGTTTCCCTTTAATTTGGAATTCAACCATAATAAAGTCACCTTCCTTTGGAAAACTTTGAAGTACACGTAAATTGTTAGGATCCACCATCTCATAATCATCTTCTTCATCTTTAAATATTGGTTTCACTTCTTATCTCATTTGTATTTCCTTTTTATTTGGTGTGTCAGTCACAATCATTGATTTCCCTTTTTGTCTTGGTGCTTTTCCACCTTTACGCGGACCTGCTTTAGGTAGCCCTCGAAATTGAAATGGACTTAGACATCCTTTTTCTACATTTGAGAAGGAGTTACTAGATGCAGTTGCAGTCTGATCCACAATTGTAGAAGATTTGTTCGAGCAGGAAGCACTAACCGTGGTTTCAGGTGGTTTATTGTGATCTGGCCTTTCGGGATTGGCAATAAAGCGTTGTCTAATGTAACATCAGCTTGACTATATTTGTATGGTGTTCTAGGGGGTTGTAATTCACAAGACAGTGGGGATGTCGTCCCATCACTGTGAGGACCTGGAGCACAAAGTTCTTTAAGTTGAGCATCTAGAGTTGAATCAGGATAGTGAAGCTCAAATATTGAAGGCGAAGGGGTTCTTGGTTCATAATCTTGAACAGGTTTATTAATCTCGTTTTGATTATTTTCCACATTAATCTGTCGATCAGTAACTTCACTAGGACTAAAGTCTAGATCAGTAAAAACATTTCCGTCGAAGGGGAGCTTTCATATTGGCTTCCCTAACACATCCAGCTACTTCATATATCGAGAAAGTTTTTCCTGGATTTCGCAACATCCAACTATCTACAGCTTTGTTATAAGCAGTTTTGAATGGTCCAAAAACCCCGACATCTAATGGTTGCAGTTTACCTGTTGAATGCGGCGGCATTGTTAAAACGGCCACACCATTTTCTTTTGTCAGATTCAAGGCTTCATTGCAAATATGTGACTCGTGATTATCGTTTATAAGCAGACTAGGATTGTCTTTGCTGCTGTTTGAATAGGTTATAAAGTGCTGAATGGTTTTCACGAATAACTCCGAGTTCATCCAACCGGATGGTGTAGCAAGACTTAAGGTTCCAGTTGGAGCCTCCGCAATCATATTTTGGTTGAAGTGGACCCTTAGAAATATAATTACTGGCGGTAGGGCATTGTCCAATGTTGACAATACAGGGTGTAAAATAAATAAGTTTCGTCCTTTTGAGAGATGGTTTATCTCGGTGTAAAATTGCCGAAGACATAAAAATTTTTTCGGAATTCGCTATTTGAGAAAATCACACCTCAGCCAGCTCATCGTTTAATATAAATTCCTTTGAATACGCCTCTGACCAAACTAAAATTATTCGCACCCTGTATAATAAACATTTTTTTAAAAATAAAAATAATTTTTTTTTTATTTCACCACAATATGTAAACATCTGCTGACTTTTGAATTGATATGTACTGTATCGTACAAAAAAACCGAACACAATTTTTCATAAATTTTGGTTAAAATATGTTTATAGGTTTTTATTTCACAGGACGTTATGAATATTGCAAGAAATGTAACTCTGGTATTAGTATAAAACATTGTTGCATTTCTTTAATTACAAATATTTAGTTGCATTACTTTAATTACAAGTATTAATTTAATTACAAATTACATTAAAAATTACACTTGAATTTTCAAACAAACCAAAATAAAAACTTTCCTTTAACTGTCATAAAACATTGTTGTTAATTGTTGGTACACAAAACAGATTAAAAAGTGAATTTTTATTCATAGCTGAGTAACTTTAGCGGAAAACTGTAACAGAGAATTCCAAACTTCGGCATTAATTATCATTATTGTAAAATTCTTTTACCAAATTTGTTCTATTATACCAACAAGCTGAAACAAAACAGTACACATTTAAATAATAATTTATGTACTACATAAATACATGTAATAAGAGATACCATATAAATATACAGTAAGGTAGATGTCCTAAATTCTGACACTTTAAGGAAGTAAAAAGGCATATTTTTCTAGAATAATTTAAAATTCGTTGGAAAGGCTCAAAGTCTTTTGTCAACAGCCAGACCAAAATTTTTACTTTAGATAAATTACCACTTAAGAAAAATAGAAAGATAAAATACAAAAAATAAGAATTTTTTTACTACTGCAATGGTACATAATTTCGACATCTACCATAAGAACTTAGCTCTAAATTCAATACCTTTTTGAACTTATTTTCGTGTTTTTAAATTCAACAGTTGTCCGTAATTTTGACTATAAACGTTTTAGCTCAAATAAAAAAGAAAAAAAAATTGATAAAGATGCATTTAAGTATAATTTATTGAAAAATTGCTTTATTTATTAGACGTACATATTAGTTAATAATGTACTTTTCCAATTTCTTCTAATATAAAAATCAATACTATTTTGTATATTTCACAAAATAACTATATGATCATTAATTTTAGTACAATACTTGTTAAAAATAAATCGAAATATACAAAAGGTAGTATTACCTAATGTTCATAGATATCTCTGATATACAAAACGAACGTTTTAAAAAAAGAATTTTTTTAAATTCTTTAAAATAATATAAACGTCTGATTTTAGGACACTATCTGATTTTGGGTCATTTACCTTATCTATTAATTCATTCAAATTGATAAATATTCGTGTTCAGTTCCCAATGTGTCAAAATCGTCAAAACATTTTTTTTTTTAAATAAACAATCACAGACATACTTGGGGATACATACATGTACTCTGCACAGTACATACTCTTACTCACAGACAATCATCATATCATCAACTATCGATAATCAAAGAGTTGGCCAAATGCGTATTTAATACACATTAAGCCGAGTTTCTAAGTTATTTGCGTTTTTGTATTTTTGGGGATAAAATACATCGCATGGCACATTTTTTTACGGTTTACTGTGAAAATAAATAAATATATTCGAAAATGTTATTTGTACTTGTGTTACTTAAGAGTCAATTAAGTGGTAATTGGATTCCTTACAAACCACATGGACTTCGAACTACAATATTTCTGAAACGAGGTATAAAGATTAAAAGTTGTTAAAATAACCTTAACTTGATTTTAAAAGATTTTTCTAATGATATGCTGCAAACAGTACACATATAATTAATTTTGAAGGAACTTACGAAAAAAATTTTTCAGCATTTCTCTTAATAATTTTAATTTGAATTTTTGGAAATGTTATCTAATATCAGAATATACTTTGACGTAAAATTTCATTTACTGAGAACGATTTTTCCTAGTTTAAATTATGTACTTAAAAGTGTTTATGCCCAGCTTCAAATATGGAAAATAGGTACCATAAGAAATTAAGAAAGAAATTGTTTTACTGACGGTTAATTGGGATATCTATTTGTAGCATGTATTATATTTGCAAAATTTCGTGTTCATACATCCAAAGGCGTGGAATTTCTGAAAATGTTCCAATTAAAAAATTATAAGAGCTTCCGGAGATCTTCGGAACCCTAATTTTTGAAAATTATTTTTTAAAAAACATAAACATAATATTTTATGACGTGTCAGGCGTGTCTGGATATATTTATGTGTTCTGGAAACACCAGTATCCTATTTATTTTATATATGTATTTTTAGTTGTATGTGTATGATTGGTATTATTATCAATAATAAAACAGTACATTTTTCGTTTTGAAAAGAAGGATATTTTTAACAACACAGGTACTGGTCTAAGCTCGGACTGTTTTAAGCTGTTGCATGAATTAAATGAGTGAAAGAACTGCGTCCGAAAGAAGTTAGCGATTTATAATTTCTTTAAATCAAAGTATTAAAATTAAAAGTATGTGTATGTGCGTGAATAATAAACCAATTGTATATTTTAGAAATGTTTTAAAATTTAATTATTGTGTCATAATTCATAAATACTTCAACTTAACGTAGTTGCTCTGAGATAGTCAGGTACAAAAGTTTATCTCAGCAAAAAAACTTTCTTTTATCAAGAATTAAATAATGTATTGATATTCTTTAGTTATTATATTTGTATACCACTTGTTTTTTTTTTGTATTTCCGCGCGCTTATGTTGTAGCAATTTAAAAGAATTGTTGAAAAAGCGTTGTAAAAACGTAGTAAAATGATGTTTTTAAATTATATTTCAAAATCGGCGTGGTCAATAATTTTTGTTTTTTATTAAATATGGTTTGTAACTTTGTTTTAAATAACATATTAAATTTTTATCAAATGCCTTTGACACGTTTTCATTTTATTCAAAAAAAAAAAAAAAATAGAACCCCTCCCATAAGAACTCGTTTTAAAATTACAAAACTTTGAAATCGTTTTTCTCAAAATTGGGGTGGTCAGTTTTTTTTCGGTAAGGGCTCGTATTATTGGTATTGGAGAAAATAAATATCTAGAGAAGTTTCGTTAAAATCCTTTGAAAAAATCGTTTTATCGACCAACTACCTTAAGATTTTATTAAATTGTTACAAAACTAGAATATTTTTTTTTTAACTTAAAGTAATTTTTATAGTGTAAAAAATACTTTCATGTCACCAGCCTCATCATTAGAAAAACTCAGTTAACTATGAAACATCATCTTCATTTTGAGGGGTGTTTAGTTTTAATTTTGTTCTGAACTTCGCCAATGTTAGAGGCAGCCCTGAATGTGTTAAATGTGTTAAAAAATTGGATTAAAGTTGATGTAAGTCAGTGATGTTTCAATTACTAAAACCGATTGCAGGTGTTTGTTAAATTTTCAAATAATTTAATGAGATTTGACGAAATCAATCTATTTGATATATGACGCAAATTGTCTCTTTAAAAATTATGTTCAAATTTTTATGGACACTACTGTATAACTATTTTCAAAAGATTCCGTAAACAAGCAGGTAAAAATATTTTGACAAAAAATTGACATTCAAAAAGACAAAGAAAAGAATAGATAGGTAATCAGAGCCTGATTAAGGTTTTTTTCTAGGGGCCATTTTCTAACACGTTTTTGACAATCGAAAATTTCTGAAATGAAACTTGATCGGTAAAATTTAACTAGCAATACTTAATTAGTAGACTGAGACCTTTCTTTCCTGGAAATTTTGAAATTTATATATTTTACACCCTGTATAACAAGTTGTTGTTAACGTTCCTCGTTCTGCGCTGGTGACTTTAGAAACTTGTCTTTGCCCTTTGGCTGCCAAAACTTTAGAAAATTTTTGCACCGTCATAGTATTTGTTTCATCTAAATTGAAAACTCTGGTACCATTTCCAAAGGAAACGTGTCTAGCCATTACATTTTCTAAATTATCGAAGAACAGATCAACATTATGACGATTGAAAGACGTCGCTCTGCTCAAACTGCAACTCGCTGGAGTTCGCAACGATAATCGATTATCTATTTCTGAGATTATATTGATATTCAATACCTGCCTGCTTCGTTTCAAGCCATTTATCTGATACTTTTATTCTATTTAACATCGCTACTTCGTAAATTAGACGTGGAACGTCTGTGATGGTAAGTCCATAGAACATTTGACTGCACTTAAGAATGTAATCGACTATATTCTTTTCTTGCTCATCAGTAAATATTTTATGAACTGCGTAGCTAGGTGTAAGCCCTGCTGGTTTCTCAGGATCAGGATTTCTTTTAACTTTCATGTGATACCTATATAATGTTGTAAATGGAATACCAGTTAATCTAGGTACAGCTCTTATTTTTTTGGCCATCCGCAATAAGTTTTAAAGCGTTACTCATCTGTTCTTCAGTGTGAAGTCCGATGCTAGTCTTCCTTACCCGATTGCGAGGCATTTTTAGCTAATCTTAGCTTGACGGGTTACATTGGATCAGCAGTTCACTGTGACCCAATATGAAACGATTCGCTGTGACCCATTGGCCGTTATGGAAAAAGAATATAAACAGGAAAAAAACTATCTATCACAAGGACAAAACAACATGTTTTACAACGAATTTAAGATATGACAAGCGTGCGACGAAGGAAAAACATCTAAATTTCTTATTCAGTCAGAAATAAAACAAATTTAAAAACCACGTAATAAAATAGTTTTGGTACTTACTTACTGTCCGGAGTGGGGTCCCGCGACCTCCCACTCTGATACCGCGTCGACGACTAGTGCGTAGGAAAGAGGTGTAGACGAACGGTAACTACAAGTTTGTGTGTGAGTGCAACACATATTGAGTTAATTAAAATTCACATAGTGTTTGAAAAATTATCAAAAATTAGGCCACCGACGGTCGGTGGCCTAATTGGTAAGGCGTTTGGCTAGCAACCAAGAGATCCGGGTTCGAGTCCCAGCCGATCCAGTTTTGATAATTTTTCAAACACTATGTGAATTTTAATTAACATAATGAATTGGTCATACATACCAAAGTAAATCGAGTGTTCAAGTATCAGTTAAAGCTGGAGATCAAGTGAACATATGAATATTGGTGTCTGTGTAAATACGGATAAAAGTCCGCCATACATTAATAATGTTTCACAGCCACTCGATAACATTTGAAATTAAAAACATATTGAGTTATAATGAATTATCCACTGTACCCCGCGCTCTACTATGACCCAATCCAATAAGATGATATAGGGGAAATTGGCTCCACCCAATCTACTCTATATTATCTTATATCTATCTTCAAATATAATTCCCAAAAATTTAAGAAAATTGGGTTTTGGAATTTTTTTTTTTTAAACTGGCATCGAGAAATTATTGCGCTCGTAAGTACCTAATTCAGTATAAAATCTAATGTGATACGATAATTTCCTAAGAGAAAATTAGAGCCATGTCATAGATATTTTGAACTTAAAATGTTACGTACGAAGTAAAATTATGTTTTTGTTTTACAAAATCGAATATCATAAAGTAATGCTTACTTAAATCTATTTAATATACAAATTTTACTAATTGTGAGAGTAAATTGTGCTTGTTGCCATTGAAAATTTAAAAGTTGGGAAAAAATTGAGGTTACATAATATCGACTCATATTCCATTGTCAAAACTAAATAGAATTAAAAAAAATTCATAGCATCAGAGTTTAAAGCACAATTTTCTTTTAGTAAATTATGATTTTGGATTTCATAATTAATTATATCCTTATTGCGTAATTGGTTTATTTCTCGATCCAGTCTTAGAGAAGAATGTTCAAAATTAATTTTTTTTTTTTAATTTTTGATCAATGATTATAATATTCAGAGCGAAACTGTGGGTTATTTGTACACATATATTATTATTGCTAATTTTTGAGGTTAATTTTTAGGATAGAATAAGATAATTTTTAGAATACTCTGGGTAGTAATTGATTAGCACCCAGTAACTGATTAATCCGACCTATTTTAAGTCATAATAAGGTCTGTATTGGTACTAAGAGTTTTTTCATCACAGTAATATTTGTTGGCTATTACTATTGCCATATTTTAGCAACTTTGTCGTGTCACACGAATGTCATGTATCCTGAGATACAACAATTACGTGTAACAACGTTTAAAGGATTCTACTCAATCCCTAGTATATATATTAGCAATAAAATTAATTAATTTGTTAATAATAATATAATAATTACCGTATTTTTAAATTTTTATTTTGATTGTATCACATTCCCTATTTTCTATATTTTCATATAGTATATTTATACGTTATTAAATCAATGCTGCAACGTTGAATCAATAACGCATAATAAAAATCAATTATCTCAGTTATTTAATAATATCTAAGATACTAAGATCATCTGATATTTTATTCAAGTTTTCTCAAAACTATCATTTCTGAGATACGTGATATTTGTGTGACACGGCAGAACTAGTCTTTCCAGACATTTGTTTTGAGTTGTCAGATTTTGTTATAGTGTTTCGTCAATTTTTTGTCACTACTATTAGCCTCCTCCATTTGTCAGATAAGTTTTTCTTTGTCGTATAGGGTAGGATGCCTACCAATGAACCCCAAATTTTTTGGCAAACTTTCACTGATTCATTTTTAGTGCCATGGATTTGTTTGATACGTTAAATGATAGACAATTTAATGAACTCTCAAATTTAGATCTATTAAGTATTAAATCTAATAAATTTAGATTTATTAAGTATTGCAGTTTTAAAAAATTAGGACTTAGAAAAAATATGCGAATTGGTTCATTGTTGACTTCTGGTCGTTAACAATGAACTGTAGGTATGGCATACAATGAACCGAATAGTTAACAATGAAATATCTTAAGTGAAAATCATTCATTTTTGGGATTATTATTAAAAGACAGTTTTTTTTCTTATTTGTATCGAATATATATTTATATTTTCCTTAAAATGAACAGTCTTACAACATAAATCATGAAAAATTCCTGAGATAAGTAGACTTTGGTAAGTTAATCCTAATTTAATAATAGAAAAAAACTAGACATTTAATATCGAAAATTCAAAAAAAAAAATAGGTTAACTGCAAACTTGAATGTAGTTTTTCGGCGACATGTGCGTTGAATTCTAGGCCTAGGTAAAATACATTTAACACGTTCGCTACCACTATGAGAACCTATAAATAACAAGTCAGAATCTGAGACCATGCGTCACAAATGTGGGTTATAGCTTCCAGTAGACCACTGTTTAATATTAATGGAATTGCTATAAACTTCGATGAAAAATTATACAATGACTATGCTATGTCATCGTCCCAAATATGAGTCGTTGGTCTTTTAGAAAAAACTAATGACTCAAATATGAACCGTGTGGTAGTGAACATGTTAATATCCTCCCTCTTAACTGCTGCTAAATCGGGTTCAGTTGGCTCGGTAAATGTTTGCCCGATTTTACTCTTTAATTTGAAATAAGACGCAACGAAGTCAGTACCATCTTCATGAATTATTGTTAAAATTTTAGTAATATAGTAAACCTTAAACTTTTTTGTCACATCTTTACGCGAATCTTTAGAAGCGGAAAAAAGTCATCGTCTAATACAATATCTTCTCCCTCCTAACCACTAATAAATTCTTCTCCTCCAAAAGATGAACCACTTGCGTGAAAATCCTCTTCGTTTTCTTCACTAGATGTATCAGAATTCGGAAATTTTTGAATGGCCTTACGCTTTTTATTATCTTTGAACAAATCCTTTTTAACGTTTTTAGCCTTCTTTACTTTCTTCACACTTAAGGCTTTCTTATCACTTATGGCTTGCTTTTCAGGCGTGTCTGTAGCGATGATGCTTCTTTCTTGTTTTCTTTTCCGATTTCTTCTTCGGGGATCAGTCTTTAGTGGAAGTCAAAATATATTAGGAGAAATTAAATTTCCACTATACGTTGAACACTCTGGTTGTTTTTGTTTGGGTGGTGTGATAGAATAGTCATTTAGACTGATATAGTTTCCATAATCTAATCCTCATCTAGTTCTAAGTTTTGTTGGCCATCTTGGACTGCGATTGGTTCTGGTAATTGTGGAGATGAATTTATGATAACATCGGTTCTATAGTGCCAAGCTGGTTGGGTATTTTGTTGGACGTTTGGGACTAGAGTTAGTTGCCATGGTTGAGGATCTGAAATAGAGAGCTACGGTTGATATCTTCCGTCTCAGCATCAAATACTTTTTGTGCTACTGGCCTATCGGTAACACTGCTCGGTAAAAAGTCAATCTCAGTAAAAATGGATTCATCAAAAGGATGGATGCCACACTTTTTGAACGAATTCACGATGTTTATAGGAGTCAGAGCTTTTAAAAATGCTTAACCAACACATTCTGCTACGTGGTAAATAGAAAATGATTTTCCTGGATGCCTCATCATCCACGAGTCAACTGCTGCATTATAAAAAGTTTTAAAGGCGGCGTTGGGACCAACGTCCAAAGGCTGCAGCTTTGCAGTCGTGTGTGGGTGTAGCGTTAGAACTGTAATTCCTGATGACTTTACAAGGTCAAGGGCTTCTATAGACAAATGACTTTCATAATTGTTCATGATAAGAGCTGGATTATCTTTGGATGCTGAAGTATGTTTGATGAAATATTTCATCACATCAACGAAAAGTTGAGCACTCATCCATCCTGATGAGGTAGGTAAAGTTCCACTAGGTGTACCGTTTAGTATATGTATCTGGAAGTTTTTGTGTGGAAAGACCATGACAGGTGGCAAAGTCTGTCCCAGTGCGTTCACAATCAAACAAGTTGTTATAAGTGTACCTCTTTTTCCACTTGTAACTTTGCAGGCACTTGTTCCTTTCAGAGTGACTATTTTTTGAGGACGTTGTACTGTTGTAGTTGCCGCTTCATCTAAATTATAAATTCTTCTTCCGTCACTAAAACTTTCGAAATCCATACACTTCTGAAAGGCTCCAGCAGACAGATTTAAACCAAAAGGCAATCTTTAAAATTAATAAGCGTTTACCATTAATGAGAAACGCAGTGTATTTTCTACTCTTGGGATGTATGACAAGTTGCTAATAACCCTTTACCAGATCAATAGAGGAAAATATTTGTTTGTTCTGAAATTTCCCCAAGAAAGGGCAAGAAGTCGAAAATTCAAAAAAATCTGAAACTTTGTCAGTATGTAGAGAGTGGCTATCTAATAAAATAAAAAATATCAGTTGCTGCTAAAAAACGTTTTTAAGGGGCGAAACATCCCCTCCAAGTTGGAACTCAAAAATTTAAAAATCGATGAAATTTTGTTTATACGTACCTTAAAAAGTTCTAATAACAAATATAACATTATTTTTTGCATCTACAAATTTTTAGGAGTTGAAACCACCCCTTCATATGTGTACTTAAAAATTTAAAAATTGATTATATTTCGTTTATAGATCCTATACAGAGCTCTAATAATAGATATAACATTATTTTTTGCATCTACAAATTTTTAGGGGTTGAAACCACCCCTTCATATGTGTGCATAAAAATTTAAAAATTGATGATACTTCGTTTATAAATGCTATACAGAGCTTTAATAATAAATATAACATTACTTTTTGTGTCCACACATTTTTAAGGAGTGAAACCACCCCTTCAAATGTGTGCTAAGAAAATTTAAAATTGACGAAATTTTATTTATATATACTATAAAGAATTTTAGTAATAAATATAATTTTTTATACCTAGACATTTTTAAGGGGGTGAAAACACCACTTCAGCTGTCGAAAGTTTAAAAATTCCGAGATTTTATTCACATAATATCACATAAAAATGGATTAATAATTTTTTTTTTGCTTCCATACATTTATAGTGGTTATCCTTTCCAAAGTGGAAATTAGAAGCAAAAATTGACGAAATTCTGTTTACATGTACTACACTGTAGTCTAATATACACTATTTAAAATCTATCTGTATTGCTAATTTTACACATTATTATTATATTTATTGTAAAATTGTTGTGTTTGTTGTATATGTAAATAAAATTTTGTCAGTCTTGAAATTTTTAGTTTACAATTTCGAGGGGGTGTTTCACTCCCTAGAACTGTGTGAAAGAATATATTTATAATATATTTATCGTTAGGTCTCGATGTAATATATGTAAACACAATATCGCCAATTTTCAAATTTTTAGGGACGCATTTAAAGGGGTGGTTTGAAAATTTGTGGATGCAAAAAATAATGTTATATTTATTACTAGAGTTCTGTATAGTATATGTAAGCAAAATATCATAAATTTAAAAATTTTTAAGTACACATATTAAGGGGTAGTTTCAACCCCTTAAAATTGATAGATGCAAAAAATAATGTTATATTTATTACTAGAGCGCTATATGGTATATAATTATATATAAACAAAATATCACCAATTTATAAATTTTTAAGTACACATTTGAAGGGGTGGTTTCAACCCTTAAAAATTTGTAAATGCAAAAAATAATGTTATATTTGTTACTAGAACTTTTTAAGGTACCTATAAACAAAATTTCATCGATTTTTAAATTTTTGAGTTCCAACTTTAAGGGGATGTTTCACCCCTTAGAGCCAGGACACACGAACCACGCCACGACCACGCGACAGCGACAAAATAGTGGCTATTCTGTGGCCGGGTATGTATGCATGTACTTTTCTTATGGAAACACAAATTTCAAGACACACGAGCCACAGCCTGTCGTCGTAATCGGACACTGTCGCAATGTGTCGTCGTATTGTCGTTTTTAGTCGCTAAAACTTGCGACCAATGGACCACTTATAAGCGACAGATACGTACTACTAGTACTACAGTGTCTCTCGAACATTACAAGAAATCATTGAATAATACGACTCAAGCAGGTGTTTTGTAATTTTTGTTTTGTTTAGTTTTCTTAATTGTGTGTATTTTTATTTCTTTTGGTCTTTTTTGATTGTTTTGTTTTTTTGTTATTATTTTGTTTTTTTGTTTTTGTTTTGTTTTTTTCTTGTTTTGTTTCTTTCTTTTTTGTTTTGGTCTTTTTTAATTTTTTTTTTTGTTTTTGTTTCTTTGTTTTTATTTTCTTGAAAAAATGGCAATGGTTAACGAAGATTCATTTGATACGGAATTATTTATTGAGGAAATCCGGAATTTACCCGCAATCTGGGATTACACATATTCGGGATATAGTAACCGGATGGAAAAAGTAAAGGCATGGGAACATCTTTGCTTCAAATTTTATGATAACTTTGAAAATAAAGAAAAGAAAGAAAAAAATTGAATATAAACCTTTTTATGACACATTTTATTTACAATAAAGGTACCGCTGTTATAAACGTATCCTGTATATATATTGTTTATTGATTTATTTTTGCAGAATTATTTATGTAATACAAAATAATTATTATAAAGGCAAATTGGTCAACAGAATTGAAATATTTTTATGGCATGGAAAAACCCTTCGGTTAAGAATAAAAGCATGTACTAGAAGCTTTCCTGCTGTTTGAACGTGGATTATTGACTATTATTAGATAAATAAGCTATATAATTATTTAAACCTTTTTAGTTTTATAATAATAGAAAAAAATTAAAAATTCAAAGAAATAAAGAGCTGAAAATTTTTGAATTGTTTCATCAAATAATTTTAAAAATTGAATCTGCAAAAATATGTAATACCAAAATACCGATATGTATTTTAAAAGAAATATTATTTAAAAGAAGAATCACCTCTCTGATTAATTTTGTTTATTTTTATCCTAGCGTACCTACTTCACGCTGCAAAATTTTAAGTTCCTTAAATTTCAGTATTGATAAATCAATTATTGTATGAATACTTAACGCAGACACTGTATATAACAAACAGTATTAAGTGGCTTTGATGCCTCCTAGCAGTGACTGTACGTGCTGTACGTCATTCGGCCACTAAAAAGTGGCTCGCAAGTCGCCGTCTAAGACACACGAACGACAGTACAACCACACGACAACCACAAAAAAGTGGTCGTGGCGTGGTTCGTGTGTCTTGGCTCTTTAAAACGTTTTTTAGCAGCAACTGATATTTTTTATGTTATTAGGTAGCCACCCTCTATATATTGACAAAGTTTCAGATTTTTTTGAATTTTCGACTTCTTGCCCTTTCCTTGTTAGCTGAAACTGATTTGTGTTTTCGAACTTGAAATTTACAGTATTAATTTACGCATCCCGGTTTCTTTGAAAAAACACATTGAAATTTACTTAATAAGTTAAATAAATTTTGTTGAGTAGATGAATCCAAATGATTTAACTGACGGACATGTTCTTTAAAGGAGTAATTAAATTTTCATCACTATTATTATTAAAAACATCAAACGTTATTAATTCGATACACAAAACCACCATCTAACGGATCAGTATAACTTGTATCTAAAATCAAATTATAAGACAATGTATTGCAGTCGATAGTATCATCGAAGGAATTTAAAGAACAAAAATTCATCGAAACGAGTTTCCCATCATTTAAAAAGTTTAAAACGCTATTAGGAAAGTCGAGTTTCGCATCGTGACCTTTAAACCAATCAACGCCGATTAAACAATCCAACACCAGATTATCAACCAAAAAACAATGTAAAGGCAAAATTTTATCTGCAAAATTTAATTCAATATACACTTGAAATTTAATGGGTTTAGAACGCTTACTGTAACAGCCAGGTTTCATTACGTGTTAAGATAGACAATCGACTAAAATATATTTTATCAACTGATTTCTATGACTGCTCATATAATTGTGATCAGTTATATGAGCAATCATTACATCACTAGATAGTACGTTGGGGTTAATTAATGTAAGAGTTTCATTAATTTTTTCACTAAAAATTTATTATTTAGATCAGTAGCATATTCAGATGACCTAAACACTTGTTCAGCAGTTTTTCATAATTTAATGGCATCTTCAGGTGCGTTTACTAACCCCCCCCCCCCCCCCCCCCCCCAGTTTTTGATTTTTTTGTAAAAGGGAATATGTGTTGGATGTTATAAGGGCATCTTTACAAATAGAACATGTTATTTTGTTCCAAAATTTCCGAATTACAAAACCAGCGATATACCCTATAACATCCTCTACATATTGCCCTAATATCGAAAAATCATTTTCTGATAGTGATGTTACTCCCATTAAATGTTCATCGTCAATGGTACTGTCCAATCCACTCAAATTGTTTGATGTGCTAGATACTATTAAGATATCGACACAATCAAATAAAGTTACATTGGCAGATCGGAAATACTTATTTCTATACGAGCTAATAGCTTTTTATAGGCAGTCATAAACTGAAAAGCGTTCGGATTATTATTGAATACGCCGCGACTTCGCACTGCACTGAAGAAAATTTCCAAATGGTCTTGGCTTAATTTATATGTTAGCAAAAATAAATCGGGGCCATTGAGAGATGCCATTTTACTATATACTTGTGGACAATTATTTAAACTAATAACAAAACCTAAAAATCCCTTTCACTGCAAACTTTTAACCACCAACGTATTATCTATGAATTTCAATCGCATAATATATTCTGAAATTAATTTTATTTCGTTTGATATGTAATCAATTGTGCTTTTGCTAAATGGTCGATTAAACATCGTTTTTGATAATAAATTTCGGGAATTGAGCAAATCGAATGCTTTATTCATAACACAGCAAAATTCTGCTGTTGCATCAACATCTGCAAATTTGATTTCCCTTGTAATTTTTAAATACTTTAATGCGTCACACACACTTTGACTTAAAACCTGAGTCGCACATCTAACTTTCATTATTGAATTTTGAAAATCAAATATGTGACTTCGTTAGTTTTGTTGCAAGTGCAAGCCCCTTTTCTCTTTGAAGTTCGTAGAGCTTGACAATATAGTGCCAACTAATTCTTTGGTTATTATAATTCAAAATAGCTTTTTTGCTAAACTATTCCGAATTAATTTAATTATGTGTGACGGATCGAATATTAAATAGACATCTTCATCCGTTATTGGATGTTTAAAAACCGGTTTTAAATTTCTTAAGATACCATCACAGTGTGATTCTGCCGAAAAATAGTCAATTTTCACAATTTTTTTCGGATGAATAGAATGGGGGAATGGGGATGCATTTTTTTTTTACGATTAATACCACTATTTGACAATACAAAAATATTTTCTTATTTATTTTTATTTATTTTTTATAATTATTATAATTTTTTGAAAAAAATGTCTGTAAAAAAGGCCGAAATTCGGTGCCCACGATTATGACCCCAGTTTTTATCCGAAAAAAAATCAAATAGATTATGAATCTGTAGGTAAGCCGCTATGTCCCTATGGGAGCTTTTTTTTCTTTGAAATTTGAAAAAATGACGGCGGTTTGAATAAAAAGTACAAAATTTTTTAGTTTTCCGTGTGAAAAAATAGGAAGATTTCAAAAGAAAAAAAAAGCTCCTATAGGGACATAGCGGCTTACCTACAGATTCATAATCCTTTTGATTTTTTTTTTCGGATAAAAACTGCGGTCACAATCGTGGGCACCGAATTTCGGCCTTTTTTACAGACATTTTTTTCAAAAAATTATAATAATTATAAAAAATAAATAAAATATTTTTGTATTGTCAAATAGTGGTATTAATCGTAAAAAAAAATGCATCCCCATTCCCCCATCCTATCCATCCGAAAAAAAAAGTGAAAATTGACTACTTTTCGGTAGAATCACACGGTACCTTAAGTCAAAATCTGCACCTAAGTATTTTACTCATATTAACACTACGAGGCCCGAGCACTTTCATAGTAAACTTCCCCAGAAGCCGGCAATATTTAAAAAAAACTTTATATAAACAAATACATAAAATGAAATGATTCAAACACTGAATCGATTCAACACAGTTCAACATGTATGTGTAAAACTGCAAACATACGTACGTGATACGTACATACCACATAATATATATTTATATTCAAATCAATTTTATTTAAAAATATAAATTATATTTTTTATGAATTTTTTGTTTATTTTAAAAATTTTTTATACATAGAAACCAAAAGTATAGTGTATGTTGATATGTATTTGTGTGAGTAGGAACACATCTGTGTGATGAATGATGATAAACATCGCGCACATAAGGCGTAACCAACTAATCAATTTATTAATTATTGATCGCGATCGGCCTCTGGGGATGTTTTGTCTGGTTTCGGATGCCGAAGCCATGGGACTGAAAGTGTTAATGTTAGATGCCTGTGCATTAAAAGTAACCGAAAAAACTCGTGCCAGTTTGATAAATTATTTTCAATATATTTTTTAAAATATTACCTTTTTCTGTCCCGAATAAATTATTAATAATGAAATATGCTATAGGGATTTTTCAGTTACTGTTTAAAGAAACAGCCATAAATACTAAAATATTTGTAGTTTCTTCTAAATTTTCGGCTGCATCGTCTTGAAATTCGGAACTGATGTCAATGTATCCGTAAACCTTGTTATCTTTTGCTAAATATATTTGACGTTGTAAAGCCATTTCGTCGGGAATAATATTTAAAATTAATTTCTGTCCCTTTTTTTGGAAAATATTTACTTGCTGTCGAATGGCTTCTACTGGTGTGTGATACCTGGACTTCCGTCAATTTTTAAGTACCACTTTCGAATTGTCGCCTCATGAGGTAATACATTTTCAAAATTTTTTCTTATATATCGGTATGCCTTCGGAGAATAAAAATGTATTGTTAAAGCAAAATTCCTCAATTCGGGTGGGTATTTACTTTTTTTGTTTTTTTATTTTTAATAACCGACCAGCAATTTTGTTGGACAGTTTCTGATGCTGTATTCTGAAAATAAGGGAAATATATTTTGTTATTTAACCAATAATATGTACATTAAATAATAAAATGTATTTTTTATATTTTGTTGTAGATACGGTCTTTATCAGTTTTTAAAGAGAATTAAAAAGGTTAATTTTTGTTCAATTTCTGTCTATTTAAAATTCATGTCACAGGTATACATACAGTCAGTTGCGCCACTTAGCGACTTGAAAATGATATTTAAAATTAACGCCCTCTCTTTGTAAACTTTTTGTGTGGTACCGTGTGTGGATATTATTTGCACAAATTTTAATGTTTTATTAGAATGTGTATTCATATAGTCGTAATATAACATCCAGTTGCGGTAACCTACTAATAAGGACTGAATTATGGCATCAAATGCACACGTATTGGTTATCATAACATATTGACCTGATATATTTAGAGGACGTAAATTATTACATTTTGCAACAGTGGAATTTTGGATGTGGTGTAAGGTTTCTTATGAATACTTCCACATGAGGGCACGCTCTTAAGTATTTTCCGCGTTTGACTTCTTTATTTTGATGACCTTTCCAAGTTTCTTTTTCATTCAAAACACTTGTTTCAACTGGTTTTGCAACTACTACTCTTTGTTATATCTTAGTGATGAAGTATACGATAATATTTGAGAACTATCAGCACTATCCTCAATTAAATATTGATTATAATTATCTGATATGTGAATAGTTTTATCTGAATCTGTAGAATTCATAACTGTAGTGGTTTTATTCGACAATGAAACGGTTCGATCAGCATTTAAAATTTTCATTGTACCCGCTAGAGACCTTATATGAGAAATTAAAAATTTATCAATGCGTATGTTTTTTGCGCCATTAAAAATTAAATTTTTAATTTTCTTAAAATATCCCTCGCTTTTTCCTGGTGTCATTATAGCCGTCCACAGTAGGAAATCTTTACAAATTCTAAGTTAATTGACACCAAAATTATAACAATAATAGGGGTTGGGTCTATCTTCGGATTTTATCTTCTTACTATTTTCCTCCAAATCATGAAGGAAATTATTTATAGAATTAGCACATTCGTGGTTTGGAACTTATCCAGAAAATCATCAACATCATTTTCAGAGTATTGAAAATGTTGTGTTTTAATTATCTTCATCAGTAGTTGCTGTGCATTGAAACAAGTAAACATGCGATCATTTGTGGAAATATCTTCTGTTTCCGAGAAGGCCACTATCAAGATATCTAAGCAAATTTGTTTAAAATGTTCGAGTGTTGTGATTTTACTCAAAACAGCAACATATCTGACAAAGAAATCTTTCGTCCGTGATTGTTTCTCCTTAAAGCATTTCCAACGATAGACCAATTTAATTAAGTGCGCAATGTCTATTCGAAGAATACATTTGGGAATATTTGTCCGGTCGTTATTTTGTAAAATTTTCATACAGTTTTCAGTGTATGAGTGAAGGTCGCAGTTGTTAAATGATAGAGCGACTGCATTCAAAAGGGCAAACGAATAATCGGTTACAACTTCTTTTTGGCAAGGTGCACCAGATCGTAACCATTTCCGTAACCAGTATGTTATAATATTTGTATCATGCTTTTCATATATCATCTGAAGAACAGGTAAAATTTTTGTTTTATAAGGAACAACAACTTGATACAAAAAAACAAAGTTGGCAGACTCATTAATACTTAACATGCCTGTTTTTTCATGACGATTAAATTGTTGGTATAACTGTTCTGGGTTGAAATAAATTACGGAAAAATTTATCCAAACCAATTTCACGTATCGAAGATGAAAATTCCGATTTATATTTTAATTGTAAAATAGATGCAACTGCATCGGATATCTTGCCTAATCCTAACTTTTCGTCGTTATCTAATTGTTTAGCTTTTCGCAACACGGATTCATTATACAAATGTGCTGGCTCCACATCGGTGAATTCCATTACCTCATTTGCCTTTTCTCTTCTCCAACCATATGCAGACATTTCACGTAAATCTTTCACGACATTTTTTCGTTCAATTTTTTTTAATTGGCGCTTTTTTGTGTACGATTTCCCTGGTAACACAAGTAGATACACGAATTTTCATTTTCGGATACATTATTTGGTTCGGACATACCATAAAACGGGATTACTTAGGCCACTTTTGAAATTCTAACACCTGTCAAATGTAGACCAATCACTTTAGGGATTTAAAACTTAGTTAAAACTTGGGTCTGTATCCAAACTTTTGTTTAATAGCAAAGAAAAAGATTTAAAAAAATTTTTTGCCTGTCAAAAAAATTTAAAACATGGTGGCCTAAGTTTCCCTTAGAACGGGGTATGAAAAACCAGGCATGATAAATAAATGTGTGGCTTAAGTTAAACACTCCTGGGGTAACTAAATCTGTACACAGGGCTAAAATAAACACTACTTATGTTTAAAAAAAATGAATTTAATGAAAAAAAAACTTTATTTACTAACATTTTTATATGTTTTAAGGTTTTTGAAAACTAAATAATCAGTTTAATTCATACAAAAAAGTGTAGTGCCCACGCTTTACATTTGTAGGATGAACAACTGTAACAATTTGTGATATATTTACATCCATTTCATCAACATTGTAAGGAAATACAAAAACATTTCCAGCAGTTTTCGTACTTTTTCTTAAGAAACTAACTGCCACTTCATTTGTTTCAGGTGATGTATTTAACACTTTGGCATAAAACTGCTTTACAGCTTCTTTTTTTGTTCCCTCATCAAATAGCAGTTCAACAATTACAAATATATCTGATTTGCCAGTAATCTCCATGTTCACTGTGGTCCTCGTGGCTTTCTTATAGACGTTCTTAGGTTCAGGTTCGGGTTCTTCAAAATTGTCATCAGTGAAGTCACTTAAAACAAGTTCAGCATCTGAATCTTGCAGTGAGAATACTTCATCATTGTCACTAGAGTCAGAACTGTCCTTTCTGGCTCTTTTTAAAACACGGGTTTTCTTTTGAGCTTGCTTTGAAGTACTTGGCTGTTGCTCTGCAGGGTCATCAATAGAGTCCTTCATATCATCTGGTTGTACACCTACACCAGGTGGTACATTTAATTTTTTTTCCTTTCTTTGGCTGAGTGTGTAATATCTTCAACTCTGTTTTTTTCAAGAAAGGATTGTAAAGTAGCAGCCCAAGTGTTTCCAGAGTCATTTAGGGTTTCTCTTTCGTTCTCCTTAGATCTGCCGGTACTAGGAAGCCTCTTAAGTACTTGCTCCCTGCCAAGAGGTGAAATTCCTGATCCTTTAAAACCACTTATCAAGTTTTATGATATGTTTTCTTCGCCCATGTCATCAATACACTTCTTCAATAGTCTTGGGAATGTATCCTTAGGTATTGTACCACGATTCTTCGCTTTCCAGTCACTTAATGTTTGGCGCCACTTTATTTTTAGTGGTCTAAAAAAAGCCACATCAAGAGGCTGGGTATAATGGGTACTGTTCGATGGCAGAAGCACAAATACTTCCTGAAGTATGGAAGAACAATTTTTCTAAACCAGTCTTCAAAAATTTCTAGCGTAAACCATCCACTTTTTGACCTATTATAAACTGCTCCCTTAGGTCCATTCTCAGTCCATGAGTCGTAAAGATTTTGTGCCTTGCACGTTATGTATGGTGGAAGTAATTTTCCATCTGCACTCCCTAAAAACATTACAGATGTACTTGACTTGGAAGAACCAACGATTCGCTCAGGATGACGTGTGCATCTTCTTACTATAACTTTCTCTCTGCCCGGATCGTCTGTTATATTCGTCTCATCATAGTTAACTATCATACTTGGTTCAACTCCTTCAAGTGATTTTGTGAACTCGTCAAAATAATCGTTGAGAATTTTCTCATTGATAGCAGCTCTACTTCTTTTTACATTTTGGCAAAGCCTATTAGAAAGTTCTTTGTCATGTCTTTTCATAAATGAATCCACAAAGTCAATACCAGGCATATTGTTTTGAAACCTTTTTTCCGTTCGCCCACGGCGATCTAGATATCCTTTCACAATCAGTCGAATATCAAAGGTTGTTAGCGGGAATCCCCATTTTCCAGCCAATGTTATACATTCTACCAGCTGGTTTTCTTCAACAGGACTTAAAATACAAGGTCTTCCTACCTTATTGGGTTTCCCTTTCACTGCTGCTGTAAGAGCACAACGTGAAATTCGATACTGTTCAGCAGCTTTCCTCAAAGAAAGTCCATCATCCTTCACTGCTTTTACCGCTGAAGCGAGGTTTTCATCCGAATAGTCCTTGTACTTTCGAGCTCCAAGGGGCCGGTGGTAAGTTTGAGGCATATTTTAGTCTGAAACAAAGAAAATTGCTGTAACTATGATTTTTACTTTCATATAGTATGTTTTTTCATTACGGGGTAACAAAAGCCACTTTTATCTTCTGGCTTTTGTTACCCCGTAGTCAAAACAGCTGTAAAACAAAAAAAAAAAAAAAAACTAACCTTAAATATGGAGAATGAATTAAAGCATGGTCTACACAGACAACTAAGGTTATGTTTTAAGATAGTCACTAAGCTTGAAGGAAAACAGACTGGGCTAGACAGAAAAAGTTACAACAGCTATGAAGGGTTATGGAAACTGGACGATGCCATCTACCACTGGTACCTGAGGCTTAAGAAAAAAGGTGTTTTATTAATGCAGAAAGGGTCGCCTATTGTGTTTTGTTACTGTAGAAAGGATCGCCTATTGTTACGATGCGATGGACTCGTCCAGTTTCCTGAAGGCAATTTTACTGTTTAGTAAGTATTTTAAGCCTAGATCATGCGAATGAACATTCAAAGGTAATGTACTAATGTATATTAAAGTAACAAATAAAACATAAAAAGTAAAAATATAGAATTTACAAAAGCTAACAGTAACAGCTAACTAAATAAATAATGTAGTAGTGCAACATAAGAGAAGATTTTATTTCTTGAGTTCTCGTTGACACTATTCATGCAGCCGCTTTAAGTAATATGGAAAGATATTGATTTGTTTTCACAATAACCTCCTCATTTACCAAAAGCGGCCACAGAATGTAGCCTTGTCTTTTTTTATCTTGTTTTTATAATTACGTCATTTTTTTTTTATTTTTTTATATTATTTTTGTTAGTTGCTATTTATTATAAATATTACTGGGGAAAAAAATAATTTACGGCTTGAAAAAAATCATTAAATAAGTCTTGGTTAGTCGGATGCATATTTCTCCAAACATATTCTACTAAATACGTCTCAAATGTCGATACAGTCATACGACCAATTCTGCGACGCATATCCCGTTTAATTTTTGCCCAGTGACTTTCTATTGTTTGCGTATGAACATTTCGGTTATTGGGATTCACAAAATTCAATGAATGATTGACAGTCTCGTGAAAATAGCCGTTTTGGTCAATCGAATTATATCCCCGCCACATATCAGTTATAATCGTCGTTCCTGGCAAAACATTTTCCGAAATTACTTTCATTAGTGTATCCGAATCTCTTTGGTCGACTATTTTTAAAAAACACTTTTTACTTTCTCGGTGTATTCCGCCCACGACCCAGCGTGTTCTTGTTACCCTGCCTCGATTATATTTCCTTTTTCCGAAAGCGCTTTCATCTATTTCCACAATCTGACCTACACCACCAATTTTGGTAGAGTTCTCAAGTAACCACACACCTATCATTTCCCTAAAAGCAGTAATTAATTTTCGTGTAGTTGGTCGTGTCAAACCAGTTTCCCGCACAATCACTGAGAAAGGATATTTTAAAATCCAACCTACTAACACTGACAACAAGGCTATTGGACGAATGCGAGCCAAAGAAAAAATTGTACCCTCCCGTATAGTTTTCCTTGCTCGACAGCTGGAACTTCCACATCTGTAACCAAGATTACCGTTGCTTACGACGTTAATGTACATTTTTCCATCGCACTTGAAACAATCAACCGATTTATTTACTAACTTACATTCTAACACAAAATATTTTAAACCCTTTTCTGAAATGAAATTCGTAAAAGAACTTATACTACGGATATCCATATTGACAGCTAGACGTACAAACAAGAAATGACTCTTAGACAACTGAACGAGGCCATCGTTACAGGTAGTTTTTATGACCGCACGTGTCACAGAACAATGGGACAGAACAACAGGCGATCCTTTCGCAGGTACCAGTGGTAGATGGCATCGTCCAGTTTCCATAACCCGCTATGAAATTTCAATACAATTTACTTCTAAATAATAATAAATTGCTAGGCTTACCTTTTAATCTCAATAAATGTTGTACTCCACTAGCTTCAAGTTCAAACGATTTTCAACTCAGACACCACAATTGCTGCAAACAGTGTTGCCAACATGGGCGCTCGAAATTTACTTTGTAAAATGTCTTTTGTTACCCTGTAGGCTTAAGTAACTCCGTTTTACGGTACTGTATGCATTAAAAAATGCACCACATTCCGTGCATTTTCCCTTTATTTTTAAAAATATCTCTCCAGGGTTACGACTGATTCTCGCACTTTTAAAAGAAAAACAACATGGGAAGTAGTGAAATTGGGGGCTTCTGGCGCCTCCTCCCCTCCTCCCGATTTTTTGAGCGACCCCGGGAGGAGATAGGTAAGCTATGCCGCCTTCGAGCCCTGTAAATTAATTACTAGATGTCGCTGCTAGTCTGAATACTAGCGATCCCTGTGCGTAAGTTTAAAAAATTGTCAACAGATGGCACCGAAAATCCTTTTTGACAGTTAAAAGATGGCGTTGCTAGTCTGAACCACTGCGAACTCTGTACCTTGATTCATAATTTTATCATATTTTTATCTGAAAACAGGTTTAAACTCGTATAAATTGTCAGCTGACGTCATTAGAAGGTAAACTTATGTTAATAACGGAGATTTCTGTGTAATATCCAAAATTAATCTCATCATATGATTGTATATTTTTATCTGAAAACAGGGTTATACAGGTTTTCCTCTAAATAAAAACACATTTTTTTATTTTAATAAATTTATTTAAAAGAAATATTTTACAATAAAATATTTAAATGTTATTACAATAATATTTGTATATGGATATAACATTTTCCATGGCGCAAGTTGCTCCGGAATGATGGCTGCATCGAGGACTAGTGTATGTCGATGGTATAATTCCCAACTTGGGACAAATTGTTATTTCTTCAAAGTTCATGATAGGCGCTGATGGCAGTAGTCGTTTCAAATACCGCACTTTTTCTTCTCCTTTCGTATAGATGATTCGAGTTTCGTGTAGATTGGTTATTAAAATGTATTGTAGTTCCTCGTATTCAATATGTCCATCCATCCAGGAGAACCCATGATGATTTTTCCGCAACCAACGAGCTGTGCGCTGATCCTTTTCACTTAATCCACAAAACGGTATTGGTGATTTGAATATATAGTGTTGCAGTATATAATCTTCGGTATAATTTTCTTTGGAAGAATCGAATTTCAACACTGCCCATTCCTTTATGTAGAATTCCTCCTTTGTTGTGCTTACAAAGCCTTGAAAATCAACAATCGCTGCGTCGGTCTTCATTATGTGAAATCTAGAATTAAACTGTTCGGCTTAGAATTCAGTAACTAATGTTTTATTTAAAATAAAACTGTTTTTTATAGGTGTGAGTTTGCTTAAATAAGTCGTATGTATGCATATTTTACTGAAATCATTAACAGATATATTGCTACTAATACTACGAACGAAAATTTCAGTCTAATATGCAAAAATAAAAATTATGTTATAATTTGCTTTATTTAAAGTACGAAACATTACTCGAATATTATAATTCGATATAAAATTCACATAATTGTGTATGTATGTTTGTTATTATTAATATTGTATAATTTAAATAAAAACGGTTATTAGTAGAAAAAAAGTTTGAAAACTATTATCAAAAGTTTAAAAAAATTTAATTTGAGATTAAAGGTTCACACTATAGCAAGGTTCACCCTATAGCGTGCATTTGCTTTAATTATTGTAAGAATATGCATTCTTCCCATTTATCTAAAAAATTGTAAATTAATATGTACAGTGCTCCGTTACAAGTAAGGGTTTCTATACCGTTAAAATCATATTTTACGATATGAATATATTTTTGTAAAAAAATCTTATGAAAAATTTCTTTCCCATATTTTATGTTTACTTAAACAATGTATCTGTTTTTGTTAAATTTATTACTTGTCAGTTTAATTATTAACAATTAGTTAAATATACCTATAGGTATTAAATGACCTCTAGTTTTTGTAAACGACTGTAATAAGATTAAAATTTTTTATATACTTATCTAAATATCACAAGAAATCGTCGAATCAGCATTTTCACATACTTCAATATGTGCCTATTGTATATTATTATAATTTATTTATAAAATCAAATGTGTTAAATACTATGTCATGTCTATGCATATATTATTAACAAGTTTGCCAAAAAATGATGATGAAAAAACTTTACGTCTTAAGACGTTAGTGATTGTTAAAAATAAGGTTACACTGACAAATGACGATGAACGATTTGGTTTATAGCACCCAACAATAATCTTAAAACTCTCCCGTGGGTATTCAGGGGTAAATAAGAACATTACCTATATTGGGTGATTTAGAAATACCGTAAAACCGTCTAGACCCGGACACTTTTTTACATTTTTTGGTATAGTTTTATGTTTATACATGTTTCCTTCATAGATATCACCAATAAAAGTATTACCATTAGAAAGAGCGTATATTATTTGTTATATCCCTGACCCATTTGTTTCACTATAAGTAAAAATAAAAAAAATGAAAAATAATTAGTAAGTGTCCGGGTCTACACCCCAAATCCGTCTTGACCCGGACACTTACTTAAATAATGTAATCTTGAACCTGTCAAAGACTTTAAAATATTTTGTGGGAAGGGAGAGGGGGCAATGCATAGGATGCCTCTCTATAAAGTAAACATGCGATATGACACCGGAAGGAGGCATAAACCGCGTAATTCTGGGGGGGGGGATATTATCGTATGGACAGTGGGAGTTACAACTGGTGCGAATCGCGGCCATAGTGTAATAAACTGATGTGTCCGGGTCTAAACAGATATACATATATAGCATGTATTTTTTTATATATACATCGAATATAACTTCAAACATCATTAAATGATGCGCGATAAAATTCTGAACACATACATGTCAAAACTAAAACAATATAACAGTTATGACGAAAATTACATGCCTAAGTTAGACACACATTTTATTTCTTTGAAAAACTGTAGGATAGTAATCCTGTAAAATGAGATAGTAAATGTTGAAATCCGTAGTTTTTATTGGTACAGCTGTTTAGAGGATGTTTTTCTCTCTCTAATGACGTCAAGAACAAATGTTTATTATTGCAGGTTAATGTAGAAATTATTTAATTTGAAGATTGGTGCAAAGTGTCCGGGTCTAGACGGTTTTACGGTATATATATATATATATATATATATATATATATATATATATATATATATATATTAATAAAAAATATCTTTAAAGTTAAAAAGATAAATATCAAAATCCGAAAAATGCATGTTAAATTTTTAATACAGGATTGGTATTTGAACAAATACCGGGTGTTTCAAACAACTAAGAACGTATAAATTTTAACACAGGGAAAATTTGTTATGATCAAGGGGTGTTTTGTTTTATTATTATTAAATATTTAGCAAAAATTTTAAATAATATCGTATCAAAATAATGTTTAGAAGTCATTAAAAGACAATAGTAGTAAATTTATTAAGATAACTATAAATAAATTTTAATCTAATGTTGAAATATTTATTAACAAATAATACTGCTTAGTAGAAAATTGAACACCTATTGTTTTGTTTTCAAATTTACCTTTTTGCAATTAAAGAAAATTTTATTAACTATGGATACCTATATAAAAATGATACCCATAAAAAACAAGCATACTCTGATCTCAACAATTTTTTCCCATGTTAAATTTTGTATGTTATTACTTCGCTGAAGCAGACTGTATGTAAAATGTTCTCTCTTTATATATATATATATATATATATATATATATATATATATATATATATATATATATATATATATATATATATATATATATAGATTGTATTAATATGCACCTTAAGCATACACTTCAAATTTTAAATCATAAAAGTGAAATAAAAGTGTTGCCCGCTTTAAATTTCTGAAAAAATTATATGTTACTTGAGGATTTTTGGTGTCTACACATGGAAATTAAGTATACCTAAGGGGTATTCATGCAATACAGAGCCATATTTAAATTCTATGAAAGAAAATAACTAAATTTTATTTAAATTATCCACTAAAACGATATCAAAAAATCTACTTACAACATTAAATAATATTTTTAATAAATGAAAATATGAAAAAAGGTGTAATTTTGCTAATATCTTTAAATACAACACTGTACTCATAGATTAGAAATAATTTATGTTTTATACAGATAACAAAGTTATAAATAAATACTAAAAAAAAAATATTGGACCATGAATTTTTATTTTATTTTTCCGGAATTAAGCTGCATTCAATTAATTAACCCTTTCCTGCTCAGCAGTTTTAGATCATTATTGTTCAACGATACTTCAGATTAACAAATCATTAATAATATGGGTAAATACTTATTGGTAAGAATTATATAGTTTGCACATATGTTCTATTGTGCTAGAATGTCAATAGGACAATGAAATTTAATTGCCTATATTCAGGAGCAAGTAAAAACATTAGCTATTTTAATAGCTCAGAAAATACACATTACATAGTTCGTTGTAAGAACAATCATTTTGGTAATCTTTTTTAACAAATTACTTAAATTGTTTAAGGACTGTGGTATGTACGAAATAATAACACTGACATAATTTTCAAATATTTTATTAAATAATTAACTTTAGTACACAGCTGTTGGAAAAGTTACACTATTGGTTTAGTTTACAACTCATAAAATGTTAAGAGTTTATTTTAAAGCCTTCTATAGGGTTGTAAGTATAACCCTTCATCCGCAATTTTTTCATCACCATCCTCGGCGATACACCCAATGACAACAAAGGTACACCAAATGACACCACAAATACACCAAATGACACCAAAAAAAAAAAAAAAAAAACACCAAATGACACCAAATTACACCAAAAATACACCAAATATTAATACCTAATAAAATATATACCTAAAGAGAGAACATTTTTCATACAGTCTGCTTCAGTGAAGTAAGAACATACAAAATTTAACCAGGGAAAAAATTGTTGAGATCAGCGTATGATTGTTTTTTATGGATATCATTTTTATATACATAGGTATCCATAGTTATTAAAATTTTCTTTAATTGCAAAAAGGTAAATTTGAAAACAAAACAATAGGTGTTAAATATTGTTAATAAATATTTCAACATTAGATTAAGATTTATTTAGAATTTAGATTAAGATATGTTCTTATTTACCCCTGAATACCCACGGCAGAGTTTTAAGTTTATTGTTGAGTGCTATAAACCAAGTCGTTCATCGTCATTTGTCAGTGTAACCTTATTTTTAACAATCACTAACGTCTTAAGACTTAAAGTTTTTTCATCATCATTTTTTGGCAAACTTGTTAATATAGTGCATGCATAGTGTATATGCATAGACATGACATAGTATTTAATCAGAAATATCGTGTAGTCAGTTTTGTGATTTTCTTAAATTTTTAATAAATAAACACATTTTATTTTATAAATAAATTATAATAATATACAATAGACACATATTGAAGCATGTAAAAATGCTGATTCGATGATTTCATGTTTAAGATATTTAGATAAGTATATTAGAAAACATTAGTTACTGAATTCTAAGCCGAACAGTCTGACTCTAGACTTCACATAATGAAGACCGACGCAGCGATTGTTGATTTCCAAGGCTTTGTAAGCACAACAAAGGGGGAATTCTACATAAAGGAATTGGCAGTGTTGAAATTCGATTCTTCCAAAGAAAATTATAGCGAAGATTATATACTACAACACTGTATATTCAAATCACCAATACCGTTTTGTGGATTAAGTGAAAAGGATCAGCGCACAGATCGTTGGTTGCGGAAAAAACATCCGCCGTATTCAATACATTTTAATAACCAATCTACACGGAACTCGAATCATCTATACGAAAGGAGAAGAAAAAGTGCGGTATTTGAAACGACTACTGCAATCAGCGCCTATCATGAACTTTGAAGAAATAACAATTTGTCCCAAGTTGGGAATCATACCATCGACATACACTAGTCCTCGATGCGGCCATCATTTCGGAGCAACTTGCGCCAGGAAAATGTTATATCCATATACAAAGATTATTGTAATTATAAGGAATATTTTTGGAATAAATGATCACCAAGTTACATCAAAAAGTTTTCTTTGTTTTTTATTGGCTACGTACGTTTCGAGAATAAATCTCTTCTTCAGGCCATAATCTTAAAATACTAGAAACAAGCATATTAAAATACTAAATGGTAATACAATAAATCAAAATGAAAAATTATTATAGTTAACAATTTTTTTAAAAATACACAAATTTACAGTCAAAAATTAAAAATTTAAATTAAGACAAAAAATTTTTAAAAAAAATTAAAAAAGATTAAAAAAAGTTAAAAAAATTAAAAAAAGTTAAAAAATTATATTGTTGAAAAACTAATAAAATACCTTTTTAAAAGTATTACGTCAAATATTAAAATGAATTAAAAATCAAAAAACAAAAAATTGCAAAAATCAAACAACAAATTGAAATAGACAAAATAGGTTCACAGATGTACTTCATATCTATTATGTTTTATAGAGAATAATAATAATACGTTTATGTAAGTGGATATTATTTATAGCATATTTAAATTTATTTTTGTTTATGTTTTCGAATGTTTTGACATAAAGGTTTATAAAGTGTCAAATTATCATTTTCAACTTGATTATTTACATTTTCCGTTGAGAAAATCCAAAGGGTTTCCAGGTTCAATCTTTTTCTATAGTTTCTTTCATATTGTAGCACCTTTGTATTACTAAAGTCGAAGACATGGTCCAAATTATATGCGTGTTGTGCCAAGCCTGTGCGTAATTCACCTCTACCCAAATCCCATCTATGTTGTTTTAGGCGATATTCGAGAGCCTTAGATGTCTGACCAATGTTCGAAGAGCCACAACTCGAACAAGGGACTGAATAAACTTTTGACATAAAGGTTTATAAAGCGTCAAATTATCATTTTCAACTTGATTATTTACATTTTCCGTTGAGAAAATCAATCAATCATATTTCAATACAATTCAGATATTGAAAATAAAAACCATATTCGTTATAAACTGTCTCAACACCTAAATAGAATATTAGTCAATAATACAAAATATAATAATTCTGTCTTGGATAGTTTTCTTAAGGATTTAATAAAAAGAACAAAAGATTTTTTAAAACAGAACAATTCTATTCTCGTCCTCAAAAGTGATAAAGAAAATAAGACAGTGTTGTTGGATACGGTGTAATATTACTAAGAGGGGTTGCGTAGAAAGGGGTGGTTTCAGTGGTTGATTTGAACTATTCCACCGACGCCACTATAATTTGAATGTATAGAAGTGTATAAGAAGGGTGGTAGCAGTGGCTGTATATTTATAGACTAAATATTATTAAAAAAAAGGATTCAAATTTAGGACGCGATTAAATGACACAAAAAGGTTACACAGACGTAATAGCAAATACTGAATAAAACAAAATTTAACTGTTAACAATAAAAAAATATAAATTTATTGTAAAATAAAAATATTAAATTTTTACAATGAGAAAGGGCAAATACTAAAGTTCTTTAACAATCTAATTCCGAATTCGTAATCTAACGGACAAGTACAGTTTAAGCATATCGTCCAATTAAAATGAAATAAATTATAAAAATCAAAGATAATTGAAAAAAACAAATAAATGAAAATATATTAACAATATAAAAATCTTATACGAGCATATGCAAGCCGGTAGGTTTCATGAAGTTGTCTATAATTTTCATACTTATCAAAGTTAAAACTACATTTCTATTAAATTAAAAATTCAAGTACAATACCATACCAGGTTGCATATGTGTAATATTAACTTATAATTAAGGAAGGAAAAACATGTTGCATACCTCTTCCTGGCAGTTTCATAAATCACAACACAAATAATTAAAATACATTTTTATCTTTAAAAAAATAATTACATGACTGAATGAATCAAAATTGACGACTGAATCAAGATTGAACCCGATTGAAACTCAGTTTCTGCTTTTATACTGTTCGATTGTATGTCTACGTGACGACTTCCCAGTATTAGCCTCTAGAGTTTAGGAAGCTTCACTCATCGAGTTATTGAAATGACCGTCTGACCATCTATCCCAATTACGCGCTTCTTCCAATTCTAAGAAGTGGTACATATTGCAACTTATCGTCTGATTGTCCATTGTTCAATAAATTCAATCGACAATTGATGTTTTTTTAGAAAACTAATACAGTGGTGGACAAAAATACGTATACATTACAACGGCAAATTACATTAAAAATACAAGTAATTTAATTTTTGACATTAATAGATTTGAGCGTTACTTTATGGTATTCAATATTTTTAAATAATAAACAAGTATTTTACTTCGCAAAAATACCACTTTTATTTTGAAACTCTGACAATATCGTTTCGAACCGTCAGTTCATTTCCAAACAGAATAAATATTACATTCGTTACATGCCTTATATACTAATTTTACCTACCTATACTTATTAAGGGGGAGTGGTCTGTGATGTGGAAGTAGAAAGGGTGGGAGTGATAGGAGGATTCAAAAATCAAGAAAAACAAGATTACATTACATGTGACAAGAGGCAAACAAACACGTGGAAAAAGATTGAACTTGAAAAGACAATATTACAGTGAATACAGTTTTAAACAGAAATTAAAATTTAAATAAGTTATAATATTGAAAATAAAGTTGAACTGTAAATATCGGTGTAATCATTTAAAAGATGATCGGAGCTATGTTTATTTATTTCTATTGCTTCTAGGATTGTTAACTTCTGTCCTTTGCTTGCCGAAAGCCAAATTTTTTGTAAACCGCCTCTGACATTTCATGTTTGTAAGATAATTTTCTGTTTTTAAAAAAAACATTTGGAGATAACCGTTTTTAAAAACAACAATGATGCGTAACATGCGTACATTTTGTATATCGCACCTTGAGAATAAAACTGTTGCAACTGCAAATTTTTTGTTTTTGAGATTTTTATATCATTGGATTTAGCTACACTTAAGCTATCGATTGGTGAAATTTTCATCCTAAAATTCTAGGAAATAACAAAGTTGGTAGCTTGTATTTCCAGTATTTTTTTTTTTATAATGACGGGTTTAACATTTACGCGGTTTTTTATTTGCATAAATTGAATCCCCATGAAACGGATATTCATGTAAATTGAGGAACTGGTGTCGCGGTCTCTAATTAAAAGCGTATTTGTAAAATAGTACAGCTAATTGTAAGTAATCGTTTTTACTCAGGTTTCGGAAAATACCCAATAATTACCCAAATGAGAATATTCCCGGGAAAATTCCCATTGGGAATTTTCCCGTTGCCCATCTCTATCTGTAATGCAGCTATGGAATGTGTTACTTTAAACAATTACAATTATAAAATTATATAAAGCGAAATTTTCACAATTTCTGAAAAGTATTAGTTGCAGATACAACTTTGGGTCACCAACAAAAAGTAATATTATAATTTGGAAAAAAGTTATTAGGTTTTAAATTTTTTCAAAATCTTATTTCTTTAATATCTTAAAATTAATGATTTTGCAGTTGCAACAGTTTTATTCTCAAGGTGCGATATAGATATGTAAACATTGTATACAATGTGTTTCAAAAAATTCAACCGAAAAATTGAAATACCGAGCCACTATCGCCGACTTATCGTAAGCTACAGAAGGTTTTCTAAAAATATTTTTACACGGAAATATGCTATTAAATTGAAACTTAACATAGCTGTAACTCTGTAATTAATGGTTTTTAGAGAGAAATGTTAACAATACTTACTTCATGTAGCCAGTTAATTTGCGATTTTCTGAAATTGTTAATTCCGAAAATATTCCTGTGTTTTTACGGTCTACGGGGTGCTGTGAGTCACCCCTTAAAAGGATAAGACTTATTTTTCTTACACCCGGTATAACTTCCTTCCTAAGGTATCCCTGGGAGGAATTTTTTCGATTTTTTAATTTTTGGTAACACTTAGAAGTGAAAACACCGATTTTCGTCTAAAAAAGCTCCCAGGGATACCTGGTCATTTATGTAAGGAAGCTGTATACAAAATTTCAAAACAATCGGTCGAGTAGATTTTGATTTAAACTCTTCACCGGTTTCAAAAATAACAAATGTCAGAAAATCGTTTTAATTTTTGTATACCTGAAAATCCAATATTAAATATGAAAAATTTTTTCATACTACGTCATTGGTTGTAGTATACATTAGTATAAGTACTTATAAAAACCCAGCGATGAATAAAATAATTTAGGAATTCCAAGAGCACAAAACCACGTACCTGCCGGGCAGGGATACACAACGTATCGGAGTAACAAACGCTCAAAGTTCTATATCTTAATTAGTTTTACTCTGATTTGTTTCAAATTTTGACACAACAAACTTAAGATATTGTATAACCATCAAGTTGTCTTAATTTCATTTTCTGTTTCTTCAAGTTCAGTTAACGGTGCTATACATTTCTTTATTATGTTGTTGTTCTGATATGTAGTTATGACCTCTTGTGTATCTTCTGTTTGAACTCCGTCTTTTAAAACTTCTTCCTCTTTCTGTATTATTATTTGTATTACATTGTAATGACTTTATAACATTTATAAGACCACATTTATAACATTTTATGTTGAATGCTTTGTTCATGTCATAGCTTGACGGTTCTTTTGTTTTTATTTTTAACTCTTCATCAAGTAGTCTCGTCTTCACGAAGTAGTGGTGTCGCGCCGAGGAGCAGTTAGTCGATTAATCGACTAAAATTGTTTCTCGGACAAATTTAGTTATTAGTCGAAAATATCGAGCATAGAATAGTCGAATAATCGACTAAATTTTTAGTCGAATTATGAATAGGCTAATCTATGTGACTCCCAAAAACGAGGTTTTCTTTTAAATTTAATTTTTGACATCTAATGTTTTTCTTGTAAGATAATATGGACATATCACCATGTGTTAATCACATAAAAGTAAAAAATCATACAAATAGATAATTTTTAGTTTTCATTTTTTGAAGACCAATAAATAATACCGAAAAATTGTTAAATTAGTCGTTTTTAGTCATTTAAAAAAAAATCATTTTAGTCATTTAATCGAAGGTAAAATAGTCGACTAAAAAATGAGTAAATGGAAACAAAATTAGTCGACTAAACCGATTAATCGATTAATCATCCGACATCACTATCACGAAGTTTAATTTTCTCACTGTCAAAAGTTTTCTTGACTCACTGTCTCTATTACAGTAATGACTGTCTCATATGTGCTTCTGCTAATTTCCGCCTTCTCCTGGTGTACTCTGATTGAGCCTTAATTTAGCAGCAAACCACGCTCTGCTGCCAGAAATTGTGTAACATTTTCTTATTCTCTGAGATATTAATTATGTGGAATTTGTGTCTGGACCCGTATTTTTATACAGACAACATTACAGCGAGGTGCGTGGGTTGCTGTTCGCTCTAATGTACACAGGAGATGGCAGACGGGGTTGTGCGACTATGTTGATTAATGTATTGGTGTCTCTTTACAGTGTTAACCAATCGGAATGGGTAGTGACCAGTGTTGTGCTTATCTAGATAACGTTATCTGAAATTTTATCTAGATAACGTTTTCGTTATCTATTATCTTTTATCTAGATATTTTTAAAAGAAGTTATCTTTTATCTTATCTTTTTATTAAGCGAAGGAAAAAGATAAGATAATAAGAATACATCTTTATTTTTCCTAAAACAAAGAAAATAGCTTAGATACTTGGGAAGTGTACTATAAACAGCTACTTGAATCAAATGCAACTACACCTACAGTACAACTAGTGAACAATTTCAACCCCACACTTGATTACGAAATTTCGTTATCTGAATTAGAATATGTTTTGTCCAACTGCAAAAACAAGAAAGCGCCTGGCTTGGACGGTCTGTCGTACGAATTCTATAAAAATTTACCTGCAAATGGCAAAAATTTTCTCTTAGGCTTTCTTAACAAAATATTAGAAGTCGAAACGGTACCACGTAGTTGGTCACAAATTAAACTTTTCTTACTTCCCAAAAGCGGGGATATAACTAAACCAGAAAATTATCGAAGTATTTCGCTTATTAACAACATTACTAAGATCTTCACACAAATATTGACGCACAGAATTACGGAATGGGCAGAATTTAATAATATCCTCCCAGAAAATCAATCTGGTTTCCGCAAAGGACGCGCATGTACAGATAATATCTTCATTTTATCGTCAGTTATTGCTAACTGTTTAACGCATAAAGCTGGTAAACTCTATTGTGCATTTATCGATTTTAAACGTGCTTTTGATAACGTGAACCATGGTATTTTATGGAAAAAACTCTCAGACATAGGCCTATCCTATAAGCTACTGCATATTATAAAAGATTTTTATGTTAAGGCAAATATTAACTTGTGTATCAATGGCCTATACTCGAATGATATCCGGGTGAAAAATGGGGTGCTACAGGGTGACACGTTAAGTCCTTTGCTCTTTTCGCTTTTTCTAGCTGATTTTGATAAATTTCTAGAAGCTCACAAAGTAGATGGCGTGAATATTGATAGCCAAGAAAGGATAGCTTCCCTTTTCTACGCAGACGATCTCATTTTGTTAGCGCAAAACCAATACCAACTTCAGAAAATGCTGCTCGTTTTAGAATTATACTGCCAAAATAACCATAGAAGTAAACGTAAATAAATCGAACATTATGATTTTCAGACGCGCAGGGAGAGTTCCGGGGAATCCAGTTTTTAAATTTAAGTCGCATACTTTAAAAATCGTTAGTACTTACAACTATCTAGGTATAAACTTTAGTTCTTCTGGAATATTTCTAAATGCAGCTAATAAAATGGTTCAAAAAACTAATGCGGCTATGGCTAACATAAAACCCATTATTTACAAATCAAATATGGAAACATATGATTCATGCCTGTATCTCTACCGGTCGACCGTCCTAAGTGTTCTTCTATATTCTGCAGAGATATGGGCACTCAACTACCCGGATATAATAGAGAAACCACAGGTTCGCTTTTTCAAGACATTATATTTTTTAAATTCATCTACACCAGGATATGTTGTTCGTAATGAATTCCTGCTAGAGAGGATCATGACGTATGTTTTCAAACGCGCTTTAAAGATGCTCTGCAAAATCCTATCAATGCCTCAAAACAGGCTGCCTCACTTATGCTATAAGAGATTACTTGCTATCAGTTCAAATACCTCGGATTCTAACAAATATAACTGGGTCTCACAATTAAAAAAATTTTTCATTATGTTAAATAAAGCTGATTTATGGGAAACACAGAATGCATCTCTAATTCGAACAAACATAAATTTGCTTACTAACACACTGAATGACTTGTATAAATCAATCGACAATGAGAAAATTTCCTCTTCATTGTATGTACCTTTCTACCAAGCAATAAATATGAAGCAAATGTTTTTACTTCAACTGCACGTCCCATTTCGAAAATTAAGAATAGTACATCAATTACGCACTTCTAACAGTAGGGAATTAAACTTTTATATAAATAGAAACAGCTACAAAATCGACCCAACATCAAACTGCTCTATATGTAATTTAAATTTACCAGAAACCCTGTTTCACATCTTGCTAGAATGCCCAATGTATAACGACATCCGCAATTATTTTCTTCAAAAATACTTAATGTTTGCAACTGACGTTCATTCTGAAAATTTTTATAACTTTCTCCTAAATATAACCAACGTGTCCTTGCTAAACGACCTATTTTATTATATTACAGGAGCAATGAAAATACGATCTTTTATAATTAATGAATAATCGGTATTTACGTATTTTTCTCTTTTGGGCATACATGTTTATGGTATGAAACAGTGATATTGTGGACCGTATCTTGCAGGTGTCATTTTGAAATGAGCAATTGCTCATATGCAACTTAAACTTCGTTTTAGACGCATCTAAGTATGCATTACGATATGTTCTGTAGGCAATTTTTTTATTTTTTATTTTTATCTTGTTTTTTTTTTTTTATTTTTTTATTTATTTTTTCTTACTTTTATACACACTTAAACTTTTTATAACTATTTATATGTAAATGTGTATGTATGGGTATGTGTGTATATTTTATATATTTATATAATAACTCTGTTTATTCTAGTTTTAATTTGATTTATACTTTTTGTATAATTGTTTTTGTAAGAAACGTGATATGTATTTAACCAATCTCCTGTAATGACCTTTGTGTCAAATACAGTAAAATAAATACTAAATACTACAATAATAAATTAAAAACAAAACGGCATATGTATACAATCATACATTAAAAACAAAAATAAATACGGAAATTACGTCATCTGCAAAAACGTGCACCAACTTAATAACAAAAAAGGTCACCACTAACGTTATGTTTTCAGGAACTTTGATGTTCAAAAATGCCTACATACATTACCTACATAAGCAGTTGCGTTAAAGTTCCATTCAACGTCACTAGATGGCATACTCCTTAAATCTTATTTCTTAAATCTTATTTCTTAAATCTTAATTCCTTATTTCATTGATTGTGTATGACCCCTAAGACTTGTATAAATATCAGTAAAGCGTGGAGGGGGGGGGGGTGCCGCCCCATTTTGTCTTTAAAGTATATCGTAAGTTTGTAACAATTCATTACTAAAATACGAGATTCTTTGACCATATTTTTGCTTATTCTTAAAATTAAAAAGTTAAATTTTTTCCTAAGTTAATATTAGCAAAGGCTGTATTTATGAAAAAAGAAATAAACTAATGTGATGTAAAATATATTAATTAAAAATTCGTTTATTTACACATAACAGCCTCCTCTTTTACCAAAAATACCTGGTAAAATTAGGGGTTGGGAGTGGCGAATAAAACCCCAATGATTTTATAACTTTAATTTCGGTATCATAATAAAGATCTTAAAGTGTCATTTACAAATATATATAGTTTCCCTATCAAAGCTCTTACCATTCTCAAGATATTTAAGAAAATTGAAAAAAAGTCAAATTTTCAGAGGTGAGTTTCACTTCCTTAACCTGCTTATGAGCACGAATGAAATATGGCTCATTATTTGTTTTAATAAGATCTATAATCCACCAAAGTTTCAAAAATTTCTGAGAGATACAGTTGAATACCTTTCCTTGTCAGATCGTTCAGAGGATTTGGATTCAATCGTCACATCGAACGAAACATGGTTATATTACTTCGACCATCCCAGTAAATCTTTCTTTGCTAAAAGAGGTCTCACTGATAGGGTCATTTTAGATTCACAGAGAACTGTCTCCGCTTCTTGGTACATAGGAACTTACTTGCCTCAAGTTATAAATGAGTTAAAAGAATTATGGCCAAAATCACAACGCTACGGCAAGTTGAGTAAGCTTGACCCAGAACTTTTTGACCTAGTCGAAGCTCACATTGTTGGATCATCCACCCTATAGCGATAGCTCGAACTCTCCGCTGTGTGCTTATGTAGCAAAGGATCGATGGCAAGAGATTTTTAATAGCTGATTTGTTCGCATGCAAAAGTTGATGGCATGTGTTTTGAAAAATGTTAGTAAATACTTCTATTTTGCAAAACTTACGGAGCAGTCTACGTATAAACTTAATATAAAAACGAACAAGTATAACAAGCGTTCCGTAGCCTATAGATAGAATAAGTATAGTACAGTAAACATATGTAAGAAGCCTCTCGGATAAGTTAGGTCAATATTTTTACCTTGAAATCATAGTATTAACAAGATGATGCACCCAGAGTAAAATTTGCAATTTTGATGAAACTTTGTAGATGGTAATAATAAAGGACTACAAAAATACAGTATTTTTTGTTATCGATCATCTTCCACTTTTAAGGGGTGACACCAGCCTCTAAGATTGGAGGTTTAAATCCTATTTGTTAAGATATCTCCAAAACAATCAGAGACAGAAGGAAAGTGTAAACTGACGGAACGCTGCACTTTAAAAGGGTTACTCATATGAATTAAATCATAGTTGGGTTAGTAAGAGGGGCTGGAGGAGTGAAAATGAAAATCACCAATGTAAGAAGAAAATCGAACAAAAAATGAATATAAGCAAGAAAAGAGACTGAAAGGGGAAACATATATTGGACATGGTGGAAAAAATGTAATAGAGAGAATCGTCAAACAACTCTATAATTGTAAGATTAAGTGTAATGAAAAAATTAATCCAGGGAAGCCAGAGGCAATTGATAATAAATTTTGATCTCTACAAAGTTCAGGCCACAAAAAATAATTATTTGTTGCTTTATTAGTTAAACGAAAAAGCATTGATCGAAATCGTTTTAGGACAACAAACAAATAGGAAGGAGACAAACTTCATTAAATATGTTTTAAGAAGAAATAATGATAATAAGTAACTTGTAAAATTATGTACCTAAATACGTTATCAATAATTGAAAAATTTATGACAAATGCAATTAAAAATATAACAAACAGTAGCTTCATCATCCCAGATACAAAACAAAATCATCAACCTATTAGATTCGGAAAAAATGATAAGCATAAAATACTTGAAACCTGAACTAAATATGAATGTAATGTATGTACTGTATATCATCAGTACTGCGCCGAAAACAATATGAAGACAGTAAAATGTTTTATTACCGATATGGATACGATTTCTTTGACAGTCTTCTTGTAACTTTTATTAGATGTAACCCTACGTTTAGACATACGATTTCAATCGAATGTTAATCGAATCGAACGAAAATCGTATAACAATTAGATATGTAAACCGATAATTCAATTATGATCGTATTGCCTTCGATTTCAAAACGATTTTTATAAAAATAGATTGTAATCCTATTTTAGTTCGATTTTTTGAAAATCAAAATGGCGCAAACTGAAAATATTAAGAAAGATCATACGCATATTATTATTATTATTTGAAAGATAAGTGTGCGTGCAATTTATTTTTTCATTGACATTTGACATTTCAATTTGTTCAATTTTTAATAAGATTAAAAAATAAAGAAAAATGCAATTGTAAGGTTGACATTTTATAATATTTCATATACAGCACGGAGCCTCTTTAAGGAAAGCCTAATATAAGGAAAGGTATTTACACAGATTAATACACACGCAACTTTTTATTCTTTGTGTAAACAAAACATGACAAACATATTTTTATCATAATATCTAACATTTTTGTAATATAAAGGGTGTGACAGATTAAAGAAATTTAATGCTATTTTAATGTATTTATTTTAAATGAGAATTCTTTCTAAAAATTTTTAATATATAAGCGAAAGATCAATTACTTAATATGTATTTAATTTTAATTAGATATAATGTGTATTATATAAAATTATTTGATACATATTTTGTCAGCTTTTGTATAAATTTTAATCGCTTATATGTGTATATATACGTATTGTGTGTGGTGCGTAAGGCGTAGCTTGTACGATCTTGTCTCATGTACATATTCTTCATAAACCATTTTCTCACACATAAGTTACATCATAGGTATGATAGGTATGTATTATCTACATACATATTTTGTCTAGATATAATTATGGTTAGTCTATCACAAGTTCACAAGAAATGATCAAACTATGTATTGTACCACCTATTGCGTACGTAAGAACTATCGGAAACAATATGGCAAAATACTTAATTTTTTTTAAATAGAAATGGACAATTTGGGTTACAAATACACAAAATATGTGTTACAGATGTTATAAAAGTATTGAATAGATGTACTTAAATTCCCATAGCCTATAATTTAACAAAACCTCAATATAAAAAGAAACAATTAATTTTAAAATTTGACAAATTTTAGTTTTAAACCTTCATGTTTCCTTTCAAGTATTTTGAACAACTTGACAATAGCAATAAATTTACTACATTTTGAAAAATTTATTACCATTAATTGTTACCAAAACAAAAAGGGTATATTTATTTCATATGTATACACATTTAGCTATACCTACAAGTAGTTGTATTATGAGGTTTGGAACACAGTCATTGACACCAGACAGGTGTTTCACCTGTCTGGAGGTCATGACCCTGTGTTCTAAACCTCACATACTATTTAAGGAGAGGACACTAACCTAATACCTTGAGGAAGGTCAGTGACGCGATAATTTCAATTATTGAGGTAATTCAGGTAAAAATATTTTTGTTTAATCTAAATTCTTAATATTATTTTGTAAACAACTGTCTGGACGTTAATGATTGTGTTCGAACCATCATATATGGAAAAATCATTGATTTCTCTAGCCTAAATTGGGGCCACTTGGCAACGCAATGTAATTGCCTATATTCAGGGTAAGTAAAAAGCATTGCATATGTTGGATAGTTCAGAAAATATTTATTTGATACATTCAAAAAATTGTATATGGACCTAATTCTTGTAAATATCAAAAAATTATCAAGTGACCTTTTTAACCTTTTTTCTAAAATTAAAATTGTTATGATAGTAGTATACATACAAAATTAATGATTGTGTTCGAACCATCATATATGGAAAAATCATTGATTTCTCTAGCCTAAATTGGGGCCACTTGGCAACGCAATGTAATTGCCTATATTCAGGGGCAAGTAAGAACATTGCATATGTTGGATAATTCAGAAAATATTTATTTGATATATTCAAAAAATTGTATAAGATCCTAATTCTTGTGAATATCAAAAATTATTATCAAGTGACCTTTTTAACCTTTTTTTCTAAAATTAAAATTGTTATGATAGTAACATACATACAAAATTAAAATATGTAAGATTTCAATTTTTGTGAATATTAAAATAACTTATCAGTCTTACCTGACCTTTTACCCCATTTTTTAAAATTTGGATAAATAAGGAAAAAAAAATAAAAAAAAACACTATACATTTTTTCTCTTGATTTTTATTGTTGAAACATAAACTTACACTTACACTGTCTTAACATCAACTAAATAAAATGATTTCAATATAAAGAATATATTTCGTATGTTTATCAATTGACTTTTTGACATTACTTGTTATTATCTCATTTTTGATAGTAATATTTTCTTGTTAATTTATTAAAAATATTAAATTAAAACTTTTACATTACTGGTTAGTACCGAATATTCAACAATTCTCTCGTGAATTATAAGACAGTAGGCAATGGTTTTTTCTGCTGGCGCTTCTTTAAAACTAAATTCCAATCGTAAATCTACTGGACCCATTTTTAATGAATCATTTTGACGGCTAGCATCAAACACAATAATAGGAGCTCTCGTGCGATATTCATTGTAATTTAGCATTGGTTCAGATCGTCGTTGATAATATGCATTTTGAAAATTTGTATACATATCATAAAGTTGAGCGTATTTTAATCGATCAAAATCAGTTGCAATGTCATCATAAGGATATGCTTCGGAGTTTAAAAAAAGCTTCGCTTTAATGAGTTTGCAATGATCAAATATGGTGCTAGAACCTGTAGCAAGATCTTTACGATTTGTCTGAAATGCTAGTATTACAAATCTGGGTTTTTCTAGTTGGCTTGATGTCTTTACTGTCCATGAGTGATCTGTTGCTTTTGCTAAAGAGGGGTATTCATGCAGTTCCCAACAGCGAAATGGAACTGTAACCATCTTATTGGAATTAATAATTTTCATCAGATGTAATTTCTGTTTATCAGAAACTGTAATATGAGGCACCCTCCATTGAATTTTCAAAATTTTTATTTTAACATCTCTTCCACCTGTTTTTTTAGTAATACAATTTGTATCATCTCTTGAACGAATTAAAACTAGTTCATGTCTTGAATTTATTAAAACTTTTTTATAATCTTCACAAAACCCAAAAATCATTTTTAAAGGTATTGATATTTGAAAACTATAATTCCAATCTACTATTTGAAGTTCTTCACCCCCAGTCCATCCAGCAACAGCCAATGATTTGCTTTCATTTCTGTTGTATGAAATGTAATTTTTAATCGTTGTACTTATAACAGGATATCTACACTTATCTATTTCTGTAGCATTTATTTCATATCGTATTTCATCAAACAGAGCCACACCAAAGTTTCCACTAAGCACACAGTCTTTCCCTTCAGCTGCTTTAGTCTCATCCTCTTTTAAAACAACTTGCGCCTCAATATGAAGATAACTTTCTGATGGTAAAATATTGATATCTTGCTGGTGAATCGGTATTCGAATTTCGTCGCCATAATTGAATGAATTAACATACGGATTATATGTATGTATTTCATTACGTGTTACACTATCATCAAAAATCGGTTTTTCATCAATATTTAAAATATCCATTATTATGTTTTTTTAATTTTAAAACCTAGCGATTTCAAAAATTTTTTATTTGATTTACTAATCACACGTTTACTTCTTTTTCTTTTTGACTTCTTGCTAGGACTAACAGAATGTTGTTTTGAGTGATTCTTTTTATACAATTGTTTTGAATCTGTATTTAAAATTAGCATTTTTATTCTGTTTTTTTAATGTGAACTCTTAATGTAATTTCTTCACCATTAAAATCTACTAGATTATCGTTTTGGTCAGTGATAGTCACAATTATGTCATCAATAAACCGTCTATTTATAGGAAAATATATTATGTTTTTTGGAATTTCAATAATTTTGTAGCCAATTCTCACATTAGGATAGAAACAGTATAAATGATGCGTTGTATTATTATTTAGATAAGCTCCTTTTACTAAATTACAATTCACAAATATTGCGTTAATTGCTTGAATGTGAACAATTTCATCAGAAATGTATTTTTTATTCGCATCTAAGATCTTTGTTTTCGTAAAACCAAGCAATTTTCCGAATGATTCATTTCCAAATGTAATTTTCTCTGAACAAAGAATTTCACTTTTTAACGTTGACGTGTTCACCTTTAAACTGAAGACTGGTTTCGGTTTTGCTGGTTTTTTATCCCCTTTTTTAGGCGCTGGTGGTGGAGGAAAAAGTTTGTTGAATTGCTTTAAAATTTCGCTTTCAATTTCGACAATTTCATAACTTCCAGTTGGTAACGTAATAGCTTTATTACCGATGTTTATTTTATTATTACGTGGGTGGATATTTGGTATTGAGTTGTATGAGAAAAATTCAACAAGACCAATTTCATAATTCGCATTTGTACAATCTATTGGTGGAAAAAACTGAGCCTCTAATTTCGATTTTGTTCCACTTAATGTTATGGTATATGACATTTTTTATTTAAGTACTTTTCACAACAATAACAGAGAAATATTAAACACAGATGACCACAGTTTACTTCATTGTTTCTTTGATGAATGTAATAATTGTATAGAATGTTTTTATTGAGATACTGTAGAAGCTCCTTTGGAGGGGGTAGTCCAAAAGAATCATAGTATAATTTCAAGTTTCCCTTTTTAAAATATGTTACCCAATGAGAACCAGGGAAATTAGATGTTTGCAGATTAATAATACCACTTTCAATATTCCAAGGGTTTTGTGGTAATTCATCCCTCATAAATATGCCTCTAAAATATGGAATATTCTTTGTATAGTAAATCAAATCAATATTTGTCAATGCTCTTTTAGGTAAAATATTTAGAAAATGTTTTTTATGTTTATTTAAAAATGAATTAAAATCTTGTTTTATTGATAGTCAATATATATTTTTTTTATTATTCGTTTGTATGTCTGGATTTAAGTATAGACCAAAACCTTTTTTATATGGTTTAAAAATGATGGATTTCCCTTGTTTTAGATTCAATTCAACTTCTTTGTTGTGTCGCTTATTTTCTTCCAAGAATTCTCTGGCTTTTTTAGCATCACTAATGGTTTTGGCTATGCTACTAACACCACCAGCCAGACTACCAACAGCAGAAAGACCAGCAAGAAGAGGTATTAAAAACGGTAGTGCCCCACCAATTTTTTTAGGAACTGGTAACACTCTTGGTATTGAAATATTTCTTTTCCCATATTTGTTTACACTTCTTTTAGCCGCTAATAAAGCGTTTCTTATTCCTTGATTAACATTTTTGACGTCTTTTTGTCGTAGTGCTTTTCGAGCTGATTGAATTATTCTGCTCAGTGGAACCTTTTTCTTCGTTTTCACTTTTAGTTTTCCACCCACCTTTGTTTTAGCCTTCATAATATTAGTCACAAACCAAGCTGCTGATTTTTCACCTAAGCTTGCGTCCTTCGATTTAACACGTTCCCAAGCTTTTTCAATTAGTCGTTTATCTGCTTCTCTTCTTTCAAGCGAATTAGATGTTTGAGAATAAGCAATGTCGTGTTCAAGACAGGCTTTGTCTAATTGGTTTATTGGAATATCTCCTCGACGTAAACGTTTTTGTAATTTTGTTCCTGGGCCACAAAACTTATAAAATGGTAAATGAAATTCCACTGGTAATTTATCAATTAGTGTATTGAGTAAACCTTTTCCTTGAATTTCTCTTAATCGACTGAGTCTTCTGCGTTTTTGATGGTGCATTTTTTATAAATAAATTTTTTATTTCTGATTTTTACAAATGTGACAATTCTTTTTTAATGGAATTGGACCATCATTATGATCTCCCCACGTTATCAAATTATAATGATCAGAGCAACGATGCTCTTCCATAAGTGGTTTCTTCTTTAATAAATAGTAAAACACTTGAAGGCACATTGTATACAAAATGTATTGTTGCAAGTGTACAGGTATATAAATAGAGAGATACAATTACTCTGAATCAGTTTATTGCAAACATGAAATTTATAAAGCAACCCGTGTCATTATCGGTAAATAATCACGACAAAAAGCTTCATGTAATTAATAAAAATTATCAACGTCATAGTAAACTATTCCCTAATACAGTAAGATGTATTATTGCTGCACCATCTGGCGGTGGAAAAACTAATTTAATTTTAACATTGTTAGAAAATAAAAATGGATTATCATTTGAAAATTTATATATATATTCAAAAACTTTACATCAACCAAAATATATGTGGTTAGCTGAAGTTATAAAGAATATAGATGGAATTGGCTTTTATACATTTACAGAAAATGATGAAGTGATTAAACCAAATCAAGTTAAGCCTAATTCAATTATTATATTTGATGATATTTCGTGTTCTGATCAAAGTAATGTGAGACTATTTTTTTCTTATTCCCGCCATTTTCTAACAGATGTTATTTATGCTTGCCAAAGCTATTCGGCAGCTGCCAAACACCTTTTGCGAGATAATGCAAATGTTATAATATTATTTAAATCTGATTACCGAAACACTTTTAATGCTTATAGAGATCATGCTTTTTCTGATATGAGTTTTGAAAAATTTTCTGAAATTTGCAATAAGATTTGGGAAAATAATCCTTATGGATTCTTGTCAATATTTAAAGAGTCTGCTATTAACAATGGTCGATATCGTCGGGGATTAGACGAATATATAATAATGTAAATTTTGTGTTATTAATTCAAATAGTGAATAAGTCTTTCAGAGTACGTTTTAAGAAAAACATGGATAAAGAAACAGCAGAAATTAAAAGAAAAATTATTGAAACCGGTAATGCTATCCGTAATAAATATTTAAACATAAAACGAGGTCGTTTGGATATGGAAAAAAATCTTAAAGATTTGTACAAACCGCTTACAGAAGATTTAAAAAATATTTCTGGTGTTAGAAAAACAGATATTGAAAATGTCTCACAAAAAACAAACAATGAAAAGATTAAAACAAGTAAAAGCGAAGATGAAGCAGACAGTACGTTTAATGAATCTTTTGTTACGCCAAGAAAAGATTTGAGTGATAAGGATTCATTTTTATTAACACCACAAACTTCACAACAAGATTATGAGTCATCTTTAAGTGAAAATTATGGAAAATTGTCTAAAAAATATATGAATAGTCTTTTATCAAGAAAAGATTTCGATAAAGCAGACTTAGGAATTAGACTTGAACAAAATGAATGGAAAATTGGAGAGGAAAATGTTGTTTTTCATCCTGATGATAATTTAACCATTAATGATAAAGTATATGAAGGAACACCGGGTTTATACGAACTATTATTTAAGAAAGTGCCTAGGAAATATTCCCAAGATGATCTACAAAATTATAAACAAATTCTTCAAGATACAAAGGCAACAGACAATTTGAATACAAGAACATATAAATATAAAAACATATACAAAAAGTTATTTTCTACAGAAAAAGAAGGAGATGGTATTGATTTAGGCTTTAAACGTTTAAATAAAACAGATTTCGTTTATTATGACAGTGTTAATGATCTCTGTGAGCGATTACGTTTATTGGTTGCAGCACAAAGTCAAGGAAACACCGGAGTTTCGAACCAAATTGTTGAGATAGTACAACAATTGAAAAAATTAGGTGTAATTGAATAAATTCTACTTTTTTTTGGAAAATATTTTTTATTAAGAATGGATTGCAAAGAATACAAACCTAATAAAGAAAAAGTGTTTATTATTGTTGTAAGTGGTGTAATTTTGTTTTCTCTAATAAGTGTGTATCTAATGAATTGGGAATGTCAAGACTCATTAAATGAGTTAAAAATTAATAAAACTATAAATGAAACTTTCTTTTTAAAACAAATTGAAAGTAATTTCAATCAAACTGTTTTATTTTTATTAAAAACCTTTCAAAATGACAATGTTGATTACGTCATATCTAAAATGTTATTCATGGAAACTAAAATTCAGAATTTTACAAATTTTACAATGAAACATGTCAATGAAAAGACAAATTATTTAGTAGAATTAATTCATAATAATACAAAACATCTAAATTTAAAAATTGATGAAGAAAGAAGGCATATTATAAATTTACTACGTTCAAATATTAATTATTTAAAACAAGAAATTAAAAATTTACACAATGAGCAAACAACAAGTCGTCAATGAATTACATAAAGGTGTAAGAAGAAAATTTAATCGACGTAAAGTTAGAATAGTTGGTATTGATGAACAATGGCAAGCTGATCTTTGTGATATGCAACAATTTGCAAAAGATAACAATCAATATAAGTATATTTTAACTGTCATCGATATCTTTTCAAAATATGCGTGGGCAGTACCGCTTAAAAGCAAAAGGGGTGAAGAAGTGTCAAAAGCTATGGAATCAATTTTTAAACTTGGTCGAAAACCATTGCTATTGCATACTGATAATGGCACTGGTTTTTCAACCCTTATTTTAAACAGTTAATGGAGAAATATGGCATTAAACATTTTACAACTTATTCATCTTTAAAGGCGAGTATCGTCGAAAGATTTAACAGAACTTTGAAAAATTTAATTTGGAAACAATTTAGCCTTCAGTCCTCTCATAAGTGGATTCAAATGCTTGATGATTTGGTAAAAAAATATAATAATACAATACATTCTACAATCAAAATGAAGCCAAGTGAAGTTAATTCAAAAATAATTGAAGAGAAATTACGTCATACAGTTTATAATTATAATCAGTTTCAAAATAAGAAAAAGCCTCGATATAAGAAAAATGATCATGTGCGAATTAGTAAGTTTAAAACCACTTTTGAAAAGGGATATACTTTTAACTGGACACCTGAAATTTTTAAAATTAATAAAGTACATAAGACGGATCCAGTCACTTACTCATTGATTGATTATGAAAATAAACCAATCCAAGGCAAGTTTTACGAATTTGAGATTCAAAAAACTAAACATCCTTCAGTGTATCTTATTTCCAAGATTCATAAAAGGAAAGGGGATAAATTACTGGTTGAATGGTTAGGATTCAAAGGTCAGAAATCGTGGATTCATAAAAATGATATTGTATAATTAATTACTTTTTTATTAAAAAAATGTATGTAGTTGTTAAGAAAAGGAAAATAAATATTAAAAAACTCTTATTTTGTTTAATTTTTTTATTTTAAAAATGAGTGAGACAATATTTTTTTTATATGAGTGAAACAATATTTTTTTATACAATTTAAACATTTTGCAAACTGTCTTTATGAAACCAGGCTAAAGTCGAAATACCATCATCTTGTATTATTCTTTTGTCATCATCAGCGGATAAAGTTTTCTTATTATTTTTCAGTGTAAAAATATGATGATATTTGGAATTAATTAAATACATTTCAGCATACATGTTTTTTTTGAAAAACAACCTATTTAAATAATCTTCGAAAGTTATTTGTGACAGACACGGTTTTGTAATTCCTTTAGCCCGTTTTTCTACAATTTTATCTAATGTAATGTATGAATACATTTTTGCCCTTAACCCACAATAAGTAGTTATTATTTTTCCTTTTAACTCATCTTTCATTAAACCCATTATACTTTTATTAACAGGTGTAATATTAAACGGATTATTTTCTGAATATCCTGATGTATCAAAATAATTTAAATTTTGTTGAATTATTTGATATGGATTAATATTTTCAAACCCAACTAATAATGAATCTGTATCTGAATATAATAATTTAACATTATTTCCAAAAATATTTTTAAAAACATCGTAGTAATAATAATACATATGATATTTGGATAATTCCAGAATGGCCCACCCTGCATATATTGGCCTGTTATAGTATATTTCATCTTTTACATTTTCAACCATAATTAAATTTTCACACAAATAAGTAAATTTTTTACATAATGCACTGGCAATTTTTTTGCGAGCCCCATTTCTACCATCCCAACTGCAACATAATTTGATGTCACATCTTTTACGGAGTGATTCAATACATTTACCAAATATACTATTTACATTTCCTTTAAAATAATTTGACTCAAATTTTGTTTTAGCTTCACCTCTTAACTTCCCATTAAAATCAACGTATGGTTTTAACCAACAGGAATGTTTGAATTTTAAAACTTTGTGTATTTTTCTGAGAACTAAGCCATGTTTTAAGCATTGTTTTAAATTTTTAATGTGTAATATATAATTTTTTTTAGCTCTAAAGGATCCTATAAGTTTTGGAACTCGAGAATTTGATTTAGGTGGGATAAAATTTTCTGGACAAAATGGAAAATCGTTATGAAGATCATGAATATTTTCTGGATAGTCTAAATCAACTTCTAAAGCATACCCTATGTGGGGATCATTTTCGTTAGTGTTTTCTAAATCAAAATCGTTTACATTTATAAATTCAAAACCGCCATATGGTAAAGGAAAATGTGACATTATGAATCCATAAAGACTGTTAGCATCAAAATACATAATATATCTATCGTTTTCATTTTTGTTATAAAATTCATTCATGTATACATTATTGGCTTGGAAAAATCTAGTAGGAACAAAACAGTTTCCTCCTCTAATGGAAGTTTCAAAAAAATTTAATATGTCAATATCTGTAATAAGTTCAAGTTCAACCCCTGTATATTTTAACATCGCTTCGAACGAAAGACCAGGCATGCTAAAAAAGTGGGAAGCATCTAATTTATATATTTTATGGCATAGTTCTCGGAAATTTTCAAATACATCAGCCATAAGTAAAATATCTGTTTTCAAGTACAATTCACTATAATCACCCAAAGTTTCTATTTTAAAATGATTCCAAACCATTTGAGCATGTTCATAATCATTATCAGAAATATCTTCATTTTTTATATTATTAAAAAAATAATCTTTAGGTGGTAGTTGTGTTTCTTTTAATTTTTCATAAGAGTCAACGTAAGAATAAGGAAATACTCCTTTTCTAATTAGTAAATTAAAATCACTTTCTAAAGGAAAATGTTGTTTTAAAATTTTAAATTGATGTGGTTCCAAATTTTTTGACAGCTCATCTAAAGAAGAATTTAAAAATCTGCATGAATCTAAAAAGCGTATATAAACCGATCCAATTTTTTTCTGAATACAAATATAGTTTTGAGTGTTTAAAGGAATGGCATAAATGTTCTCCTCCGAGAATCCTAATTCTCTCAAAAACAAATGAAAATCATAACGACTTCCATTATGAAAGAAAACTGGTATATATCTATTAATTTGTAAATTTATATTACAGTCTTGATGTGCAGCACCCCTAAAATTTGAATTACCTGAATAATCTAGATGATTATGATCTCTAACCTTAATTTGTCCAGTCTCAAATGGTTTTTCACATATCCAACAAGTGTTTGCATTTTGAAAAGCAATTTCATCTTCAAAAGACATTACCATGGGTGCGTTTGTTTCAAAAAATCTTTCAGCACATTCAGCCAACTCAATAATTTTTTTAATAAAATACTTGGTTGCCATTGGACCTATGTAACTATAATAACAATTAAGATTTTCGTTAAAATAACAAACAACCTTCATTCCTATTGCATAAGGAACGTGATGTTCAATTCTTTCAACATATGGCTCATTTGGATTTGGTGCGCAACTATGAAATTTTTTAGTTAAAGACTCAAAATCACAAAAGGCTATTATTGGAACTTTTAATAAATGTTTAATTTTGGTAAATTTCATAATTTTGTTATTTTCCGATGGGAATGTTATTTTAACTGGCTTTACAAGTGAACATTTTTCCAAATGCTTGTTTAACAAATCTATATTTGTAAAATAATTTAAACATCTTTCACAAATATAATGTTTATTTTTATTGCGGGAAAGTTGAGATCCACATAGACGAGATAAATTTTTTATATAACAATAATGATGTCTATTATTTTCATTATCAGAAATTAATAACAAATTAATATGAGTATTATTTTTATATTTGGTAAAGTGTAGAGGCCCGCAAATTTTTCCTGAATTATTTAATCCATATACATTGATTGAAATATTGTTTAATTTCTCGAATGTGTCTATATCTTTTAAACTTATTGGAAAGGTAATATTAGCTAAATTAAAAATTTCTCTAAAATTTTGTGGATACTTTGAAACTCTATTCGGATTACTTTCTTGTGGGTATAGAGCAGCTAAAATTGACCAAATAAAACAATAATTATCATGATTTTTTACATTAATTACAGAATTGGTTTTTAAAATATTTTTTGGTAATGGAATATAAGTACCACCTGAATTTAACGGATCATATTGAGCTAAACTTAACTCTAAATACAAAATTCGATTCAAAGTTTTTCCGCTTTCGCCTCTTTCAAATGTATCCATTTTATCTAAAATATCTTCCATTTTGCTTTTATATATTGCACTAATTTCACTAGTACGGTCTAAGACAGATAATCTATTTTGAAAGTAAACATTATCGAAAACTTCCCTATCAAGTTTTTCAAATTTATATTCACAACAAAGACTGAAACTTATTTTTAACAAAGTATATTTTTGTTGATATTCAGTTATTTTAGACTTTACTAAATGGAAACACTTTTCGAAAAATTCACTTACTGATTTTATATTATCATTGTTTTTAATTCTACCCACAAAAATTCTGTTATTAAAACTATTTGCAACATTGCTCCAATGTAGATTAGTAAATGAGTTTACCTTAGTGTGAACTTCTGAATTTAGATTAGACACTGATGATTGAAAATTTTCTTCAAAATGTCTTGAAGTTGACGGTTGAACATTTTCTTCAAAATCTGTTGAAGTTGATGGTAGAACATTTTCTTCAAAATCTGTTGAAGTTGACTGTTGAACATTTTCTTCAAAACGATTGGGGGCTGAAGGTTGAATATTTTTTTCTGAAACTGAAAATAAGAAATATTAAACTTATATAGTAATAGAATGAAAAATATTTACTTACTCTCAGTTTCGTATTTTCTTTTAATGGCCTTTTTCATTGCATTCGACTTAAATATTCATTAATATTAAAATCTGGCGAGTATCTTGATATCTGACTTGGTTGATCAAAAGCTATTGGATAATCTTCAGCTGATATGTGATTTGCTCGAGACGGGCCTGCTTCGTTTATGTTTGTATGGGTTGAAGGCAATTCTTCTCTGTCATTGCAGCGTCCAGCTGATAATTCCAATCGATAATTACCGTTATTTGTTCTTCTGTATTGTATATCTTTTGTAATTTTAATAATTTCAGGACCAGGAGCAGTATTGGTATAATTTGGAAAATTTGTATTGTTTACTTGAGAAGAAGCTGCAGTGTCTTCCAAATTTGAAAATAACACTTGGCTGCTATCAGAATTTAAAGGTGAAATTATGTCTTCTAAATTAGTTGGATAATTCGAACGATTGTTGGGAAATTCAAAATAGGTTCTATCAGAACTTACTATACTGTTTGTTGATTCAGTATCACTATTACTCACTTCGGAAACTGATTCTTCAAAATCATTTCTAGGATTTAAATTAAAATTCATTGTAATTTTACATTTTCTGTTTTGAAGATGATTTGCTGTATGATGTGCTATTTCCGTATTTGGTACGTTATTTACGAAATTAAGTAGTAATCTAAAAATATCAGCAAAACATGATCGTTGTTTATAATTAGCATCTATTTCCTTATTTATATCTAGAAATTCAATTTCGATCTCAGATGAATCATTATCAATAATTTTTATATAGAAATCTTGTAAATCTTCAAACAAACAAAATAACGAAAGATTAATACCATCCGCTGAGGTGTATTTTATTTCCTCATAGTCATTCTTAAACAAATTTAGACAATAATAAAAATCTTCTTTTTCTTTTATGTATTTATTAGAGTATTTCGTTTTAGTAAATGTGAAAAATGAATAGATCTTAGAATTTTTTGAAACTCTGTACTTATAAAATAAATATTCATTAAAAATTTTAACTAATGCCTTTTTTCTGTCTTCGCAGTACAAAAAATTGGCTGCTATGCTTTCACCAACAATATTTACTCGCCCTAGTAAATTATCTATTTCCATATTGTTCCACTCACCTTCCATTTTTTTTTAATTGATTGTTAAATAATATTTCACACACTTTTTTAAATATTGTCTCACTCACTTTTGTATTTTTTTTTAATTGATAATTAAAAAGAAACTAAAATTTTTTAAATTTTTTTACTTTTTTATTTACAAAATATCCAAGACATCGCTCATCCAACCAAATAAAGTAGTAAAAAATAAAAATTTTCACTTTTTGATCAACATAAAAAATAGAAAACCTATTCCTATTAACATATTTTACAAATACAACTAATATATTTTTTCCCTTAACATTAAACGAAGTATTAAAATATTTTCAAATATTTTAAGTCCAAAAAAAGTTTAATAAAATTAAAAAAACGTTATATCAACACTTACCACCTTATTTGGTTGGATGAGCGAAATGTTTGAAAAAAAAACTATAGAATGATGTACGTGTTTTAATTGCTAAAATTTCTTAGTATTTATAGCAAACAACACAATCTAATCACACCACTGAAAAAAAAACAATTTTTTTGGGGGGCACAACATTTTGAACCATGATTGATTATGGTGCCACTTGACATCACAATTTTTATTTACAAAAATAAGAAAAATATCCAAAAATTTTTTTATTTTGATAAATATGAGCTATTAACTTTTTAAACTTTAAGAGATAAAATAATTCACTGAACAACATAAATAAAATCAAGGACTTTTGAAAAAAAAAACCTCGTGTTCACTAACATAAATAATATCAAGGATATTAAAAAAATCATACGATCAACAAGAAAAATAAAATCAAGGTTATTAAAAAAATCATGTGAACATCTGCGTAAATAAAATCAAAGATTATTCAAAAATTATGGGGAGGGGAATAATTTGTATCGTAATTCAATAGAATGATTGTAAAAAAATAGTATTTTATCATGCAAAAAAATTCTTAATTATGGTGGGGAAATATATTTTAAATACAAAAAATTCACATAAAAAATAGCAAATGTAAGTTTGATTTCACAACTAATTAAATATAAAATTGAAACAAGTATGAGTGAAAAATATGTTAAACAGAGTGTTATGGAAAATGAGAAAGATAAGCCACTATCGGTTCCTACTCCAAACAAAATGAGCAAGCTTAAAGAAACACCGAAACGTTTCAAACTACTTTTGGCTACAACATATGCAATCAATGCCAGTGAAACTAAATTAATTGAAATTGGAACATTACCTTGTCAAGACTTCAAAATAGTTGTAAATTTATTCGCTCGTAGAGCATCTGAAAACATGGAGAAACAACATCTAGACATAATTTTCGAAAATCGAGAAAATATATTGGATTACTTTCACGAGGACACCTGTCAAGATTTGTATCTCAATTTGGGTGATGATATATGTGTTAAAAGTGAAATTTTCCAAAAAGGTGCTAAAACTATAAAAACAATTAAAATTTTTAAAAATACAACCTTTATTTACCTTGCTTTAACTTCATTTTCATTATTTTGTGATTTAAAATTTATAATTTACGCACAGATTGAAAAATTATCTAATATGAATCTTTTGAATTATTTTACCCATATCATGATACATATTAAAAATAACCAATGTAATTTTCATCCGATTAAAGTTGCAGAAAATTTTGCTCAGACAGAAACAAATCATTTTAAAATCCTTTTATTAGAATTAATTTACTTTTATCCAATGTTACTTATAAATTCATACTATTAAGTTAATAAATAATTTAAAAATTCTCTTTTTAATTAGAATTAATTTGTTTTTTATCCAAAAATGTTGATTTGTAAAGTTATGTTATTCAATAATAAAAATATAAATATTCATCTTAAAATCCTTTTTTGTTATTTTACTTTTTTATTTATCCATAAAATCATATTAACTACCAAAAATTAATCATTTTTGTATCTTTTTAAGTAATGTAGAAAATAAAAAAAAGACTTTTTTCTGAAAAAAATGATGAAATAAAAGATAATGTATGATATTTTAATATTTTATTTTACAAAATATAAGATACACCAAAAAATATTGTTGTATTTTGAAAAACTGAAAAAAAAGTACATACTGTTTTTCCTGAAAAATAAGTAAGAAAAAAGGAAGAAAATAAAAAAATTATGTCATTTTAATTTTTTTATTTTTTAAAGAAATTACAAGTATTACTATTGCAAAGTATATATGTATATGTTAATCTGTAATAAAAAATACAAAATTGTTAACAATTATAAAAAAATATTTAAAGCTTATATTTTGTACTTACCCCCATATACCCAGATGTTCAAACAATTGTTCTCTACAAAGTAGAGAACAATACATGATCCGATGTTTAACCTCCTCATCCATGGAGGCGGTTCAAAAGGTGGAACCGCCTCCGTTGAGAACATCAGAAAAGTCGGTATGTTCTAAAAAAAAAAATTTTTGCAATAAAACAAATAGTAATTTACTTTCTACTAACTCACTCTTAACTCGGGTCTCAGGTGTGCCCTCACCCTCCGTATGATTCTTTCTTCTCGTGTAACTGTAATAAAAATTAAAATATGTATATATTAAAAAAGTAATAACAAAAATTTTTGGTGTTTTAGTACTTACTAGCCATTTCTCTTTTTTTTGAAATAATAAATTTTTCAATTCAGAAAAACTGTAAAATGTAAATTAAAAGAACGAAATTTTTGTCTTATATACTATTTTTATTTCAACAAACAACAATTTTTTAAGAAGTGTTAAAGGTCATCACTTACTTTAAAAATCATATTTTTCTAAACTTATAAACAAGTACACTAAGACCTCCACGAATTAGGTATTTCAAGAGAGTTTTTTTTCACAATGTACGAAATTTTTCGAATACCCCACCACCAATTGTTTTCCATCAGGTATATAATTATAAAAGAAAATTACAATATTTATCATTTCACATATGAAAATCGGTGAAAACTTTTTAAAAAAATGGATGAAAATAGTGTTAAAAAATTTGTTAATGAAAAAATTAGAGAAACAAGAAGTTATTTTGAAAGGCTGATTAATTCACATATTAGCAACAGTTTAAGAGAATATGAGAAAAGAAAAGACTTTGAAATGAATGATATATTTGAGAATAAGTTAAAGCTTTTTGAAGATAAAATATCAATGCTCCAAGTTGAAACCACATCTCGAATTGAGGAGTATGAAAGAAGAATTATTGATTATACTAGAAACGAAATTATTAAAGCAAAAAATGATATACAAAATAATATTGAGCAAAATATTTCAAACATCAATAAGGAAATAATAAGATTAGAGACATTATGTGTTAGCGCAAATCAGCGAGAAAAGCTAGCTGTCTCTTCACTTCCTTGGAATACACAAAAAGAATATGTAACGAAATATCTTGATGAAAAATTAGAAAACTTGAAAAAAGTCAATGAAGAAAATATTTCAAATTGGAGAAAAGAGTTCAATAGTCTACTTAAAGAACTGGAAAATGAGTTTTCCAGTTTTAAGCACCATGTGCGGTTGATACTAACTGACATGACAACTGAATCACGTACAAATTATTTTCAAATGATTCAGCAAAATTTCGAAAATTGTCAAATTGAACTAAATAAAAAAATTGATAAATTGAGACAAGATTTATTTTTATTTAAAATCACCAACAAAGAAGAGAAATAACATTCTGCATTCGAGACTTCAATTAATTCACATCATGTTACCAGACTACTTAAACAATCAACAAAATTCCAACAATGAATTGGGAGGAGAAACAGATTTAATATTGGGACGAGAAAGTCTAAAAATACTGAATCATATTTTGGAATTCATGTTAAATTTTAAACAAGAAATTTCAGATAAAAAACGATATTTTATTGATGAAAACTTTGTTAAATTTGCAAGAGATTTTCAGAAGATTATTGAAAAAGAAAGTCAAGAATTGTTACTTGAAATACTTTCTGTAACAAAAGAACATATTGAAAAACTAGAAAAAGATGTTCACGAACAACTGAAACAGTTTTAGAAAATTGTAAGAAAGGGAAAATGTATAAATACTTTCATTAATACATCACCACAATTTAGTTTACAAATAAGTTTTTTGGTGAATATTTGATTTTTGTTGTTTCAATTGTTTCCAAAAAAATGTTCACCATTGTTGAAATATATGGGATGCGCGGGGTTGTTGGTGATTTTATTCCCAAAGAAGTTGCAATCATTCAAGACAATAAAATTGGACACTGGATTTTAAAACCACCATATGAATGGAACAACATACCGAAAAAATATCAACGAATTAACGAATATTTAACTAAATTTGTACATAACCTGACGTGGTTTGACGGATCAACCGATTATTATCATGGAAAAGAGGAAATAAAAAATTATTTACAATATTGTAGTGAAATTTTTGTGATGGGCGAACAAAAACGTAAATTGCTAAAGTTACATTTTAACATTGATTCAATTAATATCGAAAACATTCGACCCGAAACATCAGTTCATTCACTAGAACATTCTTCGTCCTATACATGTCTATTTCATACCGAAAACTCAAAGAAATGTGCGCTAAGAGAAGCTTTAATTTACAAACAATATTTTAACTGAAAAAATTTTTTAAAACCTTTGTAAGACTAATAATTTTTAAGCACAGTGTATTTTTTAGTATAAAAAAATGAGATTGCAAAATTAATATTTGAAAAAATAATATCTAATCAGTCTAATTAAATTTATGTGTGTAAAAAAAATTATTTACGCAAATTCGTTTAATCAATTCAAAAACTAATTAAAATTATTTACGCAAATTCGTTTAATCAGTTCAAAAACTAATTAAAATTATTTTTTCCATTTTGTTATTGAAAAAAAATGATATCAAATAATTTTTTTATCCAAAAATATGTGTACATATTTAAAAATTTTCCTTGAAATATACAAAACGCGTGTGGGAGGTTAAAAGCCAAATTGATAAAATTTATACATAATTTTTAAATGTAATAACAGTTTTTTGTAACATTTAGAGCAATAAACACTGTTAATTGTTGACAATTGTTGAGTTTTTTTTGTTCATTAATTATTAACCAATAAAAATGTAAAAAGTGCTTTTTTATTTTTTTCTTGTCATTTTTTTAAAAATTCGTGTGTGCAATTCTCTTGGGTAAGTACCTAAAAATAATTTTTTTAAGTATGTGTATTTTATTATTTGAAATAAGATTAGTTGATTCAAAAAATTACGAATTAGAATGCATTAAAGTTAGATTGAAAGGCTGTTACTATTGAATTTACATAAGAAAAATGGTCAAACTATTTTAAATGAATAATAATTACATCTGTTTTCACTGTATTAAACATACAAATCTCAGCATTTTATCAAATAAAAATTTCTATTTTTAATCGAATTAGGTTAAAAGGTCAGTCAACAGAGAGATTGTGTTGAATGTACTCTGTTCAATAAATATGTAATAGTCTGTATCAAAAAAATGGGTTAAAAGGTCAATTAACAAATTGATAAATTTTTAATATGTTCTTATGTGTTTTAAAAATTCATAAACTTTGAAAATAATTTTTACCTGGAATTTTTTAAATAACCCTATGTGAAATTATCGCGTTGGTGATCATTCCTCAAGGTATTAGGTTAGTGTGCCCTCATCGCGTCATAGAGAAATCAATGATTTTTCCATATATGATGGTTCGAACACAATCATTAACGTCCAGACAGTTGTTTACAAAATAATATTAAGAATTTAGATTAAACAAAAATATTTTTACCTGAATTACCTCAATAATTGAAATTATCGCGTCACTGACCTTCCTCAAGGTATTAGGTTAGTGTCCTCTCCTTAAATAGTATGTGAGGTTTAGAACACAGGGTCATGACCTCCAGACAGGTGAAACACCTGTGTGGTGTCAATGACTGTGTTCCAAACCTCATAATACAACTACTCCTACAGGAGTGCTGTTTTATCAATTCCAACTAGCTTTCTTCTTCTGGGGTGGCAGGATTCAAATACCACTAACAAAAATTTTTTTTAGAACAACGCCTCTCTCAGTATTATATAAAAATAGTTGTGTATTAAATTTTACAATTAGTTTCATTTATAATTTCGAAAGTATTCGATTAGTTAAAACAGTTCCGTTTATAGTCATTTCGTAGTACCTTTTTTTTTTAACAATGGAAGCAATTAAAAAATGTAGAAGACATTTTAATTTAAAGCAAAAAATTGAAATAATAAAAGAGTTGGAAAAGGGGCGAAGTGTGTCGGATCTTCCTCGAACATACAATGTTTCAGTGTCGGTAATATCCAGAATAAAAAACAATAAACTGAAAATAATAAATATGTATGAAAAGTGTAGTGGCAAAACCAAGTGTAAAAAATGTGTAGTGAAACCACGGTTTTCAAACGTAGATGATGCCTGCTTTCGATGGTTTCTGCAAAAAAGAAATTTAGGTCAACCAGTGTCCGGTTCCATATTGTGTACAAAGGCGTTAGAGCTAAATAAAAAACTAGGAGGATCACAACATTTCAAGGCCAGTAGTGGTTGGTTGAGGGCTTTTAAAAGACGCCATGGAATTAGATCATTAACTTTTAAGGGTGAGCAGTTATCTTCCGATAAATCAGATGCTGAAAATTTCAAGGAGCTTTTAAATATGGAGATCGGAAAAAATAATTACGGTCATTGTGATATATATAATGCCGATGAGACAGGTGTATTTTGGAAAATGCTTCCAAAGAAAGCACTTGTTACAGCAGAAGAAAGCTCAGCTCCAGGTGTAAAAAGAGCAAAGGATCGAGTAACTACACTCTTATGCGCTAATGCGGATGGAACGCATAAAATTAAATTATTTGTAATTGGAAAAGCCCAAAAGCCTAGATGTTTCAAACAAATTCAAAGTCTCTCACTTCATTACATGGGACAAAAGAGCGGTTGGATGGATGCAAAGGCATTTTTACATTGGTATCAAAATATATTTATAAAAGAAGTGACAAAATTTAAATTATCCATCGGTAACAATAATAAAACACTTTTAATTATTGACAATGCACCGTCACATTTAGATGTTAATATACTAAACAGCATAAACAGCAATTTCTCTGTTATTCTTTTACCACCAAATGTGACAGCATTAATCCAACCAATGGACCAAGGTGTTATTGCTCAATTTAAATATAATTATAGGAAATATTTGTTAGAAGAACTTATTATGCAGAATTCGGATAATAAATTAACTTCCTTTTTCCGCAATGTGCATTTAAATGATGCGTGCAAATATATGTGCAAAGCTTGGGAAAATGTTAAAAAAATACTTTAAAGAAAGCGTGGCAGCATTTAATAGAAATTAATGAAGCATCCACCAGCACAGATTATGAAGAAATTGATTCATCTCATATGGCTGACACCTTAAAAAATGTTCCGGTACATGAAAATATTACCGAAACCAATGTACATGAATGACTGAGTTGTGATCAAGGTGATGTCGGGTATGAGGTTTTTGAAACTGATGATGATTTGTTGTCATCAGTAATCAATGAAAGTGATGAAGATTCATCTGAAGAAAGTTTGGTTGAACCTATGAAAGCTGAGGATGCTTACCCCTCATTTATGGAGTTTTATTCGTGGTTCAAAACTCAGGAAGAAGGTGAGGGTGAAATGTTAAATTATTTAGATAAAATGAGACAAATAACATATAATAAAGTAATAAAAGAAACTTCTAATAAGTGAATATTTTTAAGTGTGAGGATTTAAAGAAAACTATTTTTTGTTTTAAATGCATACGTGTTTTAAAGAGATTTATTCGGAATAATTACTTTTTTATTTGATTATAAATTTTACAAACGAATGATTTTTTATACCCTTTTTGGTAAGTCTTTATTTACTATTTAATATTAATAAAGTAGTAATTTAATACTAATAAATTCATTAGATTTTGTATTGTATTGACTACTCATTAATAATATACTTTTTGTTGATTATAATCTTATTCAGAAAAATACACATAAAATTATAGTAATTAATATTTTTACACATCCTGTATATAAGACATTATTTAAGGAAAGCTGTTGTTTACCTTTCCCTGTTTAGGCTCCGTGCTGTAATTATAGTTGTCATTTAGGTATTAATGCTTTATACCACCTTTATACATATAAAATCAGAGGTTATGTGAATACTTATAAAATTTATAAGCTGAGATTTTATCTAAGCGCGGTTTTCTTTTTTTAAAATCCAAAGAAGAAATCGTATGTGTATAAACCCACAAATGTCATTAAACGATTTTTATTTCGATTTTCATTCAATCAAAATCGTATGTATAAACGCTCCCTAAAAGATGTAGATTAAAAATTAAATATCTCTCAGCAATTAAAATGCAACGCAATAAGGCACACTTAAGATACACTCTGAAAAAATGGAATACAAATAGATCTGAAATAAGTGATATTTCTAAAAAGATAGTATGTTTTAATGAAAATTCATTTGACACCCCTGAAACAACCATCAACAATACACCATACTATAAAACAATACACTTTTTTACTTACAAAATATATTTTTTCCGTTTTACCATCTGTTACCGGTGGCTGGAGTAGACTTCGAGATCAGAGATGTACAAGATACTCCATAAAAAGTATCTGGAATACAAAATACAAGATATTTTTGTAAATGGTGTTGAGTTAGTATCCAATTAGTGCATTTTAGGGATTCCAAAGAATTTTGGTAAAAAAAGGTGTAAAAATATACAATAGGAGTAACCAAATACACCCCAAAACCAATAGTACGTAGTGGTCGGTGCAAATTTAAGGGGGAGTACGTAAAATTGGAAGATCAGGGCCGTCGGTAAACTTTTATTTGGGGGTTGCTAAATATTATTTATTATATAAATAAGTACATATTTTATACAAATACGTACAATACGCTTCAAAAAGTGATTGCACACCCTGACCCAGAGATGTGCACACACTTTTAACACCATACTATGCTTAAAGTTGTGGTACACTACCGTGTCAAAAGTGTGAGCAACCCCCCTCTTCGTCAAGGTGTCCGATAACTTTTTGAAGTGTACTGTACTTGTTTTGTGGACGTGTAAACCTTGACATTTGACACTAACACACGCTCGCTTAAATAAGTACAGTACGCTTCAAAAAGTGATCGGACACCTTGATCCAGGGGTGCCCACACTTTTGACACGGCGGTGTCCCACAACATTAAGTACAGTACGGCGTCAAAACTGTAGGCACACTCCTGGGTCAGGGTGTCCCCATACTTTTGACACGGCATTGTGTGGCAGAACTCGTATAGCTCTTTTACTGATATCTTTGCTAGTTGACGAATAGAATATTCCAGAACATTTGTCAAAATGTGTAATTTGGCCGCTTTTTCAATGAGCAAATTAAATGGTGCAATTGATTTTTCGATGTCTTCGCCAGTTGACAAATAGAACATTCGAGAATCTTTTTAAACTGCGCGGCTTTTTAGTGGCCAATTCAATGATGATATCTCTTTTTTAATATTTCTGCTAATTAACGTTTAGAATATCCTTGAATTTTACGTTACTCATTTTGAAATTGCCATTTGTATATTACCTATGCAGAATATATGCATATAGCTATATCTGTAGTGAAATTTTTAAATTTTCAGAGACTACGTAACCTTTAGAAAATATTACCTATGGCCCTGACTCTGACTTGGTACATAAATTTTCACCAACACCAACAAACAACAACATATCTGTGAGAGGAGAACCCCACTAAGTTGCTGACGTCACTACGTAAAATCGGAGTACGTACCATTGGATGTCCACTGTATACGCATGGCTAAATTATCAATTACGTAAGTACTGAAAAATACACAAATCATTATCGAAAAATTTAAAAATTTAAATTTTTATGATGAAATAAACATAAAAATAAGAAAGTATTGAAGGTATCTGCAATCCATAATAATGCAATGTAATCTACCCTATTTTTTTCTTCCTCATATGTATTGGATACCACACATATTTTAGAAAAACGCAAAAATCCGTATTCCCTAATTTTTGGTGCTCTTTTCATTTATGATGGTGAAAATTTGATACACTGAATCACTCAGGCGGTAGAAGAAAATTTACCCCCATTTTCACCCCTTCAAGCCCCACTTATGAATCCGACCCTGGTTTAACCTGTATAGGTGAATAGGTCTTTTAAAGAGTAACATTTCGTCAATTGAAAGTTTTCCTCCATCTCTTATAGTTTTCGAGATATCTTAAGAAATACAATTTGAACCCTCAACTTTAGGGGCTGGTTTCACCCCGTAAACGTGGAAGATGGCTGATAAAAAGAAATACGGGCCCCCTATGTTAGCCTATTCTACACACCAGTGAAGTTTCATCAGAATTGCGAATTTCACTCTGGGTGCATCTCCTTGTAAGATACCAAAAGAAGGAATTACAAGATACAAAATTAATTTAAAAAAAAAAAGTATTTCCGATATGAGATGAAAATACGTATTTTGTGTCTTGTATCTGTATTTCAAATACTTGTATCTTAAATAAGTCACATCTCTGTTCGGGATGGATAAATTCGCTCGCTTCGGTCGCATGGTTTGAAAATTCAATTGTTTTTTTTTTTTTTTGGTCGCGCGTTTAAGCGATCATACGTGCTGCACGAATAAATGCATTATATACGAATAAATATTATTAATTTTATATTAGGAATAGTGATGCGATTCGAGTAGGATTTTGTGACTCGAGTCACTCGAGTAATTTTGCTACGTCACTCGAATTATACTCGAGTTTTCGAGTCACTCGAGTCAACCGAGTTAACTATTTCACTCCCTCCAACTCGAGTAAGATTTTTTTAAGCATTTTTAAATACCTTTTAAATTATCGGTATAATCGATTATACCTCGATTAATATACCGATTATAAATCGATTACGATTATTAGTATATAATCGATTAATCGATTGGTAAAATAATCGAATCGGAACATCATTATTATACACCTATACTTTAGTCTTTACTAGTAATATTAACGAAAGCTAAATTCAAAATCACACGTATGTCCCACTTTCATAAAATAATTATTCAATAGTTCAATCAAATCAACCTAATACCTATTAATTTATTGTTATCGTATCAAGTGCCAGTTTCAACCCGTCTCTTTGTAACTAGTGAAGTAACATCTGGCCCTAACCGAGTCTACTCGGTGTGCCGAGTTGACTCGGAAACTCGAGTGCAATTGGACTCGAGTAAAAATTTTTTTTCACTCGAATACGAGTTTGACAAATTCACTCGAGTCACTCGAGTAAACATCACTCGAGTCGCATCACTAATTAGGAATAGATATCTATTAGCTAGGTATTGTTGTAATATGGAGTCTCTTATATCTGGGGTACAAAAAAGAAATGTTCTCTGGAATTAATTCAATAAAAAATATAGAGACAGATTGGTTGCTGACAGAGAATGAGAAGCTATCGCCAGAATAATAAACATGAATAGTAAGGGTGTTTATATTAATTAATTGTTATAATATTTCAAATTAGTTTTAAGCATTAACTAAAATAATACGCTAGGTTTACTATTTTAAGGATTATATTCAATTCAAGATACTTTTGATGATGAATTTTCTACTTCAAAGCTTATTTAAATTTTAGAAAAACAATACTTGATTAAAATAAAAAAAATTTAATTTATTATTAATTATATGAGAAATATAACAATGCCACATAAATAACTTACTATAAAGTTAACACAAAAGTAAAGAATACGTTGATTATACATTTGATGAGGGAATTTGCAAAGGATTGTACCATATTAGCTGTAATTATTATTATTAATATGAATATTTTAAATAATTATTTTAGAAACTTATTTGTTTAAATATTATTGCCCATAAAGTACTTCACAAAAATATTTCTTGCGTTAATCGAAGCTCGATTGTTGGCTTTGCCTTGACTAATCAGTGGTATCATTTGATTATGGTCCTTAGATGTGTTCGTTTTGTTATCTTCTAGTACGTAATGTTGTGTTGAGCATTTTTTTTCTAAATCTATAGTTGTGTAAAATACAAATAGCCTTTACAATATGATCCGCGTTTTCAACTTTTGTTTCTATTGATTTTAAAAGAATTCTAAATTTTGAACAAGCTATGCCAAATGCTCACTCGATAACTAATCATTCGTGCTTGCGCATGTCTGTAGTTGTAATACTATTTTTTGTTTTCTAGACAGTTTTTCGGAAATGGGCTGATTAAGAAATTTCTTAACGGAAAAGCTTCATCTCCTATAAACACAAAAGAACCCAAGACGTTCGAATTTGGTAATTTAATTGCAGATAGTACTGATAGTAGTTTAAGAGAACCATTTTCAATACATTGATAAAATTTAGAATTGACGATAACACTACCATCGCTACTTTTTCTGTATGCACCCACATCTATCACCAAAAATCTATAACTTGCGTCAGCTACTGCCATCAAAACGATTGAGAAATACTGTTTATAATTAAAATACATACTTCCAGAATTCTTCAGGCACCTCACTGTGATGTGTTTGCCATCAATACTTTCCACACAGTTTGGAAAGTTTCATTTTCCTTAAATTTTATTTCTCATAAAACTATCGACACTTGGAGTAGGCACATGTTTGAATTTTAACGTATGAGTTAATCCATATCAAGCGATCCAGACAATTACCTTACTATTTTATATTAACCTAAGATTTTGTCCTCTGGTTATACTAAGTGAAAGAAGAAAGAAGTCAAAAGATTTTGTTGTTATCTCATGTACTTTTTTATTAAACAATTTTTTAAATTGTGAAAAATGTGAAATTTAGGCACACATTGTTTTACGTTTCTAGCTATATCTCGGCTTAGGATAAAGATATGCTTTGAAGCAAATTACCATTTTTTTTTAGAAATTACCAAGCTTTAAAATGATATGCAACAAGCTAATTTCAAAAAAATTATAACTTTTAATTTTTCAACTTAATTTTCAAAATTTTATTCCAAAAAAATAATATGTCAAATCTTTTTGAAAATTTTTTAAGTAATTACTTAAGTATTGATCTATAAACAAACAAAATTTTAAGTTGGGATCCTATAGGGATCATATTTAAAAAAATGTTTTTCCAATACAATGTGCCTCCTAAAAACACTCAAAAGTTATTATAATTTCTACTATCCTTTTTCAATATATTAGATAGTAGATCTTGTGAGAGATAGCTATATTACGAGTTTGTCTAAAACATAAATTTATGTGGATGAGTCATTTCCAGTTTTCCCAGTCATTTCCTTTTTTTGAAGCAAGTATTTACGCTGTATACCACTGAAAATTATGACGACCATGACAATCCAATATAAGCAATTTATAAGAGTGTGACGACAACACTTTAATGTATTGGTATCTTTTTATACCCCTGACTCAAAGTTAGTATTCCTTTAAGAAATATATCTTGCCATTTATTAGATAAAGACAAAATATACTCTAGGAATTCAAATGACTGCTGCTATTGCTTCCGAGACTACTAAAGTAGCGGAAGCATTGTGATCACTTTTGAAAAATAGAAAATTTTTTCCCTCCAAAATAAAATTTTTTACGCACATTTTACGATTTAGAACTTCCTGAACAATTTTGGTTTGGTGTCTGTCCGTCCGTCCGTCTGTGTGTCGCCAGTTTGCGCCAAGTGGCATAACTTCTGAACTATTCAATTCTTTTTTATGAGATTGTCAGAAATTATGCGGTCTGGTTCCTAGATGGTCCCCTACAAATTTCATCGCATTCGGAGTAATAGTATCCACAGCGCTACCACGAAATCCCATTAAATGTCAACATCTTATTTACTGCTAGTCCCATTTTGCTCAAATTTTTAAAGTATTTTGGGCGTTAGTTTCTAAAATATTTTTGCTACTGTTTTATAGTTCAGCCTTTAAGTATTTTGAGTTACAACAATTCTTTTCGAACTTAAAGGCGAAAATATTATAATATCATGGTATACTTATATTTGGTAGAATACTATATTAAAGTCTATTACGAGTACGAGGACGCTGTGTGCCACACCCCATTGGCAGCGTATTTTTTCTGTAATGATAATTTAACTTTTTAAGCGACTTTTTGAGTTGTCTTTCTATACAATTCTATGGTTGAACACCGAATTGCTGGATCTAATTGAATATAAAGACTGGGGTTACACAACCCATTTTTAGAAACTAGCAACACTTTCAAAAGGGTACTGGGGTTACACAACCCACTTTTAGAAACACTGAACAATTAACTGAACTGCACTGCTCAAGGACTGGCATGAGATCGCTTCATACCTAAAGTTCTGCTTGCAAGATCCTACTTGTTTGTTTGCTGTCATAGCTTGACTGTCTCAGGACAAATAAAATAACTGTATCAGAACTTATTGAAACTCGCAGAGTTTCTTCCATAACATACATAAAATTACCATTTACACATATAAACCCTATATCTGTTAATAAACTGAGTTATAATCATCAGAACACATTAATTTCAAGATTCTTTAAATGCGTTTTTTAATGTCTCTTCATAGATATATTTAAAAATATATGATCTCGTGAAGATCCCAACTTGATTTTTTTAAATTTTGTTTATAAAAGTTAAAAGAGTAACTAGGATTTTTTTCGAAATTTTTGGGAACATTATTTCCTTGGAATCTTTTTTGAAATTTTGAGTTTTATATAAAAAATTTTAGTTGCTTTAAACACACACTTGTAATATATCAAATTAATGGGTCGATTCTGTAACTACATTATTACAGACTGTTATTTTGCAGTACAGAGCTCTGTAAAATTGTTTTTAACAGAATGTTAAAAATTTGGTATTCTGTAAGACACTATGTTAAGATGTCAATTACATTTTATATATTCTACTGTTGTTGAACTATTTATGTTAAATTACCATGGATATGTGTATATAAAATGTAAAAAATTAATTATTTTATAGCGATTTATGTTAAATGGAGAGATAAATTATGTGTATTACCCATGTATATTAAACTCACGTAAAATTATCATGATTATGGGTTAAGCTATTTCTAAATTAGATATTCGGGAATTCTCTAGACAACCAGTTCCTTATAATGGTTATAATATTTCAGGCCACTCGTCAAATGGTAAAATAGGCATAATATGTACCTATAATGCTATAATTTCGATATCTAATTTACACACATCAGAGCTTTCCGTAGATATCGGTACCGATAGTTTCAGAAATACTTCGAGCCCACCAAGTCTCTGGGGAAAATTTTTCATAAATTATTGACACTTTTATGGGTAAAAATTTTTTTAAAAAAAAAAAAACACCTAAAGTAAGGAGCGCTTATTCACTATCAAAAGACAATACATTGTGCATTAAATACGTAGACAACAAAATAAGAATTGACAATACTACAAATAAGAATACTTGTAGAAATACATTAAATAACTGAAGCACTGTCGAGAAAAGGTAAAACGCTTCATGTGGACAAATTGTGTCAGTGCGATTTTGTCCTGAAAACATTCACTGTATATAAAAAAAATATAATTCATAATAAATTTATTTTATTTGAAATTACATCCTATTCGATTTAAGAACACTGCACTATTTCCTCAACAGTCTTCTTACTACAAAAAATACTTTGTGATCACATACTTACGGATATCAAATAATTCAAAAAATGACAAATTAAAACGTCAAAATATTGAATTTATAAAAAACGCAAAAATCAAAATTATCAATATTTAATAATATCCATAGTAATTAGCCTATTTAACAGCTCTGTAAAGTTTATGGCGAGTGTTCTGAGTGCTGTAAAGTTTACAGAGCAATAACAGAATGTTAGCTAACATTTCTGTTAAAAATTGCGTACAGAATACCATTTTTTAACATTCTGTAATTTAACAGTCTAACAGAGGTTTTACAGACTGTTAATAGTTACAGAATCGACCAATAAAGCTTATGAAGTTCTGAAGAGAATGATGTTTTTTTTATATTTCTATCACAACCCTAAACGGAATTACAGTAAAAAACGTATTATGTTACACGTCAAAATTTGCGAATTTTCCAAATTTCAAAATTATTTAGAAAGGCAACTATAAGTGATAAAAATTTAAAATTTGAAATTTGTACTAAGTTAGAGTAGCTCTTCAAGAAAATCAAAAGAAAAAAGATATTGAGTGAAGTCAGGCAAAAATTAATTCAAATTTGGATCACTTGATATGGATTGACCCGTATTCCATATTGCTTTACACACTTCAATAATAATGTTTGAGACTGCCGATTTTGATATTCTGAATGGCATTGCGATTTGTCTGAATGCCAGTCCTGTTACTAAGTATCTGAGAAAATAGATTTTTAATTTTAGTTTTTCTAATACATGACGGAATAAAAAACTTTGTTTTAATTACGGGTTAGCAATCCTAAATAAACCATAATTTTAATGTATTTACAGAATATTATGTTTTTTTGAGAGGAAGATGAATTAATAAAATAGGTTTGCTTATTAAACAAGACAATTTTTATTAATAGACGCTGTATTTTGTTACATTCTATCACTTGGCGGCCATATATGTCATTTTTTATTAAAAAAGGTATTGACAACTTGATAACAAAAATTAATTCACATGAACAATATTGCCAACATAACTGTTGCGCCAAAATCAAACAATATATTTTTTTAATACACCCCCTCAACAGTTATGTTGTGAACACATATAATAAGGTAAAATTTTACTGTAAGATCAAATTTCTAAATTTTATAAAACATGTTGTTCCTAAAGGTTTTGTGAACATGTCAGCAATGTTATTGTATGTACTTATGTATTTTAAAACAACTATACCATTTGAGATCTTTTCTATAATAAAATGATATTTAATATCAACATGTTTCAGTCTTTTATTACTATCATGGTTGTTTGCGATTTTAATAACACTTTGATTGTCTTCAAATATCTCAAGTGGTACATTTTCATAACCGAAATCAATAAGCAACTTTTTAAGGAAAATGCCCTCAACAATTGCTGTAGTAAGGGCTAAATACTCAGCTTCACAAGATGACAATGAGACACAGGACTGTTTTTTTGTGCCCCATGATATAGGACAATTAAACATATAAAATATATAACCAGATGAGGACTTCCTGTCCTGAATGTCCCCTGCCCAGTCTGCATCACTGTGACCTTGCAGCTTTATCTCATTATTTACTTTATAAATTAAGGATAAATTCAATGTGCCTTTAATATACCTCAGAATTCTTTTTAGACCCTTATAGACAATCATATTAGCACAATGTAAATATCTACTTAAAAAATTAACAGCAACAACTAAGTCTGGTCTAGTACAAGGCTTCTACATTTATTTTCTATATCGGGATCATCATTTTTTTTTTCAATAACAATTCAAAATTAAAATTTTGATCCATCGGAATTGTTGCTGCTTTACAATTATACATTTGATATTTTTCAAGCAATTTTTTTAAATATCGTTTTTGATTAATGATTGTTACAGATTTTTCTAAATCCTGTTTAATATTTATCCCTAAATAGTTGCTTGCAAGACCTAGGTCTTTCATTTGAAAAATATTACAAATAGAATTTTTAAAAATATCTACTTGATCCTTTGTTGTTTCCAAAATAGAGCAAATCATCAACAAAAACTAAAACATATATCAAATTACAGTTATTTTTCTTAAAATAAAGACATGAGTCATTTTTAGATCTCGTAACTATGACGCCCTGCGCTTTGGCGTCTAGTTTCTTCCAGTTTTTGCCGTACCTTCTAGCCGTATGCTTTCACTGTTTAATAAATTGGCGCCCATTTTTGTTTGTGCGTGTTAACCCACGCGTGCTTTACCGCAAAATTTCTATTTTTACCACAGATTCACTAAATTTAAACACAAACCTATTTGATAAGGCTCTGGGCCCATAACCTATTATGTTTTTTTGAGAGGAAGATGAATTAATAAAATAGGTTTGCTTATTAAACAAGACAATTTTTTATTAATAGACGCCGTATTCTTTTACATTCTATCATTTGGCGGCCATATATTTCATTTTTTTTTATTAAAAAGGATATTGACAACTTGATAACAAAAAATAATTCACATGAACAACATTGCCAACATAACTGTTGCGCCAAAATCAAACAATATATTTTTTAATAATTATTGATACTATACATGTCCATTGTATTATTTTTTAAAATATTTTTTTACAATATATTCTTTCTTTGTATAGTATATGTAATGTCCTTAATAAAAAATTAGGTTTTGTAATATTTAGTCTTATATTCTCATACTTAAAAAATACCGGTAAATTACCGGTAAACGGGTTTTGTTAAAAAATTTACTGAATTACCGGTAAATGAAAAAAACGGTAAATTTACAATCCCTAGTTGTGACCTAAATTTATTTCCTAAATGTAAATTTTCCATATTTTGTAAATTATTTAATTTGACAACGTAATCCCATTTTATAAAATTTCCTTCAACATTAACTGAATATTGCAATGCAATGATGCAAAAATATTCCGAACTAGTTTCATCATATGACAGGGATCAAGAACACAGCAATATTTTCTTTTGTTCAAGGGTTTAAGAAAAATGGACTACTTTGGTCAGCTTTTATGAAACAATTTAAATTCTACAACATGTTAATATTTGTAGGACATGCGTCACATGTCAAGGATACCACTTTTACCCCAGTTTCACAAATTTTTTCCAAGCACTGTTTCACTAAATTAGCACTCTGCTCGCCTCGGACCCCAACAACCAAAAAATAACCTAAAGGAATTTTCCAATTGACATTGATACAGTTTAAAAGAAATACTGAAAGCTTCCTTTGCGACTGGTTGATTATCTTCGTTTATAGTATTTCCAAAATCGACAAAACCATGAAAACTTTCCCCATCCCATTGTATATGCTTTTTAATGGCCATCTTATCCAACATTAGAGCACCGTAAATAGAATGCGTAGTGTTTTCTTGCTTAATCTTCAAAGCTTCTATAGTGAACCCAGGATTGCCGTCAATGCTCTCATACCATTTGCGTATAGTTCGTACATGCGGTAAACATGTACTAAAAGTCTGCCGAACATACTCATACGCTGAAGGTGAATAAAAATGTAATGTTAACGCAAATGTTCTCAATGTCGGTGAATACTTTTGTTTGGTGGATAGTAATGGATGATAATTGACTGTAATAGACCAGAGGGAGAGCTAATTTTTTGTTTATATTGAAGGTCATTCCAAGGTCACGTGCAGAAAAAGGATGCAAAAAACTGTACTTGATGTGCTGTAAAAATATGAAGACGCTACGGAATCAGAATGAGATCATGATTTTCTAACAGAACGTGGTAAAATTAGTATAGAAACCGCTTTTCGTAAAATTCGAGATAGTCTAAGACACTCATTTAATGCAATAGTTTTTTAGTTGACAGTTTCTGAAATTCTTTTTCCTAAGTTTGCAAGTGTACTGAGACGTCAGCTCAGTATCTTATTTTTCCTAAAGCGAACTCATACCAGTTATCTTTAGTATTCCACCAGATTCAAAGGTGTCATTGTTTAAGCCGACTGACCATAAAAAGTACGCCTAACGTGTAATATTACATATGGCTTACAGATTTTATTATTTCTATTGAACGCAGTAATAAATAACGAATTACGTCAAACACATTTCTTAATGAAAAATAAACAAATAATTAAAAGTTCAGGAGGAAGAAAACATGTGAATCCGTGTACAGCTTACTAAGCAATGCTGCAGGCCGTACAATTCGCGACATGAAGGAGAGCTAATTTTTGGTGATTATTGTTAAAACAAGAGAAGGGCTAATACAAAATCATACTTCCACAATTGCAAAAGGATTTATATCACAAACAGCTTTGATTCTTGTAATGGACGGTACCTACGCTGAGCACGAGAAGAGCAACAATAACGGATACCAGCGAAAGTCATACAGCGCACATAAGCACTACCATTTGGTGAAATCATTCACTGTATGTACAACAACTGGCTACGTGCTTAATATATTAGGACCTTTTCGAGCAGACATGAATGACGCCGAAATATTAAGGCACGTTTTAGAAAATAATGCTGCATTTCGCCAGTTACTACAATCAGGAGACTTTTTGGTTCTTGATAGGGGCTTTAAAGATATCGTCCCTTATTTAAAAAAACTAGGTCTTAATGTTTGCATGCCAGCGCTTAAAGGCAAAAAGAAAGTTCTTGACACTCTAGAGGTAAATAACAGTAGGTTTGTCACTAAAATCAAGTGGGTAGTCGAAGCAATTCACAGACGCTTGAAGCAAAAATTCGTCTACCTTGATCATGTGCACCGTAATTCAACCATACCAGATATTGAAGCATACTTTCGTTTATGTTGCTTTTTATTGAACCAGTTTGAAAAACCTCTAGAAAGTGATTTGCAGATAGCTGACAAGATCTGTAAACTGATGCTTGAAAAGAAAAATCAGAAAAATACGTTATATGAAAAAGTAGAAAATAGTTTATGGTTTAGAAGGGACATATGTTTCGCTCTTATAACACAAGATGACCTTCTAGATTTTCCAAAATTGTCTGAAGAAGACCTCAAGCTAGTTTTTACAGGCTGTTACCAGCTCTCGGTTGCAGCTTCATACCGTGCCGAGATATGTGACGAGGAAGGCAATATCCATGTCAGAATTAATACTAATGAAGAAAATACTGTAAAGGCTGTTGTCAAGTCTCGTCATATAGCACGTAAAAATTATAGATGTTTCATTGAGTATAAGCCTGGAGAAAACAGTCTAGATGGAATAACAGGTTTTTGCTACCCTCGTGCGAATAGCCAACATGAATTTTAAAAAATGAGTTTTATTTTTACTTCGATCAATCGTTTGTGAATCGTTTGTGAATGTTTGTGACAATATTATTTTCGTTTGTGACTAATTAGTTAATTAATTATTTAATTGTTAATTAAGAGTGTGCGAATAGCCAACATTTTTTAAAATTTATTGCAATATTGACTTCCGGGCACTATGTTAATATCCGGGATATTATGTTAATATCCGCCATACACTAATAATGTTTCAATAAAAATCCGCCATACACTAATAATGTTTCACAGGCACTCGATAACATTTGAAATTAAAAGTATAAAACTGCGTCTCGCATTAGAGAGAGGTTGTGTTTGATTGATTGCTGAATTGGAGTGGCACTCGAACAAGTGATCGGTGGCCTAGTTGGTAAGGCGCTTGGCTGGTAACCAAGAGATCCGGGTTCGAGTCCCAGCCGATCCAGTTTGGTAATTTTTCAAACACTATGTCAATTTTAATTATTATTTGACATATTTAATAGCATATCATTCATCTTGTCATCATAACTATTTTGTAAATGACAGCAGTATACAAACATCATTGACATCATATATGATTGACATCATTGACATATTATATGGCATTAAGAATTAAGAAATAAAGAAAATTCATTCATTCAAAATTCAGTTTCTAACAATAAAGCATGGTCAGCAAAGATATATTTCAGCTGAAAAGACCTGTAAAAGCAAGGATTTCGGAAGAAATTTCCAAGCAGATTGATGTATTAATTATCGAGTCACCAAGAGTGCAATTTGGATCATCTAAAACTAAACCTCTAACGTTCAAACCAAGGACTAAACTAAACAACTTAAATCTCCAAGTATCAAGAAAAAAAATCACTTCTTATAAAAAATTTAAAGATGGCTTTTGTTATATATCTAGACTGAATGATAGTTTTCTAGATACAAGGCATCTTATACAGAAGCATCTAGATATCAAATATTCACAACATGTGATAAATGTAGGAATTCTTCGCCATGACTGATGTTACTGAGTATGTTAAAGCTGTTGTCTCGGCCTTTAGAGATCTCACACATCCTGGGAAACTTAATCTCACAATTTTTCTACTGGGGAAGATTTTCAAGGGTGTTAACACTGCAAAAATTCGAGAGACAGGTAATCAGTAATAATTTTTATATTTATCCAAATTCTTAGAGTTTAATAAAAAGTTATTTTTTTTATATTCCAGGTACTAATTCACACCCATTATACGGTAGAGGCAGTTTTAGACATATCAGTATTATTGGCAGATCCCTACATCAGCTTGTGGAAGAAAATTATCTAAAAGTTTCAACAGGCAAATAGTGATACCATCATTGCTCACATCAGATTTGATGACAAAGCTGAAGATTTAATGACTAAAAATATTAAGGTAGTTTATTGACTAAAATTATTTTTTTCGTAATGTTTGCTGTTAAAGTTAAAGCAAGTAGTCAAATCACTGTCATAACAGTTTCAACATCTGTCAAGCCTCATAAGAAAGTTCTTAAAGACCTTGGAGATCAATGCTATGCTACCTTAATGCAAAACTTGACTAGTATAGCTGAAGCTATGAATCTCTAATTGCCGAAAACTAAAATGTTACAAATACCTCACATAACTAACTCACTAATTTTTTTAAATCTAATGTTATTTAAATTAAAAAAGCTTTTGTAACTTCTTTCAATCAATCTCAAAAACCGTTTACGTATCTAAACTATTAAAAATATATAACTTTACGTATTAATGATTGAAAAATAATTTTATTTTTAAAATGTAGTATTGGGAATCGTAAAACCTTGATACGCAAACTAGTGGTCAAAAAACTAACTACTGCCAGTAGGCAAGTTTATTTATTAGCTTTTGACAATTCACAAAATTTATGTTGTTTAATCTACAAAATATAAACTAGCATATTTTTTTGAATGTCATTCTAATTTTTTTCATAATAATTTACTATTTTCAAATTAAAACGGGCAATTCCAAATTTCTACCATTTTTTAAAGTGTCAATTTCTGCCGTCTGATCACGAATAAAGAAATTATTGCCAGGAGGCTAAATATTAAACCACGCCTCCATTTGTTTTCCCAATACTTACGTTGAATTTTCAGATTGAAAATTTTTTAAATTAATTATAACATTATACCAAATTTTGTAAACGATTGTATAACTGATTCATACCTAGCTAATTAAAAGAAATCATAAATACTAAAAGACACAAGAAATTGGGAGAGAAAAGAATCGGAAATGATGGTAATAAAGAAAATCGTCAACTGAAACAGAATGATAATGATAGTCAAAATCATTGTCAACAGAAATCATTAATAACAAAGAAAAATCCGTCAAAATATTTTGCAAATTACCCGGAAATCCAATTTTAAATCCATTTTTAAATTTGGCGCTAAAAACGAAAATATTTGAATTTGAATTTTCAAACAAAGAAAAGTATAAACGTACGTGTTTATATATTTTTAATCGTTTGTTTATAATTTATTATTGTTGACAATAATTTTTAGTTAACTGTTGTCGTTTGCTATATGATTTTTCTTGATATAATTCATTCTTTTTATTGAAAAATGCCTCGTAAATGTGCAGTTAGTGCAGATGAAGCAGTCGAAGTAATTATAAAATATTTCCATCATTTTCGAACAGATATTCCTGATTATTCAAATGAAGTGTGGAATGAAATAAGTTCTTCGTATAACAAAGTATGGACAAAAAAGTCATGGTATACAAATATTCAATGTGACAGAAGAAATATTTTATCAATTGCTCGGGAACGAATGGGAATTGAAGCCAATTCTGACCATCAGAATTCTTTAAACAGTCAGCATTTAGACGGTTCCTACGAAGAACTAGACTCTACGATTATATCAGAAATTTCCAATGGAGATACAGTTCGACTAAATGAAACTCTTCCTGGTGAAGAGATTTTTAATCTGTATTTATCTCCAGAGAAGTGGCATAAAATCAAACCAATAAGTGATTCAAGTTCAAAACGAACTTCAAATACACTGCAAGCCCACGTTTGGACGAACATAATCGCCTTAGCTTTCTGGAAACAGCATAAATTACCTTGCGCTTATTCATTTAAAAATGCTCAAGTAAATCAATCGTCTAAAAGGAATTTTTTTTTAAAAAATTAAAGGAAAATGTCGCAGTCACAAGTGTGGAAATTATTTTCTTGGAATTGGTTACGAGGAGCCTCAAGATAATACTGAATATCTTATTCGGGTTAAAACCCGAAATACAACATTCGATGACCATGAAGACGTTCGTCGATATTTAAATGGTTATTTAAGGCAGAAGATAGGAGAAGAATGTTTTTCACAAGGGTGTCATAATGTACAAAAAGAATTAATCAGTAAGTTGTTAAATCGTGGAGATTTAGCTCAACCTATAATTCCATCAAGTTATGCTCTTCGACATGCTAAATGTGAGAAAGTTGACAAACTTTTAGGTATCGAAGATGAAGATCGTATAGATCCCATAAAAGCATTATATGACATGCAGTTTGACAATGAGTTTTTAGGAAGTATTCAAGATGTATGTTATTCGCCCTTCTATGTTTTTTATGGAACATCAGAACAAATTTCAGCGTATCAAAAATATTGTCGGACTGTACGAAATTCATCGAAGATAAGTATTGATGCAACTGGTAGCTTGGTGAGAAAATTAAATAGACCAAAGGGTGTTAAAAGTGGTCACATATTTCTTTATTCTATTGTGATTAATTTCCATCAAACTATTCTATCTGTATATCAGATGCTTATGGAAGCTCAAGATGCTGACACCATAAATTTGTGGCTAAGTAGATTTTTGAAACGAGCCGAAAAGAAGCCAAAGGAAGTGACAACAGATTACTCTCGAGCTCTACTCTCAGCTGTTTCTTTGGCATTTAATAAAATGTCATTAAAAATTTATGTTGAAGAATGTTTTCAGATGGTAATGAATCAAAAAACTTTAATCAGTCCTTCTATAACTTATGTTCGAGTTGATGTAGCTCATCTTCTCAATTTGGCTTGTAGATGGAAATGTTGGAGGAAAATCCAACAGAATTTGGTGCGAGATTTTTTTCTACGTTGCCTAAGCTTGTTGGTAGACTGTCAAACTATAGATAATTTTGAATATATTCTACAATTAACATTAATTATTGCATATCAACCATTTATTGACACAACAGTTCAGATAAATGGACAAAAAATCACAATCAGAAATGTTTTTAAAGAACTGCAAAGTACTGTAGCTTACCGTAAAATTAATGTTAAAAATGTAGAAAATTCAATAGCTGAAGATAACATGATTGATGATGAAGAAATCGATGACAATGAGGGATCTTCTAGTATTTCTAAGTATTTAGATAAAATAATAAAAAATTCTAAAACCATCATTAAAGAGGGTGAAGAAATCAATGGGTTTTACTGTCCGGAATATGCAAAAAATTTAATTCGAATATGCCACGAATTTCCTTTGTGGACAGGAGTAACGATACCTTATATTACAAGTCATGCATCATCAAGCAGTTCTGAAGCCAATTTTGGTGATCTCAAAAATTTGGTACTAAAAAATTATAAAAAAAATTTACGGATCGACAAATTCGTAAGAATTCATTTGAGAGATTTAATTGGAGGAACCAGAAAATTTGATTCAGATTTGTCAAACTTTATTGAAAAGCGATGCCGTCCGGAATCACCAGAAATGAAACAGATTAAAAAGCCAAAAAGTTTAGGTTTCAGTGAGCAGGAAAACTGGCGAGATAAAGCTAGTACCTATATTTTTCATAATAATAATAATAATAATGATGAACCCGAGAGTGAAGAGCATCAACAGTCCACACTAACTGATAGCGGTGATGATGATGATATTGAAAGTGGTAAAAACAAGATGGAAAAGATAAATATAAATATTAAAAAGGATGAGAAATTTGGATGGAATTATAAAGATTATAATTATAATGGAAATGTGCAGTATCAAATAGGCAAAATACATAGTAATAATAGAGAAGATAAGAAGTTACGGTGGAATGATGACGATGACGATGATGATAATGATGCAAGCAGTCAAAACAAAATAGATAAAATAAATAATAATATCGAGGAATGTGACAAGTCAGAATGGAACGATAATGATGATCAACCTCAAGTTGAAAAAACAAACGATGATACCAAAAAATCTGTGCAATTAAATGGAATCAAATTAAAATGGAATGATGATGACAATAGACAGGATAGACAGTATAAACAAGCTGAAGTAAAACAAGATTCTAATGATAAAATACAATCTAAACTATTGAACTTAAAAAATGATGGTAATAAAGAAAATCGTCAACTGAAACAGAATGATAATGATAGTCAAAATCATTGTCAACAGAAATCATTAATAACAAAGAAAAATCCGTCAAAATATTTTGCAAATTACCCGGAAATCCAATTGTATGATTCATCACTTCCGCCAAAAATAAAACGAAAAGATATTTTTCTAGTAAATGGAGGGTTATGTAGAGGAGTTATTATGAATGGAACAAACTTTTTAATATTTGCACGTAATACATGTGCTTTTGATTCCATTACTTCAATTCTAGCAACATCAGCAATTGACAATCGTCAATATTTCGCCACAATTGAACAAAACGTAAGAAGTGTAAAGATGTTCGATTTTATTAAATCGCTAGTCAGATAATTGAGCCGCATGGCCTAATTTATATAGATTTTGACTATTTTGAGTACAGAGTTTAAATATTATTAATAATTTAGATATGTGAAAAGTTTTCTGAGATTAATTAAGAGTTATGAAAGCTTTTTTTTTTTAATATGATTGTGTCCTAATTCAATTAACATTAGAATTAAAAAATTAGTTTTATTAATAGATTCACTAATATCAAAAAGTAGCAAATTATTTTTGTTGATCCAGAACTTCTATATAACTATGATTAAAAAGAGATATAAAACGAAGACATTGAAACATCAAAATCATTTTTATTATTGTGACAGTTTACAAAAGTGTTATTTGATCCTGAACAGTATTAATTTGGCACCAATCAACTCATGCACTTGGCAAATAATTGAATCTGAAAGAATTTATTGTTCCCAAGTGGCCCGGGTAGTAAATATTGTTGAAATAAATAAGCAACAAATTATTTTATTTCTATATTTATTATGAATTATTTTTCTTTTACAAATTCTAGAACATCTTTTCATTAAATTTGCTTTATTTATCTGAAGTTGAAGTATTATTAATATTCTTAAAAATAACAAATTCAGTTCGATGTTAATCACCTTCTCCTAAAATATGATATCCACAATGTCTCGAAAATTCTTTTCATTTTTTTTTTAAATACAAAAAAAATTATTAGTTTTATTTTTGCAATAATTTTGTATTACAAATTAATTTTTTTTTTTTTTTTTTAACAATAAATTATTTTATGTCAAGATAGTATAATATACTAATCAATCAAATGATCTTGATTTTATGTGACATTATTGTATTATACTTTTGTTTTAAACAAAGGTATTTATGGTTAAAAAATAAATAACAGTTTCTCTATATTAAAGTGATGGTATTATTTATTTATTTATTTCCTTTTTTTATTGCACATTGTACATACTCTCTTACTTGCAGAAAGAAAAGTTTTGGAGTATATTAATACTAAGTGCTACAATTAATGTGTTAAAAATAATATTAAAGTAAGTAATGTTTCAATTTAATCGTTATTCATTACAGCAAATAATTATGTTTGATTTTGGTCAACTTCAAACAACTAAATTTTGTATGTACTATGAATTACAAAATGCAATAAAACATTAGAATAGAAATTTATTTGGATTAATAGTCGCTCTATTGTTAACTTAATCATTTTGTTAGTTTCTCTGAAATTCATAAATTTTGATAAATTCTTCTTACATTCATTTATACTTTGAAATAGATTAGTTATAATTAATGGAAAACAATATACATATTTCAATACTTCATCGAAATTAAAAAAAATTATATTATTAAAAACTATACAATATAAGTTATAACATACTTGATTTGCTTATGGCCGCTATTACATTGTCATAGATATATGTCAAAGATCTTTGATCAAATCTATGATCAAATATTAAGAAGTATCTTTAACTATGGTTACAGAAATTTATATTATAAAAGTTGACTGACACTATAATATTTCTTTGATTAAATAAAACTTTGACATATATCTATGACAGTGTAATAGCGGCCTATTGCAAATAAGCAAATTTCAAAAACATATTAAAAGTTAACTATTAATAACAATAATGAGCAATTTTCTCAAAATATGTAGCAATCTGTCACCAGGGCGGCGACACAAGTATTTGAGATTACATGTCTATAATCGTGATATTAATTTAACCAACCAAAAATCATCTGTCAATTCCACTTCAGCAATGCAATTTTCCAATTCGGTTGCCTGGGAATATTGTTTATTTTTTAGAAATTAATATTCCAACTATAGAGATGTAATTTCGAATAACCCGTGTCGCCGCCCTGGTGTCAAACAATTCTCTTATGCGGTTACATAGCAATTTTTAAATTAAAATTTCAATCATAGAGATGTAGTCCCAAATTACCTGTGTCGCCGCCTTGGTGTCAGACTGTCACATATTTTGAGAAAATGGCTCATTAAAAAATCCATTTTCACCAACAGCAAGTTTTAATGATATAAAAAGTTATTACTTCATATGTCAATTAAATCATTACCTACTTTCTCTAATTCGAACCTATTTTCAATTATTTTAAAATTAACATCAAATTGGTGTCAACTTGCTTTGAGTTATTGATGTGGATTTTTTTTTAGTCTATTCTAGAAGTTTTTAGTCCAGAATTTATTGTCCCGAAGTGTCCTGAGTGCCAAATGTAAAATATCGCACTGGAAACATTTGTTTTTTTGAGTCTTTCAAGCTGTGATGCTGCGAAGTCAAGTTGACATCCCAAGCTAGATATAAAATTTGAAATTAGTTTTGAAATGATACGTATTATTATAAAGGGTGTTTGGTAGAAAGACTGATAAAATTTTTTGGTGGGTTAATGGGCCCGTTTCTAGTACTTTACCGTTGGAACCAACGTTCTAAGTGTTGCGGTTACTGAAATATGATTTTTTCTTGTTTAATTAAAAAAATACCCAAAATTCCACTTCTAAAACTTTATAACTGTTTTACTTGTGATCACAATAGCATGAATTCATTTTTTATGGTGTCTTTGGTGTATCTTCTGCTTCTAAACGCAGTTTTATGGAATTTATTAACAAAGAAAGTACTTATAAGCTTTTAAAATTCCAAAATCGGAGAAATGTGTGAAGAAACCGTTTTCATTAATCGTAACATTTAGAACTTCGGTTCCAACGGTAAAGTACTAGAAATGGGGGTCATTAACCAACCAAAAAATTTTGTCGGTCTTTCTACTAAACACCTTGTACATTATTTTATGTAAAATAGGGAATTTTGTAGAGGACTACAACATGCGATTTTTCTTTTTTTAACCGGTAAAGACAAAGGAATAGTGGTGGAAATTTTAAATAATGAAAAATTAAAGCGCGGTAGCATATTTTTGTTTTGGAAAACTCAAATTTATTAATATTTTTCACAATTTTTTATAATGACAACTATACGATATAGCACATATTTTAAAGCAAGTTAGTGTATAATTTATTTATAGGAAACGGTAAAAATAACAAAACATTGCGAAATACACTTACGTATAACTAGTAAAATAAATAAAACAAAAAATATATTTTAAAAAAAAAGAAAACAGAAAAATTGTATTTTAATTATGACATATGTAGGTATTCCAACATGATATTTAAGAATTGATACCCTAGAGCATAGAGAACATCCAGAACATAGGTACTCACAGAACACTAGAAGCAAACTAAAATTATTAAAAGAATAAAAAAAGTGTAGATTGCTTGGAGTCATTTGTTGGTCTATCACCGCTTAAGGTGACTAGTCGTGCATCAGCTCTACCAAAGCAAACAAGCATTGTTAGGTCGTGGTTACTAACAAAGATAAATGCATATAATTTTATGATGTGTAAAAAATTTTATTTTGTGTTAATAAATAATAACGGCAAGGGTGTAAGGTAAGGGTGTTTGTAGTTCAATATAGTAATACATATACATTTATACCTGCAATTTATTTCGTATACAAAATTGAGTGCCGTTTTTTCAAAAAAAATAAAAAGGTTTTTTTAAAAAAATTATTTATTTTTAGTACAGCCGAAAAATTTTTATACAAAATTTATAAATAAAAAGCAACATAGAATTATACCGTTTACACTGTATCAATAGATCGGTTTTATTTATGTAAATTTGGGGCGTCAGTGGGTGGCGTCGGTGGGCGGCGCGCGCCACCCACTGACGCCCCAAATTTACATAAATAAAACCGATCTATTGATACAGTGTAAACGGTATAATTCTATGTTGCTTTTTATTTATAAATTTTGTATAAAAAATAAAGGAAAATTATAATTACTAGAAAAGGTCATCTCAGTGCCGCGCCTGGGGCCCTAATTTGTAGGATGCCACGCGTCATGCTAGTAACGGCGCTTCGCGCCGTAATTTGTACGACGCTACGCGTCGTTCTCATAACGGCGCTCCGCGCCGTAATTCGTACGACGCGTAGCGTCCGGGTCAAAACGGCGCTTCGCGCCGTAATTTGTATGACGCCCACGTCGTTCTCATAACCGACCGACTAAATGCCTTAAGCGGTATCTGACACACTCAGACACACTGCTATCCACAATTTTTTTAAACATACGCTTAGGGCTTGCATGCATATATATCACTACTGGTGTATATTCTCTCTGTCGTTAATAAATGTCGTTCTGTTCAAACGTATTGGGTAAATGTGAGTAACATTTAAAATGTAATATTTAATAATAAAACGCAATTATTTTTAATAAAAATATGTGACCGCGCTTTAACTCTTTAAGTACAATAATTCTCAGCCACATTTGTTTTTTTTTTCCGGCAAACATCGAAATTGCAGCGTGTTGTAGTCCTCTACATTTTACCCGTAAAATATTTTATTGATATTTTTAAATGTTATTAATTTTATTCATATTCTTAAAAGTTATTAACATGCAAAGAAATAGTGATTCAAGTGATTGCCTTTTCGTTATTTTAAAGTTTACCACTCTTGGATCATTTATTCTTCTTCAGTTTTAGCATCAGTTAATTCTTTCATTAAAATCTCCATTGCTCCATAAACTATCCGTATATTCATCACAAGATGAATGATATGCTATTAAATATGTCAAATAATGTAATTTTCATCTGAAATAATTATTTTTGATTATAAATAGCCAATTAAACAATTTATAGAATCCAACGCAAGTATTATAAGTATTAGGTTTCGTTACTAATAATAAAAAAAATTACTAAAATAATCATCAGTATGATAATTTATATACCTTAACAGTTTCCTAAGATCCTTTAAAAAGAGTTTTGGGAGCTTTTTCAAATAAACTATTTTAATTTAGTCAATCATAAAACGTCAATATTTTTCTTTTTTCTAAACTATCTTCACTTTCAGTAACTCTGCTGTCATACAAAATAGTTATTATTTCTCACACTAGAGGGCACTGGATAAACAGAGTGGCCAATATAAAAACTTCATTATTACAAAAAATAATTGAACTTTATTTATTATTTTTTTTAAAAATACGCTGTCACAAATGTTTTTAATAGTATATTTGGAATTCACAAACGATTTTCGATCGATTAAGTGCCCGGAAGTCAATATTGCAATAAATTTTAAAAAATGTTGGCTATTCGCACACTCTTAATTAACAATTAAATAATTAATTAACTAATTAGTCACAAACGAAAATAATATCGTCACAAACATTCACAAACGATTCACAAACGATTGATCGAAGTTAAAATTCATGTTGGCTATTCGCACGAGGGTGTTTTTGCTGCCAATGTATTATTGGAAAGGGGACAATTCGTTGTTGCTCTCACGTAGCTGCTATAATATTTTATCTTTCTCGTGCCAGATTCATGTCGCGAATTATACGGCCTGCAGCATTGCTTAGTAAGCTGTAAACGAATTTACATTGTCGCCAATTATTCACGAAGAAAGCGACTATGATTAAGCGGAATAATAGCACAACTCATGTTCCTCGTAATGGGGTTGGTAGGAAACCTGGCCGGAACCACGTTCTTCCTCCTGGAATTTTAATTATTTTTATTTTTCATTAAGAAATGTGTTTGACGGAATTTGTTATTTATTAGTGCGTTCAATAGAAATAATAAAATCTGTAAGTTATATATAATATTACATGTTAAGCGTACTTTTTAGGGTCAGTCGGCTTAAACAATGACACCTTTGAATCTGGTGGAATACTAAAGATAACTGGTATGAGTTCGCTTTAGGAAAAATAAGATACTGAGCTGACGTCTCAGTACACTTGCAAACTTAGGAAAAAGAATTTCAGAAACTGTCAACTAAAAAAATATTGCATTAAATGAGTGTCTTGGACTATCTCAAATTTTACGAAAAGCGGTTTCTATACTAATTTTACCACGTTCTGTTAGAAAATCATGGTCTCGTTCTGGTTCTGTAGCGTCTTCATATTTTTACAGCACATCAAGTACAGTTTTTTGCCTCCTTTTTCTGCACGTGACCTTAGAATGACCTTCAATATACACAAAAGATTAGCACTCCCTCTGGTCTATATGCAAGTCGATTTTGAAAAAGATCCGAACACGCATTGAGGAAAAACCTGGAAATATTCGAGTTTTACTTAAAGTGGTTTTACCCGAAGACGATTACGTTTAAAGCCCTAATATTGGTATATAAGACTTACTATCACATAGCGCACTTAATGCTACTATTAGTTTTTTATTCCCCATTTAGGCGCTTTTACACTTCAACCCCAAGGAGTCCATTGCTCGCATTAAAACACTAAATCATAAATTTTTGTTAAAAGGTCACACTCATATGGAAGTCGATCTGGCTAATGTTATCATTGAACGAAAATGAAAGCATAAAAAAGCTATGATATTTGTAGCAGGCATGATTGGACTCAGCTGATCCGTCTCTACAACGAAAAAAATCCATATGATGTGCACGAAATAGAATTAAAACACATTTTAATTAACCTAGTATTACTTACAAAAAAACTAAACTTTAAATTTTTTAAACAGAACGAAGAGTTGCGGTTCTGATGAGATCTAAAGCTGTTCACTTGTAATATAATAAAACAAATATTGGAATTGTTAACTGTAAAATGAGTTTTGAAGAAAAGGATTTTAAGCAAATTAATTTGATTAGGTGTCCTTGAAGATCTCTGATTATACCTGATATTATTGCAGCAGTATTTAATAATCGAAAATGTATTCCTATAAAAAAATTTAAACATATTGTTTGGAAAAAAAATTAATCATCGGACTTAACGGGTGGTACTTTCATTCCCATTGGTCCTATAGATGGCTATCATTTCTCTGAAGAGATACAGATAGACTTATTTACGATGTGGTGGATGATTACGATGTGGATGATACTGTTCTGTTAGTATTAGATGGACATCGCACTCATACTAGAAATATTGAAGTTACTGCCAGGCACGCAAAAGCCACATTTCTTTAGTGTGCTTACCACTACATTCTACGCATAAAATGCAGCCTCTAGATGTGGGATTTATGTTCCCATTCAAAAGTTATTATGTACAGGTCACTGAATCGTGGCTGAGGTATAATCCTAGACGAATGGTTACAAACCGTCAAGTAACGATGCTATTTCGAGAAGTATACTAAAAACCTGCCACGCAGTTAGCGCAGCTGTTGTAGCTAATGTGCTAAGATTGACAAATCTCATGTTAACACATCTTATCATCTTATGTTCACACAATACGATTATATTGACACGTCCAATTTTCCCATCATAAAACGAAAACTGCCAGTGTCTATGGTCAAACTAGTAGCTTTAGTTTATGTTTTTGAAGATTCAAAACGAATTTCAACTGATTAATATGTCCCAAAGAAAACAAAGTATTAGTAAGGATAGGCAGCATACGCGTGTTGAATTTTGTGGCCAGTGATGAAAAAAAATGTTTGGCAGTATCAGATATTGGTAATACTGTACCATCAATGATACTGTTTCTTTAGTCAACAAAGCATATTTTACCCACGATACTAACTGGAGGCCAAGTCTTGAATTTAAATATCACATAACACATGTGGAAAAATGAAGTTATGTGAGAAATTAACATGTGTCATTAATACGTGTCAACATTTTACAAAAGAAAACATTAATAAATGAAAATTTTTGGGTTATATTTTTTTAAAACATATTCATTGGATTAAAAAAAAAAACTTGGTTTCATGTTTATTAAGAAAAAAAAATGGGTGTTTCATTTATTTATTAAATTTTATAAGCCAGTTTAATGAAATACCTAAAAATAGTGTTAGGTAATGGGGGCTTTTACGTTATATAAATAAAACAAAGAAAAAAACATGGTGATGATGGTGGTGACTGGTGAGTGCCTCCCGATTTTAAGCATTGAATACGAACTTTATCGGTCGGTACATTCATAATTTTCGGTTTTAAATACTTCCTTTCTATTTTTTTTCATATTACAAAAAAAAAAAAACATACGAGACCGAACCACTCCTAATCGACTCAGACAAACAATCACCGACTACGACACAAAGTATTTACCTAGTAAATAAAAATCACCAGATACAAGGAGCTATGAGGCGAGACCAAAAGAAGTACCCGAACTGCCAGCTGACCGTCCAAGAGCAACTGAAGGTAGACTAATTCCTTTAAGCGGTAATACCAATCCACTCTGGCATCATACACGGGAACAGACCACCATTAATCAGCAAGTTACCTCGGAACAGGAAGCGCTGTCATCATTGGCTCATGCTCTACGTCAACAACTGAGAGACCAGCCACTACCGTCAGACGTGACACTTCTAGATGTCACCTTGCAACTCAGTAGATTTAACATTTCGTTGTCGGCCATTCAACAGGAAATGTAGACACTCCGTTTACGTATTGGGTCCGACGTAGCAGCGGCAAAGGCGCCCACCGAACCACAGGCGTCCACGATGAGCAAGGTCGACGTAACGTATACTATCAACGCCTCCTAGTACTTAGATAGTATTCCAGTGAGCGACGACAGTAGTGTGCGACAGTTAGTTGACTTTTTACAAGCGGTGGAGACTGTTTTAAAACACCGTCTATTCGATGAACATGCCTTTCTGCGACTAGTATCACAGCGGTGTTCAGGTGCCTTACTAGATTGGTGGATACCGAACCTTGAACAATTCTCTACGTGGTCAGCATTCAAGAGTGGTTTGATTAGAGACCTTATTGGACCAGTACAGTTATCTTTCCTTATGACGGCTTTGATATTCCGAAATTAACTTCCGTTTGAAAGTTTCAAAGCATACGTGAGTGACATCCGAACTAAGGCCACGGTTTTAGAGGTGCCAATGGACGAGTGTCAAGTCGTGTCGTCAATTTGGTTGCGACGAACCGTTAATTTGGAAAAAAAGGAGATTAACAGTTTTATTTTAAAACATATCAACACATATACAATTTTTTCAGCTCAGTTATTCAACACTGCACATTCATTCAGCAGAATAAGATACGTACCATTGATTTTCGGGTAGTTTCATCACAGTACGGACCAATATCGACTAAAGCGTTGACACTGGTAAATAAAAACACTTGACTTCACAAAATACCACTTTTATTGGATATAAAACTATGTCATGTTTCGGTCAATATGACCATTCTCAAACGTGTGAGAATTGTCATATTGACCGAAACATGTCATAAGAGTTTTTGTATCCAATAAAAGTGGTATTTTGTGAAGTGTTTTTATTTACCAATATCAAATATGGAGTACCATAAAGTAATGCTCAAATCTATTAAAAATCGACTAAAGCGGTTTATTCACTTTTCTATTTCCACTGCGCATATGTATAAAACGATCGACTCTGGTTGAAATCAGAGTACTACCTACAGCCGATATTGGTCGGTGGTCGTCAACGATCTCCATCAATCTTTTTATTAACAACGTCCATGCGCGTCCATGCGAGAGAACCCACGTACTTACAACCCGGACGATTGACAAGATTCAGTGCAGCTAATTCAGTTATATAAATTTGCACTGAGGTCAAAAAAGGGCTACAAGACATCAAGCACTAAAAACTCAAATCAGTTGAAAGAGCTGAACTGTGGTTTTATGATTGATCAAAATCTTTCTTTTCGTGTAATGGACCACATAACAGATTTGGTGAAAAGTTGTTTTCCTTATTCTCAAATATTAAATAATGTATAATTAAAATCCACTAAAGCTGCAGCGATTGTTAAAAATGTACTTCCTGAGTCTCAGAATGAAGATTTATGTGATAAACTAAAGAAGAATAAATTTAGTATTTTAATAGATGAGTCGACAGATGTTTCTTCTGTGAAATCTATGTGTATAATCGTCAGGTAAAGAGCATTACAGCATAAGAGTATATGAAAAGTGCCTAATCTTCATATATAACCCATTTTGATAAAAAATGACTACTTTAGACTAGAAATGGTAACATACCAAAAATCAGGTCGATTGCCCGCACTGGTGGTAAAATACCGGCAGGAAAAGTTTTTTCGACTTTCCTGGTTTTTTCACACAGGAATGGGGGATCCCCCGTACAATCTGTTGTGCGGCTGGTTTTTTCCTTCATTCTAAGCTTAAGAAATATGACCTTGAAATTTTAGAATTGAAAATACAGGGTCTTACAGTTGAAGAAACATTTTGAGACCATTTTTTCTGAAAAGCTCATAGTTTTTTACCCCCTTTTAGATACCTATCTTTATTTTAACAATATTTATTACCTAGATTTTAACAATATACAGATAATTATAAAGGCTGTGAATGTAAACTTATATTTTTTTAATTATCTTTATATTCCTTTCTACAATAGAATCTGTAAGAATTTTTGAACAATAAAATGATAGAGACGAGAATATTCTCATAACGAGAATGACTTAAAAACTATAAATGTCTACTAAAAATCTCAAAGTGGTTTTTCTGTTTCGGATCTCACAACATTGCTGGTACCCGGGTTAACATCAAAAGATTTTCTATTTATTAGTTTTGTCATTAAGATTCTTAGCAGGGATGGAAGTGCTTCCGCTTTTGAATACGTAATAAACTGATTTTTGCTTGATTCTTTATTAGGTACGATTCTTGAGTTGTTGTCTTAGAACAATAAACTTCATAGACTCTACATTGGTATAATATATGAAAAGTAGCTTTTAATAAAAAAGAACTAGAAGGCGATGTAGGTTTATTATATGTTTTATTGGGAGCGAATCTGCACATAATATTGTAAAATAATTCAAAGTATCTTACATTAATAGAAATAACTATGAATGAATTAATCTACTCAAGCCTCTTTTTTGTAGCGGACATTTGGTTTAAAGCAATAGCCATCACCCACAACACCCTTACTCTCAGTTATCTATGTACAATGTACCTTATCTGTCTGCAATAAATAACTCGTTTGATCTTTAGAAATGACAAAATTCGTCATTCATGATTTTTTTTCATATAGCCTGAAAATTTTGTTTTTTAAGGTAGGTATCTAAAAGGGGGTAAAAAACTATGAGCTTTTCAAAAAAAATATTCTCAAAATGTTTCTCCAACTGTAAGTAAGACCCTGTATTTTCAATTCTAAAATTTCAAGATCATATTTCTTAAGCTTAGAATGAAGGAAAAATCTCAAAAGAAGCATATATTTACAAGTGTATGATGTACTTCCATATACTCCAGCCGGACAACAATCCCCCCATTCCTGTGTGAAAAAACAAGGAAAGTCGAAAAAACTTTTCCTCCCGGTATTTTACCACCAGTGCGGGCAATCGACCTGATTTTTGGTATATTACCGTTTCTAGTCTAAAGTAGTCATTTTTTTATCAAAAATGGGTCATATATGAAGATTAGGCACTTTTCATATACTCTTATGCGGTAATGCTCTTTACAAGTTTTAATTATTTGATAAATTTATAACTTTCTGACTGAAAAACCATGTTAACAATTTTAATACTGTAATATTTTATTTCAGATTTTATGATGAAGATCGAGTAGTAAGCACATACTGACAGTTTCATCAAAAATTTGAAAACAAGACCAACGCTAAAGTAGCTGACGCTGAAGATTTATTTAACATTGTTAAAACGTCATTTGAAAGTTGTTGAATTCCCTCGGCAAATGTCATTAGCTATGCATCTGATGGATGCAGTACAGTGATGGGCTCTAGCAATTCAGTATCAACTCGGTTTGAAACTCTGTCCAGAACTAACAATTCTTAAGTGCATATACCATTCACTGCATTTATGTGCAAGTTATGTATGCAAGACATTACCAAGAACGTGTGAAGACTTAGTTCGGAATGTTTACAATTTTTCTAAAGCTAGTTCAAAGAGACAGTTTGAATTTTCAAAATTTCAGTCGTTCTTCTATTTAGACATTCATAAAATGCTAACAGACGTCACAGACTCGACGACTTTCGTTAGAAGTAGTTGTTTCGCGGATGATCGAACAATGGGAAGCCTTGAAAACATATTTTGATAAAAAAAAAAAAAAACTTGTTGAAAGGTTGCATACTGTAGATCACATTTTAAGCGGGCTGAATGATCCATTTGTTTATCTATTTTATCTGTTTTTAGAATGGGTTTTACCAAAGTTCACGAATTTAAACAAATTGCTTCAATCAGATAAATCTATTATTGCATCCATGTATGCTGAAGTTTTCTGCAATACATACAAAGAATTCTTGACGTGCTACGTGACGAGATTATGTAAAAAAAATGAAATACATGTTATACAACCATCTGATAAAGATAAATTTTTACCTGTTGATATATGGCTGAAAATCACCGAGGTGCAAAATTCTATTCGGAAGCTAATAAAAAGTAAACTCGTTATTAAATTCGTTAAATGTACACATAAGTCCATTAAAATTGATTTGACTTACCTATACACTAGACTACCTGCTTCGGAAATAAATATGTTTAATTATTATTTTGATTTCTTCAGAAAGAGAAGAAATCTTTACCTACCTTAACTCCTAAAAGCAAAATGATCGGTTTAGTCAAAGGCATTACTGTGCCACCTGAAGTGCGCCAACGTCTATTATTTGGTGAGGTATTGTCGACACAATTGAAAGATAAAACTGAGGCGTTACCAAAAAATTTTAAAAAGCGCGAAGTTTTCCAAAAATGTGTAAGCGGCACTTCTGTTTGGAAATATAAATATAAAGAATTGACATTAGAACAAGAAGACGATGAAGATTCTGTAACATATTTTCAGTGGAAATTTATTAATGATCAAGAAAAAATATAAAAGGAAAGAAAAAGACATTTAAGATAACGAAAAAAATCCCTAAACTACAATCAACGATTTGAAAAAAGCCTTAGCTGAAGAAATTCCAACAATGAAACAATATCTGTATGGGATTTACAACTATCATAAACAGAAATACCCCTGTCGCAGCATCCTGCATAACATAGCGAATTTCCGTTTATAAAAGTTAGTTTTTCTTGGAAACTAGTTGACATAGCATAATAGTTTGAAGACCTTCTTTATGTGATTTTTTCTCCTCTTTCCAATAGTGTAAAAAAATTTTACAAAAATTTTTGAATAAGAGGAAATTTTGGCAAAAAGTTAATTTTTTTCACGAAAACTGCTAAAAAAGACATGTTCCAGGCATCGGACGTGTCTGGTTAACGAACTCGTCCAACGGTTTGGGACTTCCAATATTTTCACCAAATTTCATAAACGTAAGACATTTCGTTCGAGAATTATCGCGCGGACACACACACGCACACACACACACACACACACACACACATATATATATATATATATATATATATATATATATATATATATATATATATATATATATATATATATATATATATATATATATATATATAAATTTTAGTGACTATTTTTTTCGGTTTCTAGGAACCTCAAAACAAATTTCTGCCATAGTCCCGGGCTCAAGTCGCGTCATGACAGTGGCTGTAATAGCTGAATTCCATTCGCTAAAACTGTCAACAGTGATGTACTTATTTGAAAAATATGTATATTAGAGGTACAAATACATTCACACACATAGATATACGTATATATACATTTTGTACTAAGTATATACGTCGTTAAATTGGTTCCATTTCAATATACATACCTATCACCAATGACACAAATAATGCATTTAAACAAAATATCTAGTAGTGTTTCCTAGCCCATGGGGTAGACGTACCCAAACTGGATCTATATTTTTTCTTTAAATAATAATAAATTTATAAACTTTATATTAACTTTTTACCGAAGTTCCCAATTTTTATGGACTAGTTTCCAAAGGATATTAGTCCATAAAAATTGAGAACTTCGGTTTAAAAGAACTTATAAATAAGAAATTTATTTTCTATAAATGTGTACATGTTTGAAAGCAGATGATTTTATTAAAAAAATTCTCAATTTGATACATTATAAGCACTAGCTGGTTTATTTCGGCTTTTTCAGATTATTTTGAATAATTTTGTAGATTTATATTATTAACATTAAATACGTCTAGAAAGTATTTTTCGTCTCCAGATTAATATTTTATTTGAGGATTGTTCACTTTTTACGGCAAGAATTAAACCAATTCTATCAAAGAAATTAAATTATTCTTTATTGATTGCCATCAATTAGTAGTATTCACGTTAGTATTCATATTATGCAACTAATAAACGTTACCTTTTTTTTAGCGTAGGTCAATCTTAAGGTCAAGAATATCCAAAACTAGCAACATGACACATGTGACCGATTTAGGGAAAAAGTAAACAGGTTTATTAATCAGTCTTATAATTTAATTACTTATTTCAAGATTTCACTTGAATTGAACTACCTGGAAACGATTCTACAATAAAATTGATAAGTAATCCGTAGATCCTCTATTAATTGAAATATATAGTTGTTTATATAATTGATTTTGTATTTTAAAAGTACCAAAAGGCTTTACTGACCAACTTTTGGTACATTCATCCTATAAAGATTTTGTTTCACCAATACATTCAGATGCAGACGACATCTTTTAACCAATATAAGTAGGTATGTATATCCACATACGTATATCTCACTATTGCAGTTATATACATACATACACATTATATGATTATACACATACAACATAGTTGTAAACACACTAAAATTATAGCAAATAAATTGACTTTTTTTTTCTTATTTTCTCAAAAACTAGCTAACCTAGAATAATAGTTCCAAAACCTTTTTTATGTCATTTTTTCCCGTCTTTGCAATGGTGTAAAAAAATTTGACAAAAACTTTTAAATTATAGCAAATTTTGGCCAAAAACTCTTTTTCACGAAAAATGCTCAAAAAATCATGTTCCTGAGCTCCGACGTTTTTGGCTGAAGAACTCATCCAAGATTTTTGGACTTCCAACGTTGTCACCAAATTTCGTAAAACTAGCAGTTTTTCCTGAAGCGCTATCGTGCTGATACATAAATACATAAATACATATATACATATATATATATATATATATATATATATATATATATATATATATATATATATATATAAATTTTAGTGAATGTTATTTTTGGGCTCTAGGGACCTCAAAACAAATTTCTGCCATATTTTCGGGCTGAACTTCCAGAATTCTTTCTGGAAATTCGCTAAAAAAGAACTGAACGAGAAAATGACTGAAAATGCGATAATGATACAGACTGACTTTTCCGAAAATTGCACTATAAAGTACGCAAAAGAAGTACAATCATTTTTCATTTTGTTAAGACGCAATTAACTATACACACAGATGTTTATCATTCACGGAATAGAAACATTGACAGTTCGCTACAAACAACGTCTTTCACTATCATTAGTGAAAATTTAGATCAACCAAGCCCATGCAATATGAAGCCTATTCTAGGAAAAATTTTAGAAAATGAAAAAATCGACACTCTGCACATAAATATACTCTGATGGTCCGAAATCCCAATATAGGAACCGTACAAATATATACGAGTATTTCTGGCTTAAAATTATGGTGTAGGCGCATGGATGACGTAGGCGGAACTCTAAAAAGAACGGCCGATAGACATGCATTGATGGGGAATGACATTAAATCTGCTTCAGAGTTTGTTGGTCTATTTACAGAGTCGTCTTTGGTGTGATAATTGCGCAGGACAAAATAAAGATAGAATGATACTATTTGCAGTAATTTATTTGGTTTCAGAAGGATATTTTCTAAGTATTACTTTAAAATTCTTAGTTAGTGGTCACAGTTACATGGCATGTGATCGCGACTTTGGCTTAATTGAAAAACTTAAAAGAGTCACGAAATCTATGATTCCTAAGGAATTAGAAGAAGTTCTTAGATCAGCAAGAATCAAAAAACCTTTTAAAATAGTAACTATGGAAAATGGAATTTTTTTTAATATTAGTCATGATTGTGACAAATTTATTAAAACTACAATATTAAATATTAGCGAAGCTACAATACTTAGAGTTCAAGCGAGCAATCCAACAAAAATTAAAAAATAAAAACTTCTTATAGTGCTGGAGAGTGGACGGAGATACAAGTAATGAAAAAAGGAGTTTAGAAGATTTAACAAATTTAAATTTGACTAAGAGTAATGCAATAAATAAAATAAGTACAGAAAAGAAGAAACAACTTTTAGAAATGTTGCCCTTTATCGACAGTAAATATCACGATTTCTATAAGCAGTTATGTATGTGACTAAGTTTACAACAAAACTGTATTATTATTTTCTTATATACACATGTATGTAACTTACAGTCTTTGAGCACAAAATGTATGAAACTTAGAGCATTTGTTACATGGTATTTTCAACATGTTTTAACTTTTAAACTTTAAAAGCTTTGTATTAATGATATTATGGGTAACTTCAAAAATGTAAACTTTACCGCATCGATGCAGCATCATGACTTTTCTGATGCGTCTAATACTACATGATGCGCTGCTGATGCTCTCTTGAAATTTGATGCACATTAGATGTTTTTGAACGGGATACTGGCATCATTTAGCCTCTGATTTGGCTATAGATAAGACAGATAATGTAGCATGATAGGTTATAGATAATATAGCAATACAGTCCTTGTATAGGTATATTATCTTTGAATTTAAACTTGAACTTACTTGAAATTGAAAATATTGAAATTATTTGAATAAAAAATATTACATACCTATTTTGAGTGCAAGATGTATTAAATAGTTTAAACAATTTTAATCAAAGGTAAATACATTCATCTTTTTCAACCACAGAATATTCAGAAACAAACTCCGTATCTCTGTACTAGCTTTTTCAATGTGGACAGTAGCTTACGTCACAAATGACGTAATTTCTGTCCCCACCAAACGCACAACATGTTACAACATAGATCTCGTATCAATGTATGCGTGTAATGTACAGTTGTATGTGTACCAACATCACACGCTGTTCGTGGAGGGAGACGACTGCTCTGCATATGTATGCTAGTATTTCGGTACCTGCATATTACTATATATGTATTCTCTTATTGTTGAAACTGGTTGATAACAATCGATCTGAACCCGGCTACAGTTGCTGTGTGACTGACACACTTAAGCGGTATCAAGCACACCCAAGCACACAGCTATCCACAATTTTTTACAAACACGCTTAGGGCTTGTTTTCAACAATATGTCTTTCGAAATTATTCCTGTTGGTGTTAATACCTGCATAATATGGCAAGTAGTTATAATTCTACCTTATACACATGACATACATCTTGGACACGCATCACCAAATTTCTTGATGCATTGTTCTGACGCATCAAATGCAAAAATGAACTTTTGATTTTTCGTTGTGATGCGTCTGATGCGTTTTTGAACTTTTGACTCTGCCTCATGCAAGCAGTGATGCATTTTTGAAGTTAGCCTATATTGTGCCATTGTTTGTTATACAGTTTGTTAAGACTAAATGGAAATTTTTCTTTTCCTTTTCAATAAATTTTTTCACATTTTATTAATTTTTTATTGATTTCCCGACAATATTAAAATTGGTACTTTCATCCCTTATGCTGGACAGTCTTCAATTATTTCATGCGATAAAATTTAATTTTTACGATTATTTTTCTAATCCACTATAAGTTTTTCAAATTTACTTTGTTTGTCTAGCAATTATGCCAAAGACACTTTCTACCATTCTCCTCGCCCTTGACAACCGATAGTTGAAAACTCTGTTAGGTGCGGATTGGTTTCTAAACGGGAATGGCTTCATTAGGTAAGGTTTTAATGCAAATGCATCATCAGCTACTAAAACATACGGAAGCGATATAGAAGTTTTTGGTAGTGGAGATGGTTGTGGAATGTTTATTGAATGTTTTTCCAACGCTGAAAATAATGATGTTTGATAAAAAAAAACTCTACCATCGGAACCCCTACCATTGCATCCCACATTCATATAAATAATTTTATAACGTGCGTCTGCCACTATCGTTAGCACAATACTATGTGAGCCTTTATAATTAAAGTAGAAGCTTCCACTATTGTGTAGTGCCCGGAAAACCACGTGTTTCCCATCCAACGATCCAGTGTAATGGGGAAAGTTCCGTTTGTCATTGTAAATCTCACCTGTATGCAACCATTCTGATTGAGTAGATGGAATCTGAAACAAGTTTGTCTTATTACAGGATAATTCTGCGGCTAGCAGTAGCGGTAGTCATATTTCATTAGAAACACAACAGTCAAGCGTAGATCAAGATAAAGAAAACATTGAATTTCCAACGTCTAATTGTGCAGCGAAAAAAAGGAAAGATGAGGATCTTTTACGTAAGTGTAGCAAAATATTATCGGAACCAAATGACGATGACCAGATATTCGGTGAATATGTTGCCTCAGTGCTTAGGACCTTCAGTACTACAAGCAACAAAAAACTACGTCGAATAATACACAGAGCTATTGTTGAGATTCAAGACGAGGAGGACGGAATAACATATTCACCTATAATTTCAACACCGTTAACGTATTTGAACCTTCCCATTTATTCTCCAGTGTCTACTGTTACTGAAAATGACTTTGCCATCAGTAGTAATCAACAATTACAGAACAAAACTGAACATCTCTTATCGGCTCCAGAATCCACACAAAAGGCAAATAATGAGAGAATTACTTTTGTCGATTTTACGACTAGCCAAATAACGAGAGCTCGAGGATCTTTAAAAGCCGTCATCGCAATTGACGGTTATGAAGAAATTGATTTTAGTTTTTATTAATTTTATTATTTATTTGTCTGTTATTGATTATATTTAACAATATAACTTTGAATAATTTTTTGTGTTGCCTACTTTTACATATTCCTCGTGCAGGGTATCGTACAAAGCTTTGCATACTTCAGGAACAATTTTTGATATAGTGCATACAGGAATTCTAAATAAGTACATCAATGACTGGTACGAGTCACCTGAAAAAAACAAAAAGAAATGTTCACTATAGAATCAACCTGTCACATACATAATGTCGACAACGTTCTATTACATTAATTAATTAAATTAAAGTGTATTTACCAGATGCTAAAAATCGTAGCGTTAAGACAAGTCTTTCCTTCGGTGATATCGAATTTCGGAAATGAGTGTTTTGTTTTTGTATAACATGGCCGACTTTTATTAATAAAACTTCTAAATCAACTGCAGTCAAACGAATAAAACTGAAATATTGTTGACCATCTTCTGTCTGTATTTCACGTAATAAATTGTGGTAAGCACTTACTTTATGTCTTGTTAAAATCCATTGTCGAACCCAAGTTGACCATTCTTTTTTCTTGTTCAACAACAAAATTATAATTGCAGCTACTATACGTGCGCGTCTTCTTGACATGATTTGACAGTACAAACTAAATTGCCATAGCTTCCGCGATATTTAGCTCTCATGTGTAAACACCTCTGCGATAAGTTGCGATAGTATGATCCGCGAGTTTCTCGCAGAATATTTATTACAGGCAGAAATTGCAGCAATTTATACGAATATGTAAACGGTATTGCAATAAACTTCTGCGAGTGTTCTTGCAGATGTAAACACGGCCTAATATAAGTTGTAACAATTCAAGTAAAAAATTACTAATTAAACAATATCTATCCTTAGTAAACCCTATAGCAAACCTCTCCAACTAGTAAGATCAGCGGAACTAATAAAAAGAGCAATCAGATATAGAAAATTATTATTACCAAAAAATAGAGCTAGGTGATCAAAGCCTACTTGTTGTCCAACAATCAAAACTTCGCCTATTCTTTAACTTAATGTTAAGTGCATAAGAGGCGTTCCGATGAATTTTAGGGACAGGACGTAACTTGCTAGCGTGTTCGCGTAGATGAGTTAGGAGACTATGACAGTCTATAGATATACGGAAATCTTTAAAAAAATCAGTAGGTAGTCTAATGGGCACACCGTAGAGTAGTTCTGCAGATGTGGCTTTAACTTCTGGTATTATGTAGGATCTGAGACCCATAAGAACAATTGGTAGCATGGGGACCCAATCTTCAGTAAGGTGGATTTTCAGAGAAGATTGTCGTTTTGATGTGGTCTATCCACATAGCTGCCGTAAGTTGAGTGAATAGTTGAGATTCAAATTGTTTGCATCTGTCAGTTGTTATTCGGTCTGGAACTCCGAAACGTGCGATCCAATGAGACATGAGGATGACAGTTCAACGTGAAAATCGATCAATGATAGTCAAAAGATAAGTGAATCCACAGGATGGTGGGATAGGTCCTACTAGGTCCAGATTGATATGAAAAAATCTTGCCATAGCAGGGTTTTTATAGGATTCGATAGGTGCGGATGTGTGTTTCCAAACTTTCACACGCTGGAATGGTAAGCAAGTGCGTGCCCATAATGTGACATCTCGTTTTAGGGATGGCCATACATATCGAGATTTTACAAGATCAACTGAGGCACAAACTTCATGGATCTATAAACTCAAATGATAATTAATGAGCTGCGCCTCCGTATTATTTTAAATTGTGCACGCGGAAACAACTTGTATTGTTTCAGCGTGAAAAATAAGTATTTTTGTCAATTTAGACTAACGCGCAGACGCAGCTCATTAAAAATCGTTTAAAATCTTGTTTAATTTTAGAAAGTTGAACCGTGCTCTAAATTAAATTTTTCGCGCTAAAACAACTAATTTTAAATTTGCAGCGCAAAAGTAATTGTTGAATTGTGTATTTAAAACATTTTCGGCACTAAGATCCGAACGAATTGAGTATTAGCGCTACAATCCGAGCACTAACCAGCACTAACGTAGCCCTAACCAACGATATCATTTTCATCATTATAGCTCATGTGGGGGGGCCCAACTTCCGTGAAGTTACCCCCCCCCACAAATTTTATGCTATAAAATCTGAACCGACAGAGCACTAACGCTAAAATTTGAGCACTAAGCATCACTAAGGTAGCACTAACGACTATAAAATTTTCATCGTTAGTGCTGGAATGGGGGTGGGGCAACTTCACGGACCTCATGTTAATTATATAATTTCTGTTTTAAGAGCCAAAAAAAGAACAATAAGCAAAGATCTGGAAAATGTAAATAGTTTTTTTATGAAAAACTTGCGAAATGTCAGGGAATTTTTTTTTAAAGACACGCTGGACACCTTGTTATACATCAAATATATTATTTTTGTTTATGATGGGGAAAATCCCGTGAACATAGGTCGTTTCTTCTATTGCATCAGCGCTTTCAAAAATAATCATAATATCTTTGTAATTTATGATTTTTCCCTAGATTCTCAACCATGTTCATCACACTCATCCGATGAGGATGAATTGAAGTTTTAAGTTCTTCTTCTAATAAAAGTAGTGCGCCATCTTTAACAACATCGACGCCAAAGTCTGCTTTAGAGAAAATCAGTGCCAAGTTCGACGGCACTGACACCAAGTTCTACATCGAGAAAATTCAGCTCTTCTTCTGTTACACCTACGAGAGCTTCTTCACCTATAAGACTCCCTTCTAGTTTTCGTTCACCCAACTTTACTGCTGCGTTGGGTACGCATTCTTTTTAATTTTCGTTTCATATAGTTGTAATCATTTCTTTTTTAATAAATAATAAAAATGTAAATTTTGTTAAGCAGATAGTGAAAAAAGTTAATCTATTTTTAATTACAGATGTGATTGGTAAATATCTCGCTGAAATTCAAAATGAAATTAAAGAACTAAGGCAGACTCAGAACGAGATAATTTCGAGAATATCAATATCATCGTCTGCCCAAGCTTCATTGCCGGAAAATATAGTGCTGCCAATAAAAAACATTGACGATGTCAGCACGATCAAAATTCACTTGGAGAGTGTAGAAAATAAAGAAACATTGGTATGTTTTTTAATCAGTTTTCAACTTATTTATATGGTAGATTTTTTTTTAGTAGCCTGGCTCTTATTATTATAAGTTTCTTAGTATTGGTATGTTTTTATCCAATTTCATGTTTGATTTTTTTATTGGTGGAAATATTAGTGGAAATAAAACACCTAAAAATCTAAAATGTAGTTAAAAAAATGTTTGTAAAATAACTCGATTATTCAGTGAAAATGTCTGTGAAATAATAATGATTTATAATTTTAAATGAACAAATAAAATTTTATAATTCCAATATTTTTTATCTGTCCGTCATGTCATGCGAAACAACAATCACAGCTCGTGACGTCATTTGTGGGTAACGAATGTAAAGAAAATATCCGTGCGCGACACTTGACATTTTTTCCATAATTAATTGTTTCATATCTATTTAAAACTGTAAAAATTTTGGATTGAGGGGCAGTGTAGTTACTTCAAAAGTTATTACAGTTGTTCAAAGTCTCTTGCTAACTTTTATCATGGAACAAGAATATACGAAAGCCGGTAATCGCAATCTCCCAAGAGTGGATATGTTAATGGTCGGCAATTTCTTTGCCACTAATTCAGACTTCTGTACTGTTGAATTTAGAAATGTGAAAACATCTGTGTAAGTATTTCAACTATTCATTGTTTAATTTACGTATAAAATTACTCTAGAAATAATAAAAGACAACATAACCTAACAAGTGTTAGCTGTATTACTATTGATTTTTTACGTCTATTATATTATTTTAACAATTAATATATTTTACTTTCACGTCCTTTCAGATCAGTCAGATAATTTTACGGTGATGATGCCATAGGATATGTACAACTTCGGCGTAATTCGGATATGTGTACCATTAAATGCAAGGTGTGTCCAGAACAAAGTTCGTTCAAAATCATATGCAGCGACCATGATAATTGACGAAAAAGAAGGGAAAATTAACAACGTTCAGTGTCATGATTGTGCTGCATCAACAGGAGGGTGCAAACATGCTGTAGCTTTTCTGATGTGGGTCCACAGACGAAGTGAGGAACCATCCAGTACTGAGACTCAATATTATTGGAAAAAATCAAAACTGGCTCAAGTTGATATTAATGAGAAGTATATTACTGCAAAGGAACTATCAGCTGGTAAAAACTGTGAATTATTGAAATATAGTACCTACAGTTTGAAAGAATATGATAAATTATTATCACTTCATTATCTGATTATCGAACATTGTGATGATGGTGATTGTGACCTATTTTTGGATAAAATATCACAGTATTTTACCAAAAAAAATATAGATATAATTGAAGAGAATTCTCGGGCGTAATATAAAAACAGGTTGTGGCATGAGATGAGATATGGGCGTGTTACGGCTTCAAAAGCTTATGAAGTAAGCAAATGTCAAACTGCAGATGGATCTTTGATTGTTATGATTATGGGAGCCAAAACTCCAGACACCAAAGCTATGAAAAGAGGTCGAGAATTGGAAAGCAAAGTGAAAATAGCAGTGGAAAAGACACTGGGTAAGAAAGTGAAGGAGTGCGGCTTATTTATTTCCTCACAATACCCTTTTATAGCTGGTTCTCCTGATGGTATTACTGACAATATATTTTGCATTGAAATAAAGTGCTCCACCAGTGAAAAAACTTATAAAAACTATATAAAAGATAATAAGGTGACAGAAAAATATATGGCTCAAATTCAAATCCAAATAATTGTTACAAATTTAAGAAAATGTTATTTTTGTGTTGCTGACTGTAACTTTGAAGTCACTAACCATGTGGAAATTTTATTAGTTAATTATAATGAAGCTTTAGTTAAGCAATATATTTTTCAAGTATAAGTCAATTATTTTTTTAAGCACAATAAAATATGCTCAGTAGGTATGCTGGTGTTTGTGTGTATCAAATCAACCAAAAAGTAACACTCATTAGTTATGCCAATATATAAGTGTGGCTTGGCTTCAATTTTTTTACACATGTTATTCAAGGCTTGCTTTGCCTCTCTTTCCTTTTCTATTTCAGCTTCCTCTTCATTTAGGCTACTGCTATCAGATAGTAATTTAAACTGTAATGATTGGACTGAAGGTGACGATAGTTGAAATGATGTTTCAGTAGATATTAATACGTCACTATCAGATTTATCCATTAAGTTCCGTTTTATGTCAGAAGCACGTGGTTTTACTAGCTTTACATGTTGTTCTATTTTGAAGGGAGATGTTGACACATTTGTCGTCCATGCTTTACATGGTGACGTTGCAATGTTCTGGGATTTGTAATCTGTTTGTGTATACTTGCCTCTGAAGTATTTACTTTTTACAAGAGCTTGTACACATTTATCTTGAGTTTTAGGCAGATGCTCTTCTCTTATAACTTCAGTTTGTATATCTAAAACAAAAGTAAGGGTCATTATTGTTAATCAATCGAAATAGACATTGGTCTATATTCAAATACTTAGGAAGTACTTACTGATAGGCAAAGTTGTGTTCTCTTTATCGGTATTACTTTCAAACTTAGTCTCTTCTAGAGCTTCTTGTATTAATTTCATCCTCTGCCTTTTGATAACAGCAGGGCGAGATGTACTAGTTGATGGCAAACTTCTTTTTCTATTACTTTGACATTGAAATTTTGATGGAAGGCATCCAGGTTTTAACATTATTTTATTTACAAAGCCCATTAGATGATATCGCATGTAATTTTCCATATCATTCGGCAGCTAAAACACAAATTAATTAGGTGCTCTTAAATATAACCTATAATATACCTAAAATTACAATATCACACGGCTTTTATGTATTTATTTTTATATATTAGGTAGTTGTATTGTGTATATTTACTTACATCGAAGTGATCTTCACAAAAGTAAATTGGTGAAGTTACAGACATTCCGTCACACTTTCGTCTTGCTAATTCTAACCATTTTTTCCGTATGTCTGCTTTTCACGGTACATCAATGAATAAATTATTTGGAGTAGTTACCGAAGTATTCGTACATTGAGGCACCACACACCAACGATATTTTTTTCGTTCCATTACTACCCCAAACTTCACAAAAACTTATCAACAACAAGTTGCACACGATTTGTATATTTGTATTATATTAGCTTGTACTGCTTCTACTGACAGTGAGTACTGCTTGTAGTTTGCTTCGGTTGCTTACTCACAAATGACATCACGCCTTCCGAGATGACATAACGTACCGTTTACGCGGCATTTTTAAACAAATAATATTTAAACATGATTTTGAGTACATAAAAAGTTTTATTTGTTGGAATAAGTATTTTTTAAAATTATAAATATCCATTACAATTAACTTTAAACACTTTTTGAAAAGTTGTCCGATTCCCTATTGTTAGAAGAATACTGGAGCAAGTTTTCACCAATTCGTTTGCCACTCAGTATAATTGGACAGGGAAAAACAATAAATTCAAAGTCTTGCGACTGATAGAAGTTATTTTAGGTAACTTGAAATACACGATAAAGCTCATTTTTAAGTCACTTGAAACTATATTTTTCATAAGGTATACTCGGCCTTGTTATACAACTTATGTATAATTAATATTTTTTAATGTAATTATAGGCGCTGTACGCAAGAATAAAGTAGCAGAAAAAGCTACAAATTCAGAAATCATCGAAGTGATAACATCGAGTTGGTTCAGGTTTTCGAAAGACAGGGATGGCGGTCGAGAACAGAGAAGAGAACCGACAACATAATAATGAACATTACGGTGAATCAAAAAGAACAAATGCGCGACATTGAGCAAGAAGAAATATTAAAAGTTGGCAAGAACTATTTTCATTGTTAATTTCCGGTAACAGTTCGAATAATAATCATCTTGATCGATCTTGTTTAATACATGATAATTCTGAGAATAATCATAATAGTTTTATTCACAATTCGAGTTCTATCAATAACAATTTTGATTTGAACATTAATGATCATAATTTTACTGTTGATAATTTGGTTTCTAATTCACAATCTGAAGTCCAATGTGAGACCATTAATTTAACCTCAAATTGGTCTCATAAAAATAATATCACCCATTTTGCCTTAAATAAGTTACTCGGACTACTGAAACCACATTTCCATGATTTGCCAATAGACTCTAGAACTTTATTACAAACACTAAAAAGAACTGATGTTAAGGAATGTAGTGGTGGTTTGTACGTATACTTTGGAATCTCAACTAATATTATAAAAAGAGCTTTATCTGGTTTAATTGAAAAAAATTATCCATTAATGTATGAAAAGTTTTGTCAGTTGCAAGTAGAAAGCAATTCATTTTCTAACAAAATGTTTAAATTTACATTCATGTAATGAATTACATGATACCATAAAAAAGCCCAAAGATATTTGTATAGAAAGTATATTTATTCATTTCAAAGCCTACAATAAAACAAATAATATATTTGGAGGACTTACAGTGCCTCCAAAAAGTTTTTATGATTATGTCGGGGAAATGGAAACAATTTTTAGAGCAAATTTTGAAAAAAATTTAAGGGGAAACGTGCGCAAAGAAATTTTAAAAGACATTGATTTGATTGATTTTGAAATTTTTTGCCCATGTTTCCCCATAGAATATTTAAAAAATCTTTTTGTAAGGATGCGTATTTACTTTAGCCTCAAATTTATTAATAGAAATTTTAAAAAAATTGGCCATAAAAACAGAAAAATAATTTCTATATGTAATTTATAATAAGTAAATAAATCATACATATCAAAAGTGGAAAAATACATAACAGCACTTTCCATTTTCAATTTTACTACATAAATAGGGTTGATTGTTAAAATGAGATCAGAGTTAAAAAACAAAAAAAGTTACTAAAAACGAAATTATTTCGTTTTAATTTTGATTATATTCTTTTTTCTTTTTCGTATCTGTATTGTAAACAAAATTATAAAATTAGTGTTACTGTGAAATGTTTGACATTTAAAATAGTTATATTTGAAGTTCTTATACAAATACATCTGTTATATGGACAAAATGATCTTTAATAATCTTGATGGAGATTAAAAAATAATTTTCTTAGACAATATAATGTCATGTAGCATACAAAACAAAATTGTACTGTAAAATTTTTTTGAAATATATTTTCTTCAAATTTTTTCCTTTATTTATTTACAATAAAATTTATTTAAAAAAAAAAAAAAAAAAAAAAAAAAAAAACTGATCATGCCTAACTATTTTTGGATAACCCTAAACATCTATGTGAGTATCAGACATATTTTGGATGACGATTTTGTGTGTTGGAAGTACTGAAAGACAAATGGTAAGGAAGAGAGATGGGTTTATCTGATTTAATATATTATTAGAGTGAGTGCAAATACACTGACGTCACTGATATACGTAGTATATGTATTATTTAGACTGTGACTTGGTGTATTTTTGGTGGCATTTGGTGTTATTTGTTGTATTTTTGGTGTCATTGGTGTATTTTTGGTGTCATTTGGTGTAATTGGGAGTAACTCTTTGGGAGTGCTCTTTGGGAATGACTTCTTGACTCCTAGTAGTAGGAATATAGGCATTCTAGGCCCTCCCACCCACCGCCGGAGGTTTCTAGAACCCGCATAGGTTACCTACCTCCTGCCAAGGTCACTCAAAGAAGTCGTGAGGAGTGAAGAGGTTCTAGAATGCCTATATTCCTACTACTGTAGCTGGATATAAAAAAAATAGTACACATTTTTATTTCAGAAGCTGTACACGTCAAACTCAGCTGACCGTTATAGCTCAATTGTAATTTTCGAACTGTTACTTTTGCATAATATTCACCAAAAATTTCTACAATTTTTTTAATATCTTTCTCTACCGAACCATCGATTTGTTTTAATTCAGTAATTATGTTACGTTGTGTATTTTTACCAATTAATTTCTTTATAATATTCCAAGTTTCTTTAGTTCGATTTTTCATATTATCAATTTTAGAGGTTATGTGTTCTTGTTTTGCAATTTTAATATTTTTGTTGTGTTCTTTTTAAAAATGTTTGTATAGAAGTGTTAAGTTTTCATTATCTGGATACAATGCTTTAGGTGGAACATTTCTTTTAGTTTAATGCTTTCTGTTATTATGTTCGGGGTTATCCAATATCTGGAACTAAATCTATTTTGCTTTACTTTACTTCTTGTTAATGGCGCACTGACATTTAAGCAGTAAAGAAACTGTTGCAGAAAAATATTATATGCTTCATCCAAAATGCAAAAATATTATATGTTGTACAGTAGCCACTGCATTTGGTTAATGTTAACTGTTGTTATTTTTTTTCTTAATATCCACTGCGATTTTTCATTTAGCTTGTTACTTATTGTCGACTCCATTGTCACTTTTTGTGCGAAGTGGTCACTTATATATGTATTAGTATTTAAAACTTCTACTTGTATCACTTTAATTTGTTCACTTTTCACATAATAATCCAATAATGTTCGTGAGTTACTCTGGTCGGTATTGTTATTATGTTCTGACATTTGTATGATTCAAAAATATCATTGAGTTATTTTTTTTTTATTTGAATTATTTAGATAATTAATATTAAGGTCAACACATATCAGAACACGATTTTTAATAGGATTAATTTTATTAAGTAAACAGTTCATAGATTTAAAAAATTTAGTGCAGTCGCCATCAGGAGACCTGTAGATGGCAAATATATAAATAAACTCGTTGGCTTGTGTACTGATTTTTATACCACAGATTTCAAAATGTAATTCATCTTGCAGTTCCATTTCGCTAAAAGATGTATAACAATACCGGAAATTTTCGGCTATGTATATAGCAACACCACCATTGGCATAACTTTTTCGGCAAAATTCACTTGCTAGATTGAAACCGCTTATTTTTGAAGTTTTGCCAGTGTTCTGATAAACATAGTACACTTACATCAGTAGTGTCCATTAGTAATTTCAGTTGCTCGACTTTGTTATTCAAACATCGCATGTTTTGATGTAAAATTTTAATTAAATTCCTTTTTTTAATCAATTTTGCTTCCGAAAAATCCATCTTTTAATTATTGCATTTTCAGGCCACATTTCTGGCTTGTATATCGCTTCTAATAACGAGTGATCAAACCCAAGTTTAAAACTGGCAGTTCTACCCACATTTTCAAGTTTCTCACATGTAATATTTTGGTGACTGAAGTTTTGCTTAAGAAATTTCAGCATATTTTCCGTATTAGTTTCTGGTTCAAATCCGCCAGCGTACACCCAGATCTTTTTTTCAACAGTTTTTACTAACAAGTAAAAGTCTCGAGGCCGGACCTATCGATTTTGATGAAACTTAAATATGTTGTAGAATACTAAAAACTAAGGGACACGTATTTTTTTTTGTCTGCGGAAAAACGGTTTGAAGGGGTGAAATCGCCCTCCAAAAATTGGGGTAAAAATTTAATTTTTCGAATATCTCGAAAACAGTAAGAGATAGAGCAAAAGTTTAAATTGGCGATATTACTCTTTTAAAGAACTATCTATTGATATGCAATTTGTTCAAATTACATCAACAGGGGTGGTTGGGGGTTAAAATTTGGGGGTTAATTTTGCAAAAAGGGGGTGAAAAATAAACAATATAAAAATTTTGTTTACAGATTTGAAATCTACGTCAAAAAATCTAATTGACCTGTTTCTGCTCAATATCCTAATATTAAGTCTAGGGGTAGTTAACTAGAGGGTGACTATGTCGAATAATCGTACTATTTGGGTATTTCAAGAAGTTCTTCTTCATGGAAAATAGCTTAAGACAATTAGAATAACGTAGAAATGAAATTCTCGAATTCAAAATTGAGTTTGAGTAACATTGGAGAGGGGGTGAGTCACCCTCTTAAATTACATACTAGTTTACTAATTTTTGCAATTAACACACTGACAGGGGGTAATAATGTCACAATAGATGGTTCTGAAGTTAGACTATCGTATGTAAGGTTTTTATTAGGTTTCGTTATTTTAGGTTAGGTTATGTAATTTTCGGTATCGATAATTTTCGATAAGGAAAACTGTAATATCCATTAAAAAACAAACCTAATAAAGACCTTACATATGATAGTCCAACTTCAGAACGACTTATTGTGACATTATTTTATCCACTATCAGTGTGTTAATAGCAAAAATTAGTGTATATAAACTAGTATGTAATTTAAGAGGGTGACTCACCCCCTCTCCAATGTTGCTCAAACTCAATTTTGAATTCGAGAATTTCATTTCTACGTTATTCCAATTGTCTTAAGCTATTTTCCATGAAGAAGAACTTCTTGAAATACCCAAATTGTACGACTATTCGACGTAGTCACCCTCTAGTTAACTACCCCTAGACTTAATATTAGGGCATTGAGCAAAAATAGATCAATTAGATTTTTTGACGTAGATTTCAAATCTGTAAACAAAATTTTTATATTGTTTATTTTTCACCCCCTTTTTGCAAAATTAACCCCCAAATTTTAACCCCCAACCACCCCTGTTGATGTAATATGAACAAATTGCATATCAATAGATAGCTCTTTAAAAAAGAGCAATATCAGCAATTTAAACTTTTGCTCTATCTCTTACTGTTTTCGAGATATTTGAAAAATTAAATTTTTAGCCCAATTTTTGGAGGGCGATTTCACCCCTTCAAACCGTTTTTCCGCAGTTAAAAAAAAATACGTGTCCCTTAGTTTTTAGTGTTCTACAATATATTTAAGTTTCATCGAAATCGATAGGTCCGGCCTCGGGACCTTTACTGGTAAGTTAGTTTTTGGATCTTGTCCACGTAGGTATTATGTTGCGTTTTCTAGTTCTGACAGGAATAAATTTGTGATGATTGTTCTCACCTTCATTGGATTCTTTTGTTTCTTCCCCTAAAGAGGTATTATTTGGTGCATTCGTCATCTCAGAATTATGGGATATTTCACCATTTTGTTTTGTATGAGTTTCATTGATATCATTTTTGTTTGAATTTAGTTTTAAGTTATTGACCATAGTCGAACGAGTATTAGGGCGTTCTCTCTCGATTGCTTTTTTTACTTTTTCAGCATATGTAATATGTTGCTTATCGGATTGAGGTGTTAGAATCTCCCCTCTGTTTTCATTGCTGGATCTTTTTTCTCAAATGACTCGATGATTTTTGCTTAATTATTTCACTTTGTTCTTGAATAAAATTTAAACATTGCTTCATATCAATAGATAACTGCTGCACAGTTTTAAAGATATCATTGTAATTTGAGGTTATCTTATTATGCTTATGAAGCTTGAAAGAGTAAATTATAAATGGAGAGTAAAACAAAACGTCGGATTTATATGTTGGAGAGATACTAAAAATGTGTCAGTATTGACTTTAGCTTTCCATCACAACGAAAAAACAGAATAAAAAGACAATTTTTACTTTACTAATACCACTTTATTTAGTAATAAAGTGGTATGAGTAAAGTAAAAATTGTCTTTTTATTTTAAAATGGAATACCATAAAGTAACGCTCAAATCTATCAAAAAACAGAATGCCAAAGAACTATGCAAGACGGCATAAAGAAGGATTTCTCCTGTCCTGTAGCTATAACTGAATACACTAAGAGAATGGGAGGACTCGATAGGTCCGACAAGAAAAGACGTACGTATGAAGTTGGACGCAGAAATAGGCGCTGGTGGTGCCGAATATTTTATTTTCTTATTGATATGGCCATTACTAACGCGTACATATTATATGCTGTTTCATTGAGAAATCCAATGCCTGTATGTATTAACAAGTACCAAAAAGTTACTGGAGTATATGATGAAATCCGCTACAAAAATGTAGGAATTTATATGATTGATAAGTCTGATACACCATGTAGATGCCGCTTATGCAGTACTAAAACAAACAACGTAAGAACAAAAATGTCTTGTACCACATGCAAGGTATTTTTGTGTGCTTATCCTCGTTTTACACAATGTCACCAGACACCTTGAAAATTAAAATTATTTCTTATTTCTTGTTTCTGAAAATTAGTGAAAATGAATCAAAAGAACCAAAGCATGGTTGATCTCAAATGTAGAATAAGCATTCTTATTGTTGTATTAGTTTGTAATTGGATTCTTTTGTGATATTTTTTTCATAAACTGAACATTCATATATGAAAATGTCTGAAAATAGATTGTGAAAAATAGGTTGTGATATTATTTATTATATTTATAAATGATTTAACGTAAAAGCCCCTATACCGGAACGCGTTCATTACTGGAACACTTTTAATATTTATCGATTTTTTTTTTCAGAAATAACTTCATTAATATATAAAATCTCAAAACTGTTCGGGTACTGGACGCGTTCCGGTATAGGGGCTTTTACCCTACCTCATAATTTAATGGGAAGACTAATATCAATTTTTGCTGATGATACCACCTTTGTTACAAAGGCTCAGAATATACAATATACTAAAAATAGTGTTCAGCAAAATTTTTTTGCAATAATAAATGTTGTTTATAGAAGGCAAAAGATGCCACCCATACCAGAGCAGGCTTTTTCTTCCATTTCAGTAATACTGATACATATTACGTGAATTAGGTAATAATACAGTATAATAATTCATATACAGGCTGTCCCAAAAGTCAACGATATCCCTTGGAGGGATGATAGACCAGCTCATGCCTGATCAGAATATTGAAATATTGTCTGGTAAAATATCGCTGGTTTTCAAGATATTGACACTTCTATGAATTTCCCGAAGATCGACAATTTTAATCTGATTTTCGAGTACCACAGCTGCAAGACTAGATTTTCTGAATTGTAATTTTTATTACGCAACCCTGAAGAGTCATTTTGTAGATCACAATGCAAAGTAAAGGTAATATACCTATAATCTAGGAAAAAATAAATCTTTTTTATCGATTCATAACTAATTTTTTTTATGAGCTAAGTTTGACTGTTCATGCTGTAAGAGAAATGTACCACCTTATCCGGCCAAGTTATGTTAAAAGATTGCTCATTTATTGTAGTTTTTAAAATGGTTTAAAATTTGCTTCGCTGTACTTTAGAAAAAATGATATTGCTATTTTACTGCAAAAAATGTCATTTTGAAATTATTTCAATAATTATGTAACGAAGCGGGAGGTGCGTGTAACCCTACTGCACTTGAATCTTCCTTGACACCCACCTGCCCGCTTGTTTGTTGGCCCTAGTCGAGCGGTTGCCTAGGACCAACGAGAAGTTGTGGGTTGGGCATCGATTCTGGTAGTCGATCTAGGGTCGCACCATATAGATGTACCCTAGGTTGTAGAGGAAGCATGGTGAACAATGGTAATTTTTAAAAGTGAAATAATAAACTCGCTTTCTATAAAATTATTACTATATATTTACAATAACAAAAAAAAACAGATTACATAAAAAATCTATATACAAAATTCAAAAATATAGAGAATCCATAAGTAACACTAACAACATTAAATAATCCCCTGACAGTCTAACACAAATTAAAACTCCTCAAACCCTTTAACAAAAATAAACCCTTAAATTAAGACAAATACGAACGTGAAAACTATACATAGATGGACGAAAGAAAATACGTAAACAAATCAAAATTAAAAATTAAAAACACAACCATCTAACATTACTTGAGCGCTATACCTATAATTAATCTCTTAAATATACTCAAACAAAATATTAATCCTCCAAAGAAAAATAATAAAAACAACTATACACTACTTACCCTTGGAACCCATCTGGATAAGTCTCTCTCGGTGACTAGGGCCCGTCGCCACTACGACGACCGACCCTTTTCTTTTTCTCTATTATTGACCGTTACTGTCTACTATTATTTACCAGAGACTATCCCTATTTCACTGCCAAACGTCTTATTTATACGTAATTCACCTGTTTGATTCGCTGAGCCAAACAATTTTGCGACACCGACATTTTACAAAACGTACACATGTTGATTACGTACACACGAAGTTTATTGACATAGAAAGTTTATACAGCAATTTCGTAATGCACGTTTTGCAATATCGGCGGCTCTCCACAATTACTTTCAAATTATTTCAGTTACTTGCAAACACTTTTATGCCTGCGTAACGCGAAGATAGATGATGACGGAAGACAGAAAGTGGACAGGTAGTAGATTTACTTTAATAACTTTATTTGATCTGACTAACTTTACTTGGTCTTTAATAACTTTACTTGATCTGACTAAGGCTTTTGACACGGCAAACCATGAAATTGTGTTAAAAAAATTGGAACATTATAGAATAAGAGGTTCAACTCTTAAGCTTCTAGTGAATTTTCGAACCGAAAACTGAGCTATTACGGCCAGTGTCATGACGCGACTGGAGTCCAGGACTCTTTCTCTCTCTCTCTCTCTCGCTATATATATATATATATATATATATATATATATATATATATATATATATATATGTATATATATATATATATATATATATATATATATATATATATATATATATATATATATATATATATATATATATATATATGTTAAAAACTTGAAGTAGAGCTCAACATCTATACTCCAAAATCTGAATTACTACCATTTGTATTACAGAGAATGATACCAAAACATTTCTTATGGTAATAGAAATGTTAACCGACTAAAACACTGTCGGTTGAAGTAACCTTAAATACATATGCATACTTTTACCGCCTAATTACTAAATTAAAGAAAAATTCAAAAAATAAACTCGGGTAACAAAATTTTTTTTCTTCATTTATATTTTTAATTGATGCATTAGATCAGTTTTATCGAAAAATTAACATATAGTCTCATTTAAAAAACTATAAGTTTGTATCATAACTCGAAAACCATAATAGCTATAAAGCTTTTGACTATAGCAATCGGTTGCCCCCGTCGATATTTACAACTCTTATTTGAACAATTTTCCGATTAAAACAACGGTTAAATTACGGGTGTAATAAAAGTGGCAACTCTCGAACCGAAATTTGGTGAAAATATTGGAAATGCCAAACTGTTGGACAAGTTCGTTAGCCAGACACGTCCGATGCCCGAAACATGGCTTTTGGAGCATTTTTTGTGAAAAAACATTAGTTTTTTGCTAAAATTTTCACTTATTCAAAAATTTTTGCAAAATATTTGTACACCATTGAAAAGAGGAGAAAAAATTACATAAAAAAGGTCTTTAAACTATTATTCTGTGTTAACTAATTCCCGAGAAAAACTATTGTAAACGGAACTTCGCTATGTTATTTAGGATGATGCAACAGGTGTACTTAGATTATATTTAAGTTGCAGGAAACAACTAATTACCGTAAATGGGTCAAATTCAGGATTTCAAAATATAAAGTGCGGAGTACCACAGGGATCTGTTTTAGCCCCAATATTATTTATTATATTTATAAATGATTTACCTCATAATTTAATGGGAAGACTAATATCAATTTTTGCTGATGACACCACCTTTGTTACAAAGGCTTAGAATATAAGCCACTTAGATAAAGTAAACGAATCAACATTGGTTGAAGTACGTCAGTGGTTTGTTAATAACGGACTGCTCATGAATGAGGAAAAAATACAGAAAATTATTTTTAATTCAAAAAATAAATATACAGTTCAAAGTGCTAATTTACTCGGCATCAGATTTACTAGCAACTTGAAATGGGATACATATAAAGAATACTTATTAATGTACGAGGTTAAGCAGAGTATATTATCAAATAAATAAGCTGTCTAAACTAGGTAAGGTCGAACTATTGAAAATTATTTATTATGCTAATTTCTAGTGTAGTGTAGGAATTATTTTGTGGGGTGTATCGCATAAAAGAGAAAGTTTTAAGAATACGAAAAAAAGTAGTAAGATGCATAACACATCTAAAATCTCGAGAGCCGTGCAAAGATATTTCAAAGAATTGAAAATTTTAACTATTCCCTGCTTGTTCGTACACAAACTTCTAATTTATATTTACGAAAACAACGATAAGTGGCGTTCTCACTCACATTTTCACATGTACGAGACAAGGAATAAAGATAAAATCTGTGTACCTTACCACAGATTGAAAAGTGCTCGGCAACCTATAAATCACCGTCTTCATGATAACACATTTTTTTTTAATTTATTGACCTTACATATTGTATACAACCAATAACACATTTTATCGGTAACATTTATTAATTTTGGACGAACTTAAAAAATTTTTATAAAATTTTATAGAGAAATAAATAATCTTATCTTATCTCATAAATAATGAGAAAAGTGCTTCAAAGACGAGTGTTGAACAACAGTGGGGCAAACCGAGTGCATGACAATTTTCAAAAAGTAAATATTCTAAAGGAGAATACTTTAAAACATAGTACCTCCTAAATACGTACAACTTCAAGAACTTCAAGAAGTTCAAATATCGGAGTTGGTGTCTGATTCTCTAATCACCGTTAAAACAAATTTTAACGGCGCGATCTAATAAAAACTTACTAAACAATTAATACTGCCTAATCGCAGTAGTTACTTTTTTGACCAGTAGTTCGCGTATCTAAGTTTTTCGACTTTCAGCAATATTCAGGGTTAATAATTATTTTCTGAAAGAAAAATTATAAATAAAAACAAAGTATATAGTGCTACTTAAACAGTTTTAATTATAAATAAAATAAATATTTGTGTATAGATATAAAAAAATACAAAAAATTTATTAGAATTTATTTTCTAAGAAATACTCTGCAAATTTTTGACGAATTACTTCTACATTGTGAGAGTAATTATCAGCAGCGTAATTATCAGTAAGTAGCATTTGTCAAAACATTAGTTTCCTAAGAAATAGTTTGTATCCTGAGTTCTTTTTATATTTAAAAAATTGTGTAACGCGACCGTCGCTTGAATTATTTTTACGACTCTATCTTTTTTGGCTAGAATTGGTCGTCTATATATTCTAAACCGAGCCGATAGTATACCAAAAGCATTTCCAATGCATCTACGAGCTCTACTTAGTCTAAAATTATAATTAGTTTTTAGTTCGTCAAGACCCTCTTTTCTCCCTGGATACGGTCTCATTAGATATTCTTTTAAAGGAAACGCCTCGTCTCCTACCAAAACATATGGCAATGGTATGTTCTGGTTTCCAATTGTTTTCCTCGATGGCAATGGTAATTTTTCGTTTTCCAGCATTACGCCCAATACCGAATTTTTAAAAATTCCACCATTACTTTGACGGCCAGATGCTCCAATATCCACTGTAATATAATGCCCGCTACTGTACCCATTTCTTAACAATATAGTAACATATTGTAAACTTATTGTTGAACACAACTGTATCGATTAATCTAGAAAACGAATAGTTAAAAGTGGAATAAAGAAGTCTTTGATTAAATCGCTAAGTCAGCGAAACACTAATAATTTGAAATCGAACGATCAATGCGCGAGGCAAGGGGAATACCATGGCGAGCTTGGCTTGAGGCCCTAAAAACGGGTCGATATGATTCATTCAGTATTGAGATTTAGTAATGTACTTTTGAAGTGAAAAGCTGTTAAGATCTTTTTGTGTTGTGCTTGTGTGTCCTTCAGGAAGAGGTAATATGCACTTCCTTTCCTAATATTTATTCCACATATGCAACCCGATTCGGTATATTTTGCTAGAATGTGATTTAATAATGTTTTATCTATTTTTGCGGATATTTTTATGTAACTTACAAAAGTTTCCCTACCACGCCCAATCGGTTTGCATATGTAACATTGTTAGTTATAAGAATTTTATATTATTTTATCTTTCATTGTTGAAACATAGGTATTTGATTGTATCTTTATTTGGCCCAATTGATAATAAGACTGTAATATTATATTTTTATTTAGAATATAAAACTTTTATTGTTAATAGCTAGTTGTTGAGAGATAATCAATTTCCTGTAACTACATCAGAGTAACTTTTGAGTCATTTAATTACGTCCCGATATCTATAACTTTTTAATTAAAATATTTTTCATTATAAACTCAGCCATTGCTACCCTTCTTCTTTTACCCCCGTATATTACATTTATGGTGGCACCAGTGGTATCTTAAGGGAACCACCAAGCCGCCTCACAACCTTGATACTATTATATTACACCACTACTATAAAGTTATATTTTGCGTCACAGACTCCTAACAGTACTAAACTGTGTGTCCCCTTGTAATTAAAATTTTGGGAACCCGTGTTTGGAAAAGTCTGTAAATATATGTATAGATAAATATCTATGTATATAAAAATACATATTTTTTAATAATGATTTTTTATACCTGTATTAAAACATGCTTTCCATCTATAGCTCCAATACAGTGAGGAAAATTCCACCTTTCTTCAAAATCGCTTACTATTTTTACTAATATTTCTTCTAGCAACTATCTCTATCATGAAATCTGCAGTGTGCATTTTTGTGTACCTTAGGCTCGTAGGTAGTCAGTGCCTCAGTGGCATTCACCGACTGTAGGTCAGTCAAACAACAATGGATTTGATTGTTGTTAGCACTGTAGAACCCACACACACAGCGTTGTGGTACATATATGTATGCGAAGCAGGGTCACGTGACTGCCACCTCTATTTCGAGTACGCACACATACACAGTTTAGCGCGCCAATACAAAGTAAACACCGTGCACGTATATAACATATTTTCTGTCTCTTACTGGTTACACTGATTCCAGTAGTGGAGAGATATAATACGTATTGTATCTCTGTCCTCTGTCGCTTGCTACCTTTAAGTACTATATAATATACATATATACACTAATACTAAAAATGAGTGTATGTAATTTAAGAGGATGACTCCCCACCCCCACCCCCACCCTTCTTCAGTGTTGATTAAACTGAATTTTGAATTCGCGAATATCATTTTTACGTTATTATAATTGTTTTAAGCTGTTTTCCATGAAGAAGTTCCTGAATTACTCAAATAGTATGATTATGTCAACACAGTCACCCTCTAGTTACCTACCCCTAAACTTAATATTATGAAATTGAGCAAAAACAGGTCAATTAGATTTTTCACGTAGATTTGAAATCTGTAAACAAAATTTTAATATATTGTATTTTTTACCCTCTTCTCGCAAAATTAACCCCTAAATTTTAACCCCCAACCATCCCTGTTGATGTAATTGAAACAAGTTGCATATCAATAGATAGCTCTTTAGAAAAGAGTAATATCGCCAATTTAAACTTTTGCTTTATCTCTTACCGTTTTCGAAATATTTGACAAATTAAATTTTTATCCCAATTTTTGAAGGGTGATTTCACCCCTTCAAACCGTTTTACAGCCGCTAAAAAAAGATGTGTCTCTTATTTTTCGATGTTCTACAACATATCAAAGAATAAACAAAATCGCAGGTGTACACCCCCGTGATACTCCTTGTTAGTTCAAATCCTTTCCTATACTGTCGTGCTAAGCAAAAGTGCCGTAAGTAACAAATTCAAGTTTTAGAGAAAATTTAGATCAAAACTTTTTGACTTGCTGTTTTTTTTTGTATCAGCAGAAATTTAAAGCAGTTTTCTTTATTTTGTGTAAGAGATATTTCTAAGCAGTTCTGCACAACCTTATTGCAAAATTTTGCTTAGAAATATGTTTTTTTCAATAAAAACTGTACTTACGGCACTTTTGCTTAGTATTACTTTTCTATTAGGACGGGGAAAATGCCGTAAGTAACATTAAATACTGTCGCTACCCATCTCAGAGCCCTAAATAAACTATAAGATAATATTTTTAGCCCTGTGAGAATATGAGTTACAAATTCAGGTTCAATAATTGAAAGTACATGTATTTAGAAAATAATGTTTATTCTTTTTTTAAAATTCATTTGCTTAATATCAAATACATTTTTTTAATTAATAGGCCTATTCCTTAAGTGCAAACTGGTAAATCTTTCCAAAATCTTTTTCGATTTTCAGGAAGAACTTCATTTAAAGATTCCAAAATTTTATCCCTCTTCTCTTGAGGAAATCCACACGGTGATTCATGTGACTTTGGAAGGTTTATCCCTTTCATGGCCTTTTTTTGCAAAAAGTCTAGTTCTTGGTAAGGGCACATTTCATCATAGTTTGTTTTGCAATATAAAACATACTCTCCTCTTAGTACTTTTACATGAACGATGTCACTTAAATATAATCTACCACATGATTTCTTTAATTTTTGTTGAGATGTTAAATCAGGCCAGTCAAAGAAGTCAAAATATTGCATTTGAACCACTTCAACATTTCCAGAATTCGCATTAGTTACTGCCACCACAAAATCTTCAAAATCATATGTTTTTCTTTGTGCTTTTAATGATTTTTCCACTTGATGGTGAAAGCTGTCCGCACTCATAAATGAATGTCCTGGTTGAAAATAGTTTAAAATGATTTCTTCAGCAGCAATATCAGATGAATTTATAATATACACTAAAAAGGTAAATAAACACCAATTTTTATTTTGGGATGAGCAATTATCTAGCCAGAGAATAATTTTTTTTACATCTCTGTGTTTCTTTAAAAACATGTAAAGCGCACTTATATTGTCCTCCTTATTACGACCGGAAATACCTTCATGCCATAGTAATGCATGGGGTTTCAATTTTTTTTTCTTTCCTACAGGAGCAAAGGTTTCATGATAAACTATCAAACGTTTGATAAACAAAACTTTCTTAAACATCTCTATTCTTGGGAGCATAATAATCTTTTGCATATCTCCTGAAAAGCAAATTGTGTCATCCTGAATTTCAGCTTCCGAAAAAACTTTGTATGCTGTTCTTGCTGCAACAACTAATTCATGATGTTGTTCCCACCCCACACAAATTTCACAGGAAGGATCTAAAGTGTCCTTGGTGTGTTGATGAAGGGAAAATCGTTCGCATTTTTCGCACTCTTCATGCCCTAATTGAGCAAATGAAATACGTTGATCCTTAACAATTCGCCTGTATAAATCATAGGAAACTCTACCTTTATATTCAGGATATTTTTTAAGAAAGTCTTCATGCATTATAACGATGTTGACATCAGATGGTAGGTAGCGCACATTGGGAGCATGCTCCCTTCTGTAATGTGAGATCGTTGGATGAAACGATTCAATGTGCGCGATGATTTCTTGATGAGGTCCCTTATTTTTTGAAGGATTTTTCCCTCTTCGATCATGAGGTGGCATTATAGCGTCTTCAGAAGTATTAGTAAGTGTATAATAAACAAATTTATCATTATTGACTTTATAGCCTAATGTTGTGAGGAAAAACTTTTTACATACCCCATGCTTTTGACCATTAGCATCTGTTAAATGGTATTTTATGGTTAATTTTCTTTTCTCAGTTTCACTATTTTTAATTCTCCTTCTCTTAACATTTAGCTTTTGGCATGATAAAAATACAAAATTTCTGCGTTCAGACCATGACATACTCCAAAATTGTTTATTAATTTCCTCTCTCCTTGCTCCAATAATATTTTGAATGCACTTTCTTTTACATAAATTTTGTCCATTACATGGATTTTCCACCACTGAGTGGCTAACTTTTAATTCTTCAACTTTAATTTTTTTTCGTTCCTTTAAACTAATATCAAATTTTTTCCTTTTTTTCTTATTTTCACCTGCATAACCATAACAAACTGAAGTCTCAGCGGTGTTCTGCCTAAATTCAGTACCCTCATTAGACTTGTCTTCACCCAGGCCTATGCTTAATTCATTTTCTTTATTTTCAATAGATGTATTATATAAACCTAGATTGCTTTGTTCATCTTCTAAAGTGCTATCGGATTCTAAGTTTACAAAACTTTCCTCAAATCGTAATCCTGAATTATTACTGTTTTCTTTTCGTCTGGCTATTATTGCATTAGTGTTTAAATCATAAACGAGTACTTCATTGTCTTCTTCAGAAATATTACCTAAAATAGTATTAAAACCATCGTTTACAGGATCTGTTATCGATAAAAGCTCATTATTATGAATTTTACCAAGTTCTGTTGATGCTCAACTGCATTAGCCTGATTTTCACTGGTTAAGTTAATTAACTGTTTTGGTAACGAATTCATCACTACAAATTACTTTAAAGTTCACAAAAAATATGCTCACTTATCTGCAGCAACAAATAGAATGACCGTTGAATCAACAAACAAACATAACAAAAATTATCAAACGTATATTGTAATAATGTCGTATGTACAACAGAAGTTTTACATCTACTAAGTATAAATACCGCATATGCAGCAAACTAAGCAAGAGTGCCGTATGTCCATTGGATTTACTGCATTTTTGCTTAGTAGGCTGTACTTACGGCATTCTTACTTAGTAATAACATCATTTTAGTGTACATACGGCAAGCTCAAAGTCTGTAGCTCCGTAACGGTTGGAGCTATAACATTTTTGACAAGTTCAGTGGATTCCTCGTAGTCCAAAACGTCCGAAATGATACATAACTCAAAATTCGAAAATTTGCACTTACGGCACTTTTGCTTAGTTGGGCAGTATAGTTCTCATATGCGGCATTACTGTTTTTAAATTGGTATTTTTTCTATAATTATCATGAATTTTATGTATTTGTTTATAATTATGTATATCTTAAAAATTTAAAATTAACAGTTATATACTCCTCAAAACAAAATAAGGGCCACTTGAAGTTTGTATTTTAAAACTGATTTATGTCGATCCACGTCAAAATAACTTTTCTAAATGACTGTTGTTATGATATTAAGTGGTTGAGTAAATGATAACAGTTAGGTTTAAGTGATATTATTGTTGAGGGAAAGATTTAAACGTTTTTTTGTCTCGCACAGCGTCAAGTGGTTAGTTTTACTTATTTTTTTTGAATTTGATTTTAAATCAGTTTGCGCTAGATTATTGATTGCTGAGGTTGTTTTTTGAAGTTTGGCGTGTTATTCAATCATTTATTTTTACAATGCCGAGAATTCGACACCATATGGACGAAGCTACTGCTACCAGAGCCGTAACGATGATTGAGGGTGGTCAATCTCAACGTTCCGTGGCTCTGCAGTTGGGTTGTTCACGAAGGGCTATTCAAAATGTTTGGAATCGGTATCAGCAGACCGGTAGTGTAATCCGGCGCCGTGGCTCAGGAAGAGTTCGTGCTACCACTGCCCGTGAAGACCATTACATTCGACTGTGTGCACGACGTGAGCCGACTGTTACCGCAGGTACTCTGCAAAATCGCTTACATCGATCTACTGGTACTGTTGTCAGTAATCAGACCATACGAAATAGTTTGCATGAAGACCAACAACGTTCAAGAAGGCCAGTAATCCGTACCAAACTGACCGGAGCGCATCGTGTACACCGTTTAAGATTTGCACGTGAACACCTTGAATGGGGCTTGGAGGAATGGCGTCACGTACTCTTCACGAATGAGTGCAAGGTGAAGTTTTTTAGTGATGATCGACGTGTGAGAGTGTGGAGAAGAAGTGGGGAAAGGTTTTCTGATCGTCACATTCATGAACGCGACAGATTTGGCGGTCCTAATGTCATGGTCTGGGGTGGAATTAGTTTGCAAGGCAAAACTGAGCTTGTTTTCCTGAACGAGGGTACTGTAACGGCTCAAAGTTACATCGAACAGGTTGTCAGACCCCATGTGATCCCCTTTGCACAACGAGCGGCCGACGGATTTATCCTAATGCAGGATAATGCCCGAGCGCATACCGCTCGAGCGACGACAACTATCCTTACGAGGCTAATATACAGGTTTTACCGTGGCCTGCAAATAGCCTTGACTTGAACCCAATAGAACATCTTTGGGATCAATTAAAACGGCGAGTCAGAGCAGCCGGAGAGGATGTGCACACCCAGCAACAACTGATTGATGTCTTGAGAAGATGTTGGGAGGAGATTCCTGATGAAACCGTTAGGCATCTTATTGAAAGCATGCCGAGGAGGCTTCAAGAATGTATTTTAAAAAGGGGAGGGCATACTCGATATTAAATCACCGAGAAGTTGCATAATGTGTGCATTTACTCAAAGCGTGAACGTTTGTTGATGACTGTAAAAATGACTATAAAAATGATAAAATCCTAAAAAAATGTAATTATGGATTAATTTTTTATTTAATCTTATTAAAATTAATTTTATTTAGTAAAAAATTAGTTCCTTAATTAAATGTAAGCATACCTTATACTGTAACTTGTATAAAAATAAACTTATGCAGCAAAACATGAGTGGCCCTTATTTTGTTTTGAGTGGTATATTATTACATGTTATTAGCAAACATTTAAAATCAGTATACGTATATTTTAAGATATAGATCAAGTATATTTCGTATTGAGTTGAATTATTCGAAATGAACTACAATATTTTACCAAGATCAAGCATGTACATGCGCACTGTTTTATCGTATGATTACACGAACTGTCAAAATGTATTTTTGAGTTATCAAAATTATAAACGAGCTAGCATAGCTAAACAAGCAAAACAAGCAGTGATAACGGAAAAAGTCCACGGCAGTGTGGATAAAATTGACAACTTGAATGACAATGAAGATGATGAAGCTTTACAGAGCCGAAGTTTTACTGGAATTGAAATCAGTAACATATTAAACAATAATAGAACTTTGTCAGTGTAGAGGTTTATGTTAAGCTAAAAAATAATGTCTGTTGTTCGTTACACAAATTTTATAAAGCAATATTTATGTTAAGTTAAAAGAAAGCTTTATAGTTCGTTAAATAAATTTTATTAAACCAGGTTTATAAATATCTATAATTTTCAAAAATTATAATTCATATTTATAATTCATTTATACAATTTCTGAAAAATTTTAAAATTTTCATTTGTTAGGGGGCGGTCTCACTGCAGCCACTACTGACCATTGCCATCAACTGCCATCAATAACCATCAACCAAAGTTTATAAATGAGTCTCACTGCAACCACCAACGTACCTTAAAAATTGGTAGATTTGTAACATTATACATAATTGTAATTTTTTTGGTTATGTTCTGTTTAATACGTTTAGCATACATATATGGTTTAATACGAGTTTTTTTAGTTACGTTTATTTTACCATCGCAAATTCAGTTATTCAGATATTTATTAATGTCTCTTTATCGTGAAAATATGGAAAGTGAAATCAAAGAAATGGTAAATTTATATTACACTTTTTACTCGTAAGCAACTTGAAATAGAATCATATATCTTACTCTTTTTGGATAATAAAATTCGCCTATACGTGAAAAGAGTAAGGCATATGGTTCTATTTCAATTTTTGAGTTGCTTACAACGAGTAAAAAGTGTATATTTGGAAAAAATGTAGAGGTCGTCGGCAGTTTTGGACACGACAAATATTTCTTGATCGGGAACACTTAGGATAATTTTTTTATTTGGTTCTCCAACTTCTTAGAGACCCGGAAAAACTATATAGTTACTATCGAATGACAAAAGAATGTTGCGATTTATTAATTTCGAAAGTCAAACCTTTATTTTCGATTGGAAGTACAAATTTTCGAAAAACTATTAGCTTTGAAGAACGGTCAACCATCACATTAAAGTTATTATTTGTGACATTTTTTCTTTATTCTTTTTTGGTGTACTTATAGATATTTATTTTCTGAAATTCTTTTTCAGATATCTAGCAACGGGAGATTCTTATCATTCCTTGTCGTTTCGATTTCGTGTGTCACAATCGAATTAGTGTCATTGTTGATCACATGCTGGAATTAATTTACGAGGCATAAAAGGACACTTATTTAAAGTTTCCAAATAAAGAAGAATTAAAAAAGAAATTAGTAAATTTTTTGTCATCAAAAAAAGTTTCCAAATTGCATTGGAGCAATTGACGGTAAACACATGAGGATCCATAAACCGGACAAGGCAGGATCGCTTTATTATAATTATAAATTTTACCACTCTATTATTTTATTAGCAGTAGTTGATGCAAATTATAAATTTTTAATGACATGTTGGAAGTTACGGAAAAAATAGTGATAGTGGCGTGCTGGAACATTCAGCTTTCGGTAAATTACTTTATGAGAATAAAGTAGATTTACTTGATGATCAACCAATTGATGGCAGTAATGAAGTATTACTTTTTGTTTTTGTTGGGGATGAGGCATTTCGCTTGTCAGAACATCTGATGAAACCTTATCCGAGACGCGAATTAGATGTTAAAAAAAGAATATTTAACTGTCGATTATCATTTGCTCGTCAAACTGTAGAATGCGCATTTGGTATTTTAGTATCAAAATTTAGAATATTTGAGACAAGCATTAAATTATCTCCGGAGTTATAAAAGCAGCACGCGTGTTACATGATATGATAAGAGTTGAAGAAAATTATTGTAACGAAAACAATACTCAGGAGAATATAAGGGTTACTGAACCACTTTGCAGTATTCGATCAAATAATAATCAGTCAACCAGATTAGCTCAAGAAGTACGCGAAAAATTTTGTAATTATTTTTCTAGTATTGGTTCAATGGAATGGCAAGATAGCAGGATACAATTAAATGACAATAATGAATATAGTAAAGTCTTCATCTATTTATAATTATACTATTTAGTTATTTAAAATATTTATTTATTATTTAGTTATTTATAATATCAAGTTATTATACTAATTATTTTGTATATTATGTATTTCTTTAAGGAGTAAATAACAAATTTTTTTTATAAAAATTGTTTATTATTATAAAAATACATAAAAATCAAAAATTTATTCATCTTCATCGTCTAGCTCTAGAAGATTATTAAGCATTAATATTACTGCAGTTTTAAATTTACGTAATTTTTTTGCTGTTAACTGGCTCATATCTTCTAATAAACTTTCTAAAAACATTAGAATGATATTTTAGATTAACGGCGGTATCTTTTTTTGATTTTAAATATTGAAAGAACATATCATCCACCGGATTAAGTTTTTGTTTCTTCGGTTTTGATTTAGTTTTTCCGTCAACCAGTATTGACATTTCTTCACTGGGCGACTCTGGAAACGTTACTTCGTCTAAACCCCCTACATCGGTTAAACTACTCGATTCTAAAAATTTGGCGAATTTTTCATTAATATTACATCTGAAATTATTTAATTTTTTAAATGTAAAATATATACCATTAGTAACAGCAGATTGAGAACTCTCTCCAACTGGGTTCTCTTCTAAATACTCTATGTTACAGTGTGTTTCTCTTTCAGTTAAATATAGCTCTAAAAATGTCAGTGAGTCATAATATACCCACTTTTTTGTTTTTTGTTTTTTTAAAACCGGAACCAGAGGGTAAACTTTTCGTGGCTCTTCTTGTTCGGTAACCCGTTCTTAAAATCTGCCATTTTTTTCTTAGCTGTTTTTCTATAAAAGATAAATACACAATTAGTACGGTGCATAATATAATTTAATACAATTTTGTACTTTTTTCCTTACCATCTTTTCCTGGAAAGTATGCCTTGATATTTTGCCAAATTTTATCAGTTGTGGTTGTGTTTGAATAACCTGGCAAACTTTGATCGTAAAGTTGACGATTATTTTGAACTGAATTAATTAATAACTCAATTTCACTAGATAACCAGGATTCCGCCAGTATTATAAAAGTAATATGCAGAAGTAATACAATAAAACAAAATACACCAATACACCGAGTAAACCTTCTTAAAGACAACAAAGATCTTGAAGAACAACAATGATTGAAATACTTATCAAGCCAAGCCGTCAAGCTATACATGCCATACATACGTAGAAAATCGTGTACGCATGCGTAAAACTATCAACTGCTATCAACCAATTCTAAAATATATAAACATGTTTGAAATTATAAACTGGTGGGTGGTGATGGATTGTAGTTAATGGTTGTGGATGGTTTTAATGAGACGCTCTAATATAACAATGTGTTTGATATTTGGTTGGTGGCTATCAGTTGATGGTAGTAGCTGCAGTGAAGACCGCCGCCTTAAAATGTTCAATGTTACAGAATAGGTTTTTAATAATGTTTGCACGCCATTGTCTTACTTACAAGGAGATGCACCCAGAGTGAAATTTGGGATTTTGATGAAACTTCGTTGGTGTGTAGAATAGGCAAAAATAAGGGACCCGTATTTTTTTTATCGGCCATCTTCCACGCTTACGGGGTGAAACAAGCCCCTACAGTTGGGGGTTCAAATCGCATTTCTTAAGGTATCTCGAAAACTATAAGAGATAGAGGAAAACTTTAAATTGACGAAATGTTACTCTTTGAAAGACCTATTCACTTGTATAGATTAAACCAGGGCCGGGTTCATAAGAGGGGCTGGAGGGGTGAAAATGGGGGTAAATTTTCTTGTACAGCCAGAACGGTTCAATGTAGGATGTCGTTTTTTAATCGATAAATCGAGAAATCGATTAATCGGAAGAATGAAACCGATTTTTAATCGATTATTGATTCTGAGATCGATTCACACACCGATTTTTATTTTATGGAAACCGTTAAAACGATTTTTTTTTTCAAAACATAAATTGCTTTTTTATTTACACGTTGCTATTTATTTATTAATTTAAATTTTAAGCATCAAACGCATGCGCATTAAATGCACATAATCGAATCTCTATGCATTAAGTCAAATTGTCTAAATTGACAATTGTACCATGTACCATTAAATAAAAGAAATTTATTTGAAATAAAATTTTCAAAGTTTGTATCAAGAAAATTTCTTATTGCACTGAAAAAAAAAACAGGAAAATTTTAAATAATAGAAATTTTTCAGTTTGAAATTAAAATTTATTTTTGCCTTAGCTAGTTCAGTCTTACATGTAAATTTTTCGTTAATTGTTTATTTGTACAATTTTTAGTACAATTTCAAGGTCGTGAGGGTGTATTCAGATTGTTCCTAATACAAAGTTTTAGACAAAAGAAATAAGTAATTGAGTGATAAAATTATTTTGAACAAATAAATAATAACAATTTCTTGTTTCAATAATAATTAACAATATAAATAAATTATTAAAATTTAGAAAATGTAAAATGGCAACAATTTAGTTTAGAAATAAATTACATAATATTAAAAGTTTAGTCAGTCAGTAAATATTTTAGTAAGATAAAAAAATGAGCATAACGCAAGAAAATACAGAGAAATTACGAAATACAATAATTTTAATAAGATACAAAAGAGAACGTAAGAAAAATATAGAAAATTTACGAGATAAAAATATCTACTGACCAATAAGCATGCTATAAAATTAAAATTACAGTTAGGTTAGGTAGGTAGCCTTAAATTACAATTAGTATGAAAACTTTGGAACATTATAAAGAATTAACAAAAGCTTGAGTGACAGAAAAGTTAATAGAAATTCAACTGTTTTACGTTAAATGAAAACTAACACATTACAAGGAAGTAATAGAAAACTGAATTGCACAAAAGTTAATAGAATTCAACTGTTTTACACTTTATTAGGATCACTAATCAATGTTATTTTGTTAACTAAAGTAAGCACCAAAACCAAGTTGCAAAGAAGGTAATAGAATATGCGAAAAAGATTACTTAACTAAAGACTTCCACTTTAAAGATAGTATTAATTGGGCTTTAGTACGCTGAAATTGTGATCCAAAATGTGATCCAATATATAGATGAAAACAAAAATTGTCAACTTTGTTGTGATATTGTGATTCATCTCTATACCATAGAATAAAATTTTTAAAAAATATTGGTAATTAAGTATGTACGCGCTTAATATTTTTTTTCTTAAAAGACTTCGAAAGTTCATCTTTCTGAATTGGGACATTCCATAGTGACTGGTGGGACAGTTGACTCCAAAATTCCTAATGTTTAGACCTGTAATTTTCGATTTTGATCTAATATTAAGATTAAATGGATATTTTAAAATAGATTATGAATCAACTTATGAAACTAATACCGAAAAATATAATTTACGCACATATTTGGGTAATATTTTAGTGGTGAAAGGAGTGTGACTGGTGGGACAGTCAAAAATACCTCACCTTCGTCTTCTGCACTGTTAATCGAGATTTTAGCCCAAATTCTATACACAGTCAGATGTCTTTGACTAAGCTATTAAATAATTAAGTAGACTACAACATTAACTAGAAATTAGCACCGAGCCTAATTTCTACAAGAAAATATATATAGTAGAAATTGTGACTAGTGGGACATCATTTTGTGATTGGTGGGACTAGTACGGAATCAGCTAAGAAATGAACTCGTTTTTATGTCATATTTAGAATTATTGATTAATTATTAAGACAATGATACGAAACGATAAAAAAAGGATCACTGACTTCATTCCAACTTTGCATAGTGTTAAAACAATGTTATAGTCTACTTTTTACCCGGAGAAAATATTTTATTTCTGTGGGAAAATTCCTGTGCGAAAATGAAAGTACTTTTTATACTTTTGAACTAGATGTTATAATTTCAAAAGCCACGAATGGAAGGGCTGAGCGGGTTCCAGCACACACTACGCCGTCACAAGTATGGGCACACCTTGACTCATGTCGCGGTATACTTTTGACGCGGTACTGTCTTTGATGTTTTGGTACATTGCCGTATCAAAAGTATGGGCACCACTGAGGTTAAAATGTACCTATACTTTTGACGACGTAAAGTGTACTAAAACCAGCTTAGCCCTTCTATTGCAACGCGGGCGAAGCTGCGGGTAAATGCTAGTTTGATATAAAAATGTTAATTGTATAAATATTATCTAAATTGTACTAACTAAATGTTGAAAAGTTTTTATTTAATTGCATACAAAGTTTTTTTATAGATTAAAGGATAAAAAAAGAATTATAAAAGTTTTTTTTTTAAAATTCCCCGCCTGAACTTCTTGTAAAAATTTTTCCATAAAAATATATGTTATAGAGTACTAAGAGACAAATTATTGAACACAAAATGGTGGGTGTCGCTAACGCGTAAGTGCCAAAAAAAAATTTTCTTAAATTTAAAAATTTAAAAAAATTAGTATAATAAAGGGATATAATGTTAATTTTTTTTTATTACTTCGTCTAAGGTGGGTACACAATATATATTAAACTCAAATAAATCGGCTCAGTAATTTCGTCAAAAAAATTTTTTTTGAAAATTTTTGTCTGTTTGATGACGGGTTATGGGGAATTATAACGAAATGACCAACTGGTATACTATTTTGACAGCTAATCAACATAGTCAATCAAACGGCAGATAGTGTTGGACTTTTGTAAATTTAGCTAGTTTATCGTAGTTATGAACGTATGTAATTATATTATTTTAGAAATAGGGTAGATATTTCACTTTATAGTCCTTTTTATACATAAGTAATATATGTAGTACCGAACATCCCATGCATTTGTATTGAAATATTACTATGTTCTACCAACTAAAATTTTTCCATAAAAATATGTTATAGAGTACTAAGAGACAAATTATTAAACAAAAAATGGTGGGTGTTGCTAACGCGTAAGTGCCAAAAAAATTTTCTTAAATTTAAAAATTTAAAAAAATTAGTATAATAAAGGGATATAACGTTAATTTTTTTTTAGTACTTCGCCTAAAGTGGGTACACAATATATATTAAACTCAAATAAATCGGCTCAGTAATTACGTCAAAAATTTTTTTTTTTTTTTTTGGAAATTTTTGTCTGTGTATTCATAAACTATTAGCCTCGGAGGGTTGAAATTTGGCAGGAATGTATCTGGGGCTAAGAAATATTATTTCCTATAAAAACAATCAATTTTGCGTCAAGGGCCGTTTTCCCTATCTTACCCGGCTATGTCCTTTTCCAGAAGCTTCTTTTAAGACCAAAAAGAGAGGAGAAAGGAGTTTTCCATCTGCTGAAATAGTTGGTTGTATAGTATAACTGTGAGTTGTCGATGTAACTGATTGTACTAAACATTCTACTTGATTTGAACCATCAAGGGCCAAAGTCCGACCTAAATGCATTTCCAGCTGAAAACCACTTTGGTCAGAGTTATAAACATTTTCTGCACCCTGTGTTTGAATGTAAGGCTTCACTTCGTTAATAAATTTCTCGCTTTCACTTTGTAAGTACTCACTACTTTCCAAGGTTCTACGTGCAATAAATTTATTAATTTTGCTTGATACAATTCTATGTGCCCTTTTGAAATTTTTAAGCCAATGTGCAGAAGCTTTGAATCGGAAATCATAAAATCCTATTTCCTCCTAAGCTTGAAGAGCCCATTTTCGCAGATCATTATCGTGAACTATTAGTCCGGATTTTACTGCAGTTTTAAAATTATCTAATGTGAATTGTGATACACGTGCCAATTTTTCCATGTATGGTGCCACCTTTGTTTAAAAAGTGAGCCCACCCTTTTAATTGACTAATAGATTTAACTTTCCTAAATTTCTGTCTGACTTTCTACGCTCAAGTTCTTTTTCTTCCCACTTCGTCAGTAATTAACAGCTCTTGTTTTGTATTCATAAGAAAGATCTTCGTCATCTTCCGTGCACTTGTCTTCTTCAGGCTCATTTGTCAATTTCCAATCTCCAGGTTCATCTGGTACCACATTTAAATCGCAATCTTTATAAGGTTCTTGAAAAGCGAACGATTCTTCAGCAACAATTTCAACACCATTATATTCGTGCATACAAGTAAGCAAAATTGATTCAAAATTTGTCTTTAGTTCAATTTCATCATGAGTTACAGGGCTTTCTGGAATATTCATCAATAAAAAAGTAACTAGTAAGAGACGAATAACATTTAACGGATTTATCTTCATTTTTAACCGACTTCAAAAACGAGGAGGTTCTCAATTCAACCCTTTTTTTTATGTATGTACATCAATTTCTCCCACATTTCTGAACCAATTTGCGCCATTTTTTTTTTTTTTTTTTGGTTAGTAGATAAAGCTCTCCAGGTGGTCCCATAAAAATTTTATTGACATTGGTTGAGTAATTTTTTAACCATCTTCAATAATATGAATAATTATGACAATTTTAAAATTTGTATATAGGAGCTCAGTGGAAAAGTGGTACAAGTGTCTATATTGCTGATACAGAGTTATTGAATTTAGCATATTATGGAATGATATTATCATTCTGTGGTGACACAGCAAATAGAAAGTTTCAAAGGATATTTCTATTTTTTGTAATAAAAAGGATATTTTTGTATAATTTATTAAATTTCTAGAATATTCCTTGTCCGCTTTCACCCCTAACAAAATCTGTATAAATAGGACAAGCCAAACGCAATCAAATCAGAGTTAGTTTTTGGTCTTCATACCCGTCATGCTGTACGATTATTGTAAAATAGTTAATTAGTAAAAATAAAGTTAAAAATTAAAAGTATTTCAAGTGTTTTATTTTTGAGGAAGTTTCCTTACAAATTTTCAGTGAAAAGTAAAGTTTAAAGTGTAAAGTCTTTTTGTTGTTTTTGGACTTGTTCAATAAAAACAACAAATGAAGAATATAGAAGTGAAGAATATAGAAGATTCCAACGGGAAGATTAAATCAATTGTTTCCCTGGAAGATTGGACCCATTGTGTCTCGACCAGCGACATAAGCACTAAAAGGAACGAAGAATACAACACATCTTCTCCTTGGGTTCGGTTCCCGGTGGCACGACAATTCCATAATATACTAAATTCAATAACTCAGTATCAGCAAAATACACTTGTATCACTTTTCCGCTGAGTCCCCTATATATAAAAATATTTACTTTAAAAACTATAGTAACATACTTTTTATTAATTTATGTTGATACAATTATCCTTATTGATATTAATTTTATGTTTTTACTTAATGGGTGAGCTCTGGACAAACTAGTTGTGATGTCAACGTACTTCCTATAACAGAACTGAATGGAGGGGATCGAAAAGGGCTTACAATGTTTCGTGTAAATTTAGTACAGGGCGCACTTGGTTGAATTGTTTAGCGATAACTTGGCCTAGTGCACTTCTTACACTTATATAAACAAAATTAGTATATCAAATAATCAATTCAATACACCAGTTAATGCGTACACCAGGTTAATACACTAATAATAAATTAATAAATACTATCTCAAATTAGGAATATTTTTATTTAATGTATTATCATAAGAAATATTTATTATTATGTGTAAAAAATTTAATTCATAATTTGGGCCATTCTTTATTGGTTAGTAGATAAAGGTTTTCAGACGGTCCCATAAAAATTTTATTAACATTGGTTGAGTAATTTCTTAACCATCTTCAGGAATGAATATGATAACTTTAAAATTTATATAATATGCAAAATTATTTAATTAATAATAATTGTTACATATGTTGCATACATACATACATACATACATACATACATACATACATACATACATACATACATTATAAATATTTAAAAATTGCAATGGAGTAGGCTGATATGCTTGTCACTAAAAGGTATGAAATAAAAAATATTTTAAAAAACCGACTTCAAAAAGTAAAAAATAATGAAAGCATGTATATTGAAGTCAGGCGACGCGTATCATATAAGAAAATGTAGATCTTGAAGAATTCATGAATTTTGAAAGAACATCCGATCGTAATTTTTTTATGATACGCGCCGCCTGACTTCAAAATACATGCTTTCATTATTTTTTACTTTTTGAAGTCGGTTTTTTAAAATATTTTTTATTAAAGTTATAATCACTTATATACATATATGTACTTAAAATAATCACTTCCACGTTCACTATTGAAAAATTCGTTTCTAACTGACAACGGTTACGAAATACGAAATATATTTTTTCTCAAAACGGTACAATATTTTACAAAGTTTTTATGTAATTACAATACTTCACTTAATTCTAGGTACCTACAACTAGTGCTTAACCCTAACCTAACATGTACAATTCTAAGTAATACAATACATGAAAATACTTAATTAATAGTGACTCGATACAAAGGAAAATTTTCAAAAAACCTTTAAACATGAATAATTAAAAATAAAATAAAAACTTAACCTAAAAACACTTACGCACACACTTTCTCTTCACTTACTTCGTCCGCGCGTACACATTTGACCGCGCCCCGGGGCCGAGGGCAGTCACGGTGGGAGAGATCCATCGGCAGGATGAACTTCTTGCTCCGCTTGGACAGCGTCTTTGTCGGCAATTCGGTCGTTGTGGTGAAGACGGCATCTGGCCAGGTGACGTGAAGTTAGTGACATAATGTAGTCAAGAACAGGTTCAACGCCTGATTCTTGATGTAGTTGACGTACCGGGGTACGTCGCGGAGCGTTCAGGATAAGTCGAAGTATCCTGTTCTGGAACAGTTGCAATTTGGCAATGTTGCCAGATGATGACAACGGTTGGCAATTTTCAAAATTTATATAGAATTTTAAACAGGTAATTAGGTCAGGTACTTTTTTTATTTACTAACAGGGAAAAAAGTTAAGGTAAAGTACCCAGTAGTTGAACAGATTTCAGAATAAAACGTATTTGAGCCTACTTTTATTATGTAAAAATATATTTATTTCAAGTAAGCGATTTTCATAAAAATAAAAACAATTTTGAATTTATTAAAGCATAAAATAACATAAATAATTGAATTTTTATATTTTTATAAGGTTTTTAAGATGGGCTATAAAAGGACCAGTAGTTGAACAATCAATTCTGACAAGCCCCAGTAGTTGAACACTCCGGGACCAGTAGTTGAACTAATAAAATAAATGGCAGTAGGTACAGAAAAAACTTTCCATGTTTCATTGAAATATCATAAGAATTATAACAAATTATTGAATAACATTTAAAAAAAATACTATAAATTTTCTATACTTATGTTCATTTGAAAATAAGAAATATTGGTATTAAATATTTTAATTGCATTTTTATTGAATGTCAAAGTAAAAAAAACAGATGAAACTTTTAATTATAAATCGCTAAAACACTTTAAAACGTACAATAATTTTTACTACAATAGTTGTAGACTATCCTTAAACCTTATTTAATTTGCAGTAATTAATCACAATATTTTATAAACCTATTTGACGTTAGAGCGCTGTCAAAAATATACTTAAATAATTTCTTGTTTTATTTTTAAAGTTTTTTGTAAAGTCGTCAACTCGTGGATTTTGATAGATCGTTATAATTCTTCTAGTTGTGCTTCCTAGATATTTCACCTTCGTCTGTAATGAATCATCATTATTAGTTTTCAGTGCCTTCTTAAAATTTTTAATCTCTGCCAATAAGCCTTTTTCATTTTGAAACATTTGTTTTTTTTCACCGAACTCTTTTTTAATCATTTGTTCTTTGTCCTTTTGAATTTTGTGAAGGTCTCTCATTTTCCTTTTAATAATTAATTCTTCTTCCTTCTGTTTCTTAGCATTATCTCTCTTCTCTAACATTTTTAACCTATCATCAGCTATGCAAGCGATTGGAGTATTCTCATCCGACATTTTCCTTTTTTTCTTTTTGTTTGTGTTAAAAACAGGTCTTTGGAACGATTTTTCAAAATTTATCGCTGATTTATCTACTGAGGATGTAGGTTTCGCAACTGTCTCAACTGCTGCTGAAGTTGTTTCATTGCTATCAGTCACGAGTATCTTTGGTTCATTTGGATTAGAGTGACATGATAAATCTAAAACTAAAAAAAATAGTTAATTATTATTACTAAGTTGAAAACTACACTAAAAACTATTACAATAATAAATAAATTACCAGATTCACAACTATCACAAGTATTTTGTATTCCTTCGAATGCATCAGGATCAGCACTGGTCTCAATAGTGATTTCAGAAGAATCATTACATACAAATGATGACTTTAATGGCGAATTATTACTATCAATAATTATCTCCATTGCCTCTGCAGAACCCGACTCTTCATAATTGTCTGCGAATAATAAAATAAATGTACTAAATACTAAAATATAAAATTTTAAATTTAGTCTATTAGTTCGTTCTTACCTGATTGAAAGAACTCAGATGATTCATTCGGGTAGAAAACTGTTTTTTTCAGACTCTTGTACGATTTCTATACTTAAGTTTGGATTTTTTAAAATTTCATTCGATATAATATCAGAATTATTAAGCAAACAAATATTATCAATTACACTTTCAACTTCTAGTACATACTGAGAATTTAATGCTACGTTTTCACTTATTTTCGTTTGTAAATCATTGTCTAAAGAGATTGAACTGTTAATATTTATCAAATTAGAATTATTTACTCCGTTCAACTCATCTTCACTGTGACGAATGTCTTGCGCGCTTTCTTCCAAACTCAACAGCTAAATTTATACAAATAGAGCTTATATTTAAAATTTTATATCTATATTATCTAATATATAAAAAATTACTGTAATTATGACATTATACCACAAACTTGTAACGCTTTTTTCCAAGCTTCAAAGAGTACTTCCAATTTAACATCGCCGGTGCAAGGTGCATCCGTCCCATTACTTTTAAATAGTTGTAAAGTACTTGGAGGGATAACTTGACTCTCAAAAATTTGTAGAAATTCAACCTTACGCTGAACATTAAGATCAACCTCTTCACAATCATTAGACACAGATGTTTCAGAATAGCTCTTTTTTTAGTACCCTTGTTCAGAACATCATAATTTACTGCATCCGGATTAAACGGATACAAACCTGTAGCACGGAATCCATTTTGTATCATTTTACTGAAATCTACAGCTTCAAGAGCTTTCTTCAACACTGATGTAAACATCCACTTTTTAAAATCAATCACATCATTTTCTATTTCATACCTTCGATGTTCTTTAGCGTAAGAAGCTTTCAATGTTCGAAATAAAGCTACATCCAGTGGCTGAATGATGTGAGTCGCATTTGGATATAATGCGACCAACTCAATCTCATTATTTATACAAAATTGTATCAAAGGTAAAGTACAGTGTGAGGAATGGCCGTCAACATAAAGAACTACAGGAAACGTGTAATTGTCTTCTTTCAGCCACTTAAAAAATACATTTTTAATATAATAATGAAAACTCTCCGCAGACATCCAGCCACTTTCAGTGTGACCAACTCCCCATCCCTTGGGAATATTTTCCAAAATATTTTTTTTGGAGTTGTTTTACCTTCAAATAAAAGCATAGGTGGTGCCATTTCACCAGAAGCAGATGTTGTTATTAACGTAGTTATACAGGCCTTGTCACGAGCACTAACTATCTGATGAACTGATTTCGCGCCTTTCTGAGTTATTACAGCGTTATCTTTAGGCACCATCATAAAGGCACTTTCATCGAGATTGAATACTCTCTTAGCTGGAACTGACAACAAACCTTTCTTCTCCAAATTTTTGTGAACTGTAGAAAACCATCCGCGAAGATCAGCTTCAGTAACAGCAGCTCTTGTGGTAGTTAAATTTTGGGATACTCTTACAGCTAATGAAGAATATCGTCGCATAAAACTATCATACCAATGCTTACCAGGTCGATTATTCTTGAAAGGATTTTTTATCTTATTCCTTACTACATAATCCTGAACGCAATCAAATAGATGACTTTTGGTCACCGGAAAGCCTCTGTCAGCACAGTAAATTATCCAATTTACAATTTCATTTTCCTCCTTGTTGCTTAGAACGGTTGAAGGGCCTTTCTTACACTCAATTGGCGTTAAGTGTCTCAACTTTACTGATAGAGTACTTTTAGGTACTCCAAATTTCTTTGGTGCATCGGAGAGTCATGGACTTACCCACTGCTTCCATTGCTTGGCACATTGCTTCAGTGGTCCATAGTTTTTCATTTTTTTTTTTTTAGTTGTTTTTCTGACATTTCCACTTTGGCTGGAAATTTTATTTTTGCCTGCTGTATTTGATGAAGTACGTTTATCACTTGATTTTTTCGTTTGGCGTTTTGGTATCTTGATGTGATGTGCTGTTATGTTGCTGTGATGTTAAACCCGAATTATTCTAAAAAACCTAAAAAATAATACACTATTCAACAAATTTTCTTTACAATTTCACTAATTTATCGAATAATTGTTAATTAACAAGTAAATAATTTTTAAAATGTTTATCTTACCTATAGTACTGACTTCTGTTGGTTAGAAATTATAAATATTTTATTTCTACCTATTAAATTAGTTTTCACACATGTAATAAAAAAATTAAATTTAAAACATTTTTATTCATGAATTTTATCTTTATTTATTTTTAATATTTAGAGATAGATATTGGTATTTATGTTTTATTGATTCTGTAATGGTTGATCGTATTTGGGGTTGTATTATTTCCAAAACTCGGGTTTGATTCGGAATTCGATCAGCAGAGTACCTCCAGGTGTTGCGGAGATAAGAGAGTGAGTGGCAGTGGAACCTTTTGGTCGCGGATCGTTTTCCCAAAGACCACAAAGATCCCCAAATAATCTGAAATTTTCCTTTTTTGACAGTTTGAAGGATATTCAATCGGAAATACTGAAATTTCCAAGATACGAATTTATTTACAATCAAAAGAGTGGCTCAAAACAATTTTTTATTACAACATTTGGAAAATTCTCTAAAAATTTTAACAATTAGGCTTTTACAAATTTCGAGAAGTTGAATTAATATTTCTTTTACAATTTGAATGACTAAAGTATCAATTATATATGAAATTTACATAATCTATTTTAGCGTGGAATTTGCATCTTCGTTATTTCGTGTGGCCATACTTTTCAGTATGGCCACGGTATATTGCGTACATAATTTTGAAAAATATCACCGTACCAAATATACAATTTTTGAATTAAAATTTTAAATATAGTGACAAATGTATATCCTGAAAATAGTGTACTGAATGACATATATTTTAGATTTAAATTAACATAGATGCTGCGAAATTTTATTCAATTAATTTTACCCTTTAAAATTATGTATAGAATAATATATTATGTATTTTATAAATATATGTTTTGTTCATTTGTTCATTTGTACATTAATTTATTTTTTTTTTTTTATTTTTCCCCCCTTTCTGGTTATTATTTTTTTTATTTTTTATTTATTTTTATTTATTTTTATTTTTTATTATTTTACGATTTTTTTTGGATTTTTTCTTATTATAATTGTTTTTTTGGGTATAATTAAAGTGCCTAAGAACTACCCTGAAACACGAGATGAGAGGGGCCTAAATACGGCTTGTGCCTACCCAATAGTACTCCTTCGACTTCTTGAAGAGAAACCGGAAAAAATTTACGACGAGAAAAAAAACTATGGCAAATTCTTAGTATGATACACGTGTTGGATTGCATTTGAGGGAACAAACTAAATCAAGTTTAGCCTGCCAGCGTTTATCCCTGTCCAGACACAATTGAACGCCTTTTTGTTGTAACAACAGAAATATGGATGGCAAAAAATACTATGAAAATCGAATTTAAATTCTCAAGAAAGTTACGTCACAAGTTAGATTTCACAAAAGAAGTGTATGATTTAAAGGATTAGAACAGATATCGAAACAATTTGTAAAAGGTTGCACGTGTTTAAATTTTTTAAACGCGGAAGTGACCTATATCCAATAACACGTTGTAACTAGACATTACGAGAAATATTTGAAACTTACTTAAATTATTATTATTATACGAAACTTACTTAAATTATCATTATTATTATAAATTAATTTAATCATAAATTATTAAACTACCTACATTTTTAGTCGTTGACTCTTTTAGCTAAATCCCTGAAAATCCTTTTTTGAGGTCCAGAGGAATGCTTGAGCTCAGGACGACGTGATATATCAAAATATAATTTTCCTACGTACTATATATTTAATAAATTTTTTAATAACTAAATTTTTAGAAATATATTTTCTTTTTTTTAATTTAAATAAATTTCCATATATAAGAATTTTTTAAGTATCACGTATGGCGTATGGTGCAATATTGTATTTGAGAGTTCTAGACATACATGATCAAATTTTCACAACTCTCATTTGCTCTAAATCTAAGGCTGCTCCTATTAAGCAAATTTGGTTACCAAGATTGGAATTATGAAGAGCATTACTTTTAGCACGCTTGGTAGATAAGGTCATAACCACGTTATAGTTGAAATTTAATACTATTACTTTATGGACGGACTCAACGATTGTATAATCTTGGTTGAATTCTATACCTACTCGGTGGAAGACATTCATGGCTAATAGAGTCTCAGAGATTCAAACCTTAACTTTTGCATACAAATGGAGGCACATAAGGTCAAACCAAAACCCCCGTTTCATTGCTATTCGTTCATTAGAATTCTCACCTTCATTTTGAGTTTCTTTGATTAATAAAATATCTAAAACAGTTTGCAAAGCTGTAGTTAGCTTGGGAATGATAACATTTCCACTCTCAGAAATGGTTAAAACCCTGTTATTGGGCTCATCGCTTAGTGTGTAAACATTACCTTGATTTCTTAAATTATCGAATTTTGTTTGAGTTGCTTTTGATGCAGCTTTAATTCTTTGTTCAAGTGGATTTTCTCTAGCTATACTGTTTGGAAATTCATCATCAACATCATTTCTCCCCCTATCATAACTTGATGTCATCAACCGTGTTCAATGCTTGCTTTTTCAGCGGGTCAAAAGAGTAACTATTTTCAAACCTGTTTGGTGAGAATTCTCGCGTATGTAAATTTCTTATATGACGTGAAAGAAAATCTTTCCGTGAGAAGCTTTTATAGCACTGCGTACAATCAAACATTATAATAGATGTGTAAAGCTCAACTGGTCTTACAAGATTAATTCTAATTTGTGTTAACGATTACTTATATACTCCGCCACCACAAGCTACTCATTTCTACCACAGCCACATCTGAGCTGCTCATTTTACTTCACGAAGTAGCGGTTCGACCGAAATTGTGTGCGACTGGCAGTCAGTTTACACATTTTTACTCATTTTGCCTCACCGAGTTACACGTTGTTACGCTTTCGATTAACTGAAATTGGGTAGTTTGGAAAAATTAATGAAAAGCTATATGCAAGTATCATTTACATAGTTCACTGTCAGGTGACCCCATACCTACTCAACACCATCTTCACAATACTTGCTCCTGAATATAAGCAATTACATTGCGTTGCCAAGTGGCCCCATACCTACTGGTTTGATTGAATTAATGATAAACATATCTTAGAGAAGAGTTTTGTCAAAATTCAAAGTATAATTTGGTGGAGTTTTAATGTGTTGTAAAATAAAAACAACATTAGAATTTATATGTAAAATATTTAAAAAAAAAATATACATTTACAATATTAAAATTTATGTGTAGACAATAACTTAGAGCGAAAATCAATTCATTTTCACATCTAACAGTTTCCTTAAGGTAATAGTCTGGTAAGGCTCTGTTTTTCATATCTATTTGTACGGGCATTTTTTTCTTTTGAGAAAAAACAAATGAAAAGTTTTGAATTTTTAGTATGTTTTTATTTACATCTTAAGGTACCAAAAAAAAAAATCTTTTGAATAAATTAAATTTTGTTTTATTATTATTATTATCACTTGAAGTTGGCGCCTCAAAAAAAGCCGTAAGATGGCAGAGATATTATGGGGGCCCAAAACCAGGCCCGTACAATGCCAGGCCGACCCTGTCGGAAACTTGATATAAAAACTATACCACGATTTAGTACTTATTTTATACTCCAGTTTCAGAATTTGTACCCGTAAAATGGCAAAGATATTAAGGGGGCGGGGCTGGTAATGAGAAAAATCATACCTTTCAAACACAAAAAGCAAATTAGTTTCAAATTCAAAACACAAAAAGCAAATTAGTTTCAAATTCAAAATTATTGATTTTTTTGACAATTCAAAATTCAAAAAGTACGCGCTGATAAAAAAATTTGCCTTTTGTTGTTTTCTTCTAACAATAAGTGCTTGAAAAAGGCCAACTTCAAAAGGCCAAGTGTACTAATAAATAAATTGAAATGTCATTTTTTTTGTCAATATTTTTTTTATATGTCCACATGCATATTACGTAACTGTTTTATATTTTTTTTTTTTTTGAATAACATTATTTAGTGTTATTTTTCATTTATCACATACCTGTAAAACTGGTTTGTTTTTCACACAGTGCTAAATGAAAGGATTTAACTTTTAATTGGATGAAGTACGTTGTTTGAAATTTTCTTTATTTAAGTGCGTGAGTTCACAATTGAAGTAGCTATATGTGTGTTTTGTGTGAAAACTATACCAGTTATTTTATTGCATATTATCAATATTTTTTTTTATTTACAAGAGTATTGAGAACGACTCGCTTAGATAATCCCCGCTTTGATAACGGCTTTCTTATTCTTGAGGCTTTTCTTTCCTTCTTAATTTCTTTCTTTCGGATTTTCTTCATTTCGTTCAAATTGTCTTACAACTGGTTTGGCAAAAGACGACTAATGAATTGATTACGTAATAATGAATTTCGCCAATAAATCGTGAATCTTCCCTTTCTTCGCTGCGGGTGTTGGACAATGGACGCGCCAATCTGTGTTCCGATGCGTAGCGTGTTTCCTGCCTACACAAACCTGCCGCAGCCAATATGGTCCGTTTTTGGTGGTTTAGTAGCTTATCATCGCATGTGCCGGAAGTTTTAATTTTATTAAGTTAAATTAACATTGTCATAATTCAATTTATTTTTTTTGTGTCGTTTACACTAAGCTTAGGAACAGGGCGTATCCCCTAAACTTTACCACCTATACTAAAATCAAAACAGTGTCAATAATCACGTGAACAAATCGTGTTATTATTCATGTACTTGTATTGTCCTTTTTTATGGATTGTAGGATGAATATTTTGTATAAAGGCTGTTTTACAACCTTACAAACTTCTAATTTAAAGCCATCCATGTATAAATTGTACACTACAATTCTCAAATTATTGAAATTTAATATTACTTTATTATTATTTATTAAATACATATACCTATATATACCGGGTGTTCAAAGCAACTAAGAACATATAAATTTTAATACAGGGAAAATTTGTTAGGGGGCGTCTATAAATTACGTGAGATGTTAAAGAGGGGAGGGGGTTGAGCCAAATCTCATCTAATCTTACGTTGGAGAGAGGGGGGGTCTCCGCAAATATCACGCAATTTTTTTTTGATTGAAACAAAAAAAAATTATACTATTTTGGTCCATTTAATCCAGATTGTACATGCTTAAGATTTAATTTTAAGCGTAATCATAATACGATTGAGATCATTTACTAATTCGTTCGAAAGAAAATAATTTCATTCATACTTCGACGTTATACATGTACTGACTGTCAAACCACCATATTTGTTTTATACCAAATAGCTCAATTTAATCTGAATTTACGGTACAGTGTAGCCCGTCTTTTGTTTTCGTGCCACTGTCAGCCGAACGCGCGACTCGATGAACGAGAGCGTACGAGCTGAGTGGCAGCGACACATGGACAGGTTCTAACCTGCTTTGTTTATTCTTGTAAATGTTTTATTCGACTCAGTGCATGCTCTTACTAATTTAAAATGAGTTATCAAAATTTTTATAACGCATACGTCAAAGGATACGTCCATAAGACGAAGAAGTCCTGTCAGGACGATGTGATAAAATTATGGAATACAGTGAAGTAAAAATTCTCGAAGAAAGAAGAGTTAACACATCACATTCAACATGAGATTGAACGGCTTCTCAGGGAAGCCACTGAGAGGAAAGTTCGGTCTACTTTAGCATTCCTTCAAAAGGTAGGTTAAATATATTTTTTTAAGAAAATACTTTTTTTATATAAACTTTATTGTTACAATTAATAGCATAAAAAAACTGAAATAGTGAAATTCTTGATAAAATATGCTGAATTCATAACTACAGAATATTAGCGCGGTCACTTCCTTTACTGTTTTCACATAATTGAATATTTCTTATTTTTGTGTTAATCTATCTTTTTAATTTATTAGATTCATTTCTTTATTATGATGCTTTGATTTCAGACTAACACTAAGATTTGGACGTTGGCCCTCAACCGGCAGGTTAGTATTCGTCTTTCTTTCTATAGGTGACGTTTTCTTCATTTTGTCCTATTCTAAATAAAAGTTTTCTGCATTTCACAGGCGCTTCGAAACGGAAAAATCAGCCTCTTGTGATCAGCGATGATGAGGATGAAGCTATGTCGAATACTACACCATCCAACGTACGTCCCACTCCAGCACAAGATACTATGAAGAAAAAGATTGCTAAGCTGCATATGGAGCTTGACTTAACGAAAAGGCGCAAAGGGTCTCTTGTAGCTGACGGCGCTGAATTTGATAAAGCATGTAATTTGCGGCGAGAAATTGACATTTGTGAGAAGAAGTTTAAGCTTAAAGAAAAACAGAGAGTGTACTCTATGACGCACAGAAAAAATAAAAAACAAAAAATAATTGAATTATGTTCAAAGAATCCCGATGCAGCTAAGTCGTTGACGCCTCGTGCTGGCCCTGAACGCCCACGTTTAGAAGAAGAACAGTCTGAATTGCTAAAAACAATAAGTGATCTAGCCCTGTTTGGTGCTTCTGCTGAAGAGCGATGTCGTTGTGAGATAGTTCGCACGGTCCATACGCTTTCAGAACTTACAAATAAACTAAGCGAGCTGGGATTTAATATTTCACGAAGTGCTACTTATATTCGACTGTTGCCTAGACGGGCAAATACACAAGAAGCTAAGTGCCATGTAGTGACTGTGCCGGTGAAGCTGACCATCATAAGGCACACCAAGACCAATAATTTTCTGTGGCCTCCATAAAGTCGCTGGAAACGATAGCCTCAGTACTTGGTCCTGACTCCGTAACTTTTTTATCTCAGGATGACAAAGCCCGCGTTCCCATTAGCCTGACAGCAGCAAACAAGCAGGCGCCATTATTTATGCACGTTGAATATAAAGTGTCGTTACCAGATTATGACTTTGTGATTGCTTCGGGGCACAAATTAATTCCAAGCGTGTATGCTTTGTGTGAAGTGAAACCCAATGAGATGGGACGACCGGAAGCTGTTTCATATAGTGGACCAACTTACATAGCAATACGAAGTGGCAAGCACTCTTCATCAACTCCAACTAGTCACGCTCAAGACTTGGACACTCTTTTAACAATTGAGTCTTTTTCCAAATTTATAAAGAATATAGACAGCAAAGTTAAACCTGTTCTTATAATTTCAAGTGACGGTGGGCCTGACGAGAATCCGCGATATCGCAAAGTGATCGCATACGCCATAGAGCATTTTAAACAATATGATTTGGACGCAGTATTTACCGTGACGAATGCCCCTGGTAGGAGCGCACTCAACAGAGTAGAGAGAAGCATGGCTCCACTCAGTCGAGAACTAACGGGCGTTGTTCTTCCCCATGATTCTTTTGGGACACATCTTGATTCAAGCAGCAGAACATTAGACGAAAGTCTGGAAAAAGATAATTTCAAAAAGGCAGGGGATATTTTGGCTGAAATATGGTCTGCAGTGTGCATTGACGGACACGAGGTACTCGCTAAATATATAGACCCGAATAATGACACTTCCAGCGTTCCAGACTTGTCAGCCGAAGAATGGTACACTGAGCACGTTAGAGAGAGTCAATATTTACTCCAGGTACATTGCAGTTGGTTCATATTAAATTTTTATGGGCGCCTATTTCATTTTTTTTAAATTTTTTAACGAGCACGAATATCAACAAATTTTTATTAAGAGTTACGAAGGGAAATTGTTTTTAATTTCTTTCTTAGGTTGTGAAATGCGATGATCAGAAGTGCTGCAGCCCACGCCGGAGTGATCTGCATATGATTCTTCACGACCGTTTTCTGCCACCTCCATACCCTATCACTCAGGTTGATGGACATTTGACAATTCCGGACTTTAAAGAGCATGACGGAAAGTCATTTGCTCCATTTCTAATACACCACTGTCTACCGATTCAACCGCCGAATGCCTTCATGAGCACGCCTTATGATCTCTATTGCCCAAGTGTACGTGATGATTTAGAGAAAAGATGCTGCAGTACATGCGGTATTTACTTTGGATCTATCACAAGAGCTGTAGAGCACAGGCGAGCAGCCCACATTGCACTAGCTAAGCAAGCGCGTATGTTCCGCAAAGTGCGACCCTCACGGATTGTCACAAGACGAGCTAATGAGTTACTGTGCGCAAGCGCCAACGGCTTAGAGTGGCTAGATCAGAACAAAGTTGAAGGAGTAGATGATTTTACTGAAAATCATATGGACATGTTGATTCCAATAGTCTCTCTTGAGACCGCGCATGATTTTCCATGGACTGAATTAGAGTAGATATTCTTTTTTTAATCACAGTAGTTACGATATAAGTATTCTATTGTTAAATTTTTATTACACTTATAACTCTCAGCAATATTGATAACTAGTCGTAAATAAAAGCACGAAGCAAATTTTTTTTTTCTTTTTACAATAACAATCCAACGCGTTTACGTAAGAAACCCACATTTTGAAAAATCTCACGTGAGATTCGTGGATGGGGGAGGGGGTTGAATAAAATGTCACGAAATCTCACCAGGGGGGAGGGAAGGACAGAAAATTCAAAAAAACACCTCACGTAATTTATGGACGCCCCCGTATGGTCAAAGGGTGCTTTATTTTATTATTATTATTAAATATTTAACAAAACTTTAAATAATATCGCGTCAAAATAATGTTTAAAAGTAATTAAAAAACAATAGCAGTAAATTTATTAAGATAACTATAAATAAATCTTAATATAATGTTGGAATATTTATTAACAAATAATACTGGGTAACTTCAAAAATGTAAACTTTACCGCATCGATGCAGCATCATGACTTTTCTGATGCGTCTAATACTACATGATGCGCTACTGATGCTCTCTTGAAACTTGATGCACATTAGATGTTTCTGAACGGGATATTGGCATCATTTAGCCTCTGATTTGGTTATAGATAAGACAGATAATGTAGCATGATAGACTATAAATAATATAGCAATACAGTCCTTGTATAGGTATATTATCTTTGAATTTCAACTTGAACTTACTTGAAATAGAAAGTATTGAAATTATTTGAATAAAACATATTACATACCTATTTTGAGTGCAAGATGTATTCAAATAGTTTAAACAGTTTTAATCAAAGGTAAATACATTCATTTTTTTCAACAATTTGTTTTTCGGAATTATTCCTGTTGGTGTTAATACCTACATAATATGGCAAGTAGTTATAATTCTACATTATACACATTACATGCATCTTGGACACGCATCACCAAATTTCTTGATGCATTGTTTTGACGCATCAAATGCAAAAATGAACTTTTGATTTTTCGTTGTGATGCGTCTGATGCGTTTTTGAACTTTTGACTCTGCTTCATGCAAGCAGTGATGCATTTTTGAAGTTAGCCACTGCTTAGTAGAAAACTGGACACCTACTGTTTGGTTTTCATGTATAATGTAGTACTGGGTATTTATTTATTTCACAAAAACTACAATCAAGTAGGTATACTAACAACATTATAAAATGTGTTTCTATTTATAAAATCATTTTACAGTATTTGTTTATCAGATAACATGTATTTTTATGTGTATTAACTTTAAATGAAGTTAAAATAATAATAAGTAATAAATAATAATTATAAAAAATTATGAAATATTGTCTTCAGCAGTATCGTCTGTGCAGGCATCATCACTGCTTTCGTCGAGATTTATGATTATTTTTTCTCCGAAGTCATCAGTAATATTATCCAAGTGCCACATTTTTTTTTCTATATCTAATACATGTCTAATTGCATCCTGCCAATCTAAATTTGTAATGTTTTTTAACTTTTCTTCCAAAAGAATTTTTACATCTTGTAATTTAAAGGATGTATTATTGCTGGCTACATGTCCTTCCACTTGTCCCCAAATTAATTCTATTGGATTTAGTTGAGAATGTTGAGGAGGTAAGCATAATACAATTACTCCATACTTTTTACCAATTTCTTCAATAGCATATTCAGTGTATATGTCCTTGTGTCTTCTAACAATTTCCAGTAATTCTTTGATACAAGAGTCGGTTTGGTAAGAAATATTTTTTGAATTTTTGAATTTAACCAATCTTGGATATCTTTTTTTCGCCAACTAGTTGTTAGAAACTTGTCTAATTTTCTGGAGTGGTACGATGCATTGTCTATAACAACAACTGATTATTTTTCTAATTTTGTGCATCACACTTTTAAACTATTGCTCATAAACTGTTGCATCCATTTCTTTATGGTAATCGCCGTCTATCAATTTACTTTCAAACAAAAGCAAACCATTTTCTACAAAACCATCTTCACTTCCTATATAGCTTATTATAAGGCGTTTGCCATTACCGGACGGGTTTTTTAATCCTATAGAAAGATCTTCCAAAAAAGCCCGTTTCGCCGTTTTTATAGTTGTGTCAACCCAAAATTTCGATTTTGTATGACCTAAAACAATCGATGGAATTAAATTAGTTAGAATGTAGGTATTATCGACGATTAGGACAATGGAACTATTTGTATATAAATCGCTAACTTACCTGCATTGCACCAGGTTTCATCAGCGTAATATATTTTTTTCCCTTGTCCCAAACCCTTGGATGAGTTCGTCAGCCAGACACGTCGGATGCCAGGAACATCGTTTTTGTTCTTGCAAAAAATTAGTTTTTTGTGAAAATTTCCACTTATTCAAAAATTTTTGCGAAATTTTTTTACACCATTTAAAAGAGGAGAAAAAATTACATAAAAAAGGTCTTTAAACTTTTGTTCTATGTCAACTAGTTTCCGAGGAAAACTATTTTCTCGTATAAGGTGTGAAGTTAGTCACAATCTAAGTACATATTCGACACAATATTTATATATTGTATATATATCGTATACCCGTGTACATATATATGCATACGATCACATAATTATGATACATGTATAAGAGTACATGTATATCGCGCGTACTCTGTCTCAACCTCGTATCTGAAAATTTTTGGACACAAAAGAAACATATTTTAAATCCGTGTTTTCATCACTATGAGCTTAAGATTTATGCTAATTACACCCTTTGATGTTGGCTACCCATATATATATATATATATATATATATATATATATATATATATATATATATATATATATATATATATATATAGTTATGGATTCGATTTATTAAGAATTAAATAAATTAAATAGATCCTATTTCATTTTCTATATTTTATGTAAAATCAATATTCAGCATTTTCTCATCAAACTATTGTACATCAAAAAGTATAATATTCATTTCCTGTAATTTCATGTAATTGTAAAATCAGATATTTTCACACCAAACAAAGAAATCTTATAGATAATTCTGCTGAATTGGACAAACGAATAAAACACGTGCATCCTTTCAAAATTGTATAAATACGATCGACTTATTCGTTTGTTCAAGACTTTTCGTTTAGAATTCGTTTATATCTTGTAATAACGGTATTTGTAAAGCAGATCATTAAAATAAAGTTTTATTTTTTAATTACATTCTTTGAATCAAAAACATATTTGGCGCAGTCGGTAGGATTTTGTTAACATTGTTGAAGAAATTTGGGCTATCGCGAATTGTATTTTGACGCGTTATCAAGACAACAATTCGGTCTTGACGGTTTCTCAAGAAGAGTGATACACATCTCAACAGTGTGTGGATTTTAATCCTTTAACAAAACAAAGAATCTACACGGACATTAAAAAATCAACCGGTCATTTTATAAAAACTGTGAAATTGTGGACAAATTACTGGCGGTTTACCAGTAACGAGTTCAATCCAGGCGGCTTACTTGGACCAGTGGTTTCACAACTGTTCGACAACGGTCAATTGGATCAACACACAATCCAGCAACAACATATCACTGGCGATGAAAGGTGTAATATTGTGCATGTAAGTACATTATATACATTCTTTCTCTTTTTGCGAGTGCTTAATGTCCAAAAAATTTTTTCCTTACCACAAACGAGAGTCTTCCAACACTCCCGGCGCAGTAAACGCAAGTGTTGAAAACACTTCCTCTTCGCTGAATACGATTGAGGAAGTCCAGTTTAGCTTAGTTAATATTAATTTAGAACCAATTAATCTAAATATCGAAACAAATACTGAAAATATTAATAATTGTTCAGATTTAGAAATAAATAATACAAATAATACAATGACGCGGAATGAAGCTAGTGAATATTTAGAAGCTCTAAGATTACCCGATACTATTAAAGATTTAACTCCTTTTGACGGTAACCCACGTCAATTATTTGATTTTATTAGTAACGTAGAAGAAATATTAGCATTAGTACCCAGAATCAATGGGACACCGCAAGGTAAACTATGGTTACGGGCAATTAGAAATAAAATAACAGGTGAAGCTAGCGAAGTACTAAACATGTACGGAACTAGCATAGATTGGGGTTAAATTAAAAGTAATCTTATTTCCCATTACGCAGACAAGCGAAACGAGACTAGTCTAATACGCGACTTACATAATTTACGACAAACAAACCAAACCATTGAACAATTTTACGGTTCAATTATCGAAACATTTTCCGCCATGACAAATTTTATAAAGTTACACGAAACAGACCAGATAATAGTTAGGGCAAAAATTAAGCTGTATTCAGATTTATGTAAGGATGCATTCTTAATAGGACTTAAAGAACCAATAGGTAGTGCCATTAGGGCTCGCCAACCCAAAACCCTTCACGAAGCATTTTCGATGTGTATTCAGGAACAAAATATTTATTACGCTAGAAGTAATTATATTCAAAAGCAACAAATTGCTGTCAAACCAAAACCCAAACCAATTAATTATCCAATTCAATTTTATCATCAACCTGCTAGGCATAACAATTATAATTTCTCTAAACCTACATATCAACCACCTAAACCAGTGCAAAGGCAACTGCCACCGCCCCAACCTCAACAGAATAATTTTATGCAGAGACCTGGACCATCTTACTACACTCCAACACCGATGGACATCGGAAGTAACAGGATTTCAATTAGAAACCCACAACAAAATCAACCAAAACCAATGGGACACTCTTTCTTCAGACAACAAAGTAAACCAACTTTCACCAGTCAAGAAATTCATCACACAGAAGGAGCTCAATATCAACTGGACGAATACGTGAATGAAAATATTCCTCAAAACGCCAGTTGGGAACAGTCTGTAACCGGATATCAAACTGAATGTCAGGAAACGAACGATTATGGAAACTACGACTACTCATACGAAATCGAAGCTGAAATTGACGATGGAAATTTTCAATCGACCTGCCCGAGCAACGAGGATACATAGATCAAAATTTGCATGGCTCAGAACTCCCATATATTCATATCCTACATCCTTCCGGAAAACAATTAAAGTTCCTTATTGACACAGGATCACCAAACTCCTTTATAAACCCCGAATACGTGCACCCCGACGACTTACAAACAACCCAGACTGTTGAAATTAAAACAATTCTAACGACACATAAACTTAATAAACAGTAACATTACCAATCTTTGACGAATTCAAAACACAAGGACAATTAGACTTTATTGTATTTAAATTTCACAACTATTTTGACGGTTTACTTGGGCTTGATATTTTAAGTAAATTAAAAATACAGATAGATACATTTCACAAATGCTTATACACACCTCACACGACAATTAAACTACTATACAAACCAAATTTTATGAGCGGACAATACAAGATTCCACCTAATAACAAAATTATCACTAAACTACCCGTAGACATCCAAAACGGTGACGTAATTCTTCCTGACACATATATAAATAAAAACTTCCTTATCCCTGCCGGTATCTACTTAGCAAAAGATTGGCACATAATTGCTCCTACTATAAATCTTTCTAATTCTCAACAAACCTTCTTCGTCGAACAACCACTAAAAGTTGAGCTACTCCATCATGAAGTAATTGAATTTAACACTCACCAAATAACCCAAGAATACAGCGAATTACCTCCAATTGAATCTCTAATTAGAGTAAACCATCTCAATTCAGAAGAACGACGAAGTATCATATCATTGTGTCGTGAATTTGAAGACATATTTTACAAAGAAGGACAACAACTTACCTTCACCAATCAAATAAAACATAGGATAATAACAAAGGATCATTTGCCAGTTTATACCAAATCATACAGGTACCCACAAATCCATATGGAAGAAATCAAACAACAACTGGACAAAATGCTTAAACAGGGAATCATCCGACCGAGCTTTTCACCATGGTCATCGCCGATTTGGATAGTTCCAAAAAAAATCGACGCTTCTGGAAAACAGAAATGGCGACTGGTCGTCGATTACAGGAAAATCAACGAGAAGACCATTGATGATCGTTACCCAATCCCGAATATCACCGACATCCTCGATAAGCTTGGAAAATGTATGTATTTTACGACATTGGACTTAGCAAGTGGGTTCCATCAAATCGAGGTAGCTCCAAAGGATATTCCGAAAACAGCTTTTTCAGTCGAAAATGGCCATTATGAGTACGTGAGGATGCCTTTTGGATTGAAAAATGCGCCGTCTACATTCCAACGGGTGATGGACAATGTCCTCCGGGAATTTCAAGGCACCATCTGCCTTGTTTATATGGACGACATCATTATTTTCTCAACATCGTTGCAAGAACATATAGAGAACCTCAAGAAAGTATTCCAACGACTAAAATCGGCAAATTTGAAAGTTCAACTCGATAAATCGGAGTTTCTACATCGAGAAATCGCTTTCCTTGGTCACATAGTGACAAGTGCAGGTGTCAAACCGAACCCTGACAAAATTAGAGCAATTACCAACTATCCCTTACCTAAAACCCAAAAAGAGATAAAAGGTTTCCTTGGTCTTTTGGGCTACTACCGTAAATTCATAAGGGACTTTGCCAAAATCACAAAACCGATGACAAAGTGCTTAAAAAAGGGACAAGAAATCAAAATTACACCAGAATATCTGCACTGTTTTGAAACTTGTAAAAAACTATTAACAACAGATCCCATATTGGCCTATCCTGATTTCTCCAAACCTTTCAACCTCACTACTGACGCGAGCAACTATGCGATCGGAGCAATCCTTTCACAAGGACCAATAGGCCAGGACAAGCCCATTTGCTTCGCATCAAGAACGCTAACATCCACCGAGGAGAAATATTCTACAATTGAAAAAGAACTTTTCAATTGTAGAATATCAAAAGAGCAATCGTTTGGGCAACGAAATATTTTCGGCCGTACCTCTTCGGAAGGAAGTTCAAAATCATTACCGACCACAAACCTTTAACGTGGCTCATGTCGTTAAAGGAGCCAAACTCAAAATTAGTTCGCTGGAGATCGAAGCTGGAAGAATTTGATTATGAGATCATCCACAAATCCGGGAAATACAATACAAATGCTGACGCTCTATCAAGAATTAAACCTGAAATAAACATCAACGAAGAACACAACGAAATAAGCTCCATCGAAAATGAAGCACCCTCAAGCGACGCTCAGACTCAGCATAGTGGACAAGAAGATGAAACCGATTACATTCGTATATCCGAAAACCCACTCAACGATTTTAGCGAACAATTAGTTTTGATCATCAGTAGGAATCGTCCGAATAGAATTATCTCAGTCACTTTCAAAAAACGAAGACAAACCTTCCAATTTCCCCAATATACCAATCAAATCCTTGTTAATATATTTAAATGCTACCTTTCCCCTAAAAAACTAACAGCAATTTATTGTGAAGATGAGGAAACATTCCTTAGACTACAAGATATTTACTCTCAATATTTTAGCCGATCAAAACAATTCAGATTAATTCGTTGCACAAAAATTTTAATCGACGTAGAGGACGAAGACGAACAGGATAGAATTATTCAGGAATACCATCAGAAAAGTAATCATCGCGGAATACAAGAAACGTTTTTATATTTAAGACGCGAATACTATTTTCCCTCATTAAAATCAAAAATTTCATTTCATATAAACAACTGTAATATTTGCAATTCCGTAAAATATGACAGACGACCACCGAAAATAAAATATTCATTAACACAAACACCCAAAAAACCTTTGGAAATAATTCACATTGATATATTTTACCTAAATAATGAACATATGTTAACTTTAGTTGACAAATTTTCCAAGTTTGCTCAGGCATACACCTTAGAGTCTAGAAATACGATTCACATAATTTCCCAAATTAGGAAATGTATTGCGAATTACGGTCCACCAAAATTACTAGTTGCCGACTCTGAAAAATCATTTAATTCTATCACATTCAGACAATTCCTTAGCCAAGCAAACATTGAACTACATGTTACATCAATTCGGAATTCAAATTCAAATTCACCTGTAGAACGTTTTCATTCTACCTTGCTAGAAATTTATAGAATAGTTCATAAAGAAAATCCAGAAATGAACCACGAAGATAAATTATCCAATGTCAATAGCCACCTATAATAATTCAATTCATTCGGTAACTAAATTTACACCATTCGAGTTATTTTTTGGTAGGAAATATGATGCTCACTTAGAACCTAACCCAGAAGCAATGCAAAATCATAAGGAACAACTCTATGAAAAAGTAAATAATAGGGTAGAACAAAACAAAATTAAACTCATAGATAAACTTAATAGAGATAGGGAAGATCCAATAGCTTTGAACCCAGGTGATAAAATATTTGAAATACATGAAAGGTGCAACAACAAATTAACACCAAAATTTAAACAAACAAAAGTTAAAGAAGACCATGGAAAAACATTAATCGACGTAAACAATAGAAAACTACACAAACAGAAACTAAAAAGACGTTTAAAATTGCAGGTTAACAATAATAACGACAACAACGACGCAGACAATAGACATACAAGACCTGACCCACAACCCGGGACTTCTCGCGATTAATTTGGGAAATGCAAAATTGATCAAATCTCACTCCAACCTTATTCACATTATTAACTTAGATAATTATAAAGAAAATATCGAAAAACTAAATTCTAATATTAAGCTTATTCATGATGATATAAAATTTAAGGATTTAAAAACTACAGTACAACTGAAATTTAATGAACTCCAAAATAATTTTGAAATGATTTATCCAAGAAAAATTAAAAGGAACAGGCGCGGTCTCATTAATGGCCTCGGATCAGCCATAAAATACATAACAAGAAACATGGGCGATAATGACGCCATAAAAATAAACAATTACATTGAAATTCTAAAAAATAATCAGGATAATATGGCAACACAATTAAATAAGCAAGTAAAAATCAACACTCAAATGATTGATAGATTTAATAAAATAACTGAACACATAAATCAACAACCAGATGTAATTAATGCATACTTAAATCATTTTTCCGGTAATTTAGCAAATGAAGTTAGAAAGAAGGAACATTTAATTAAATATTCTCAGTATTTGACGCAAATAATTTACAATATCGAATACCTAAACTCTCATATCAAAGATGTAATGCAAACAATTAACATGGCTAAACTGAACATTATGCCGAAAAATATTCTAATACCTGACGAATTAGACTATTCTTTAAAATTATTAACCGAACAAAATATTCCTATCAATTCTTTGGAAGAAGTTTATGAATTTCTTAACGTCCAAGCATACTATAACAATACCAACATAATTTTCAACGTTCAAATCCCAGTATTTCATAAACTACCCTTTCGACTCGACTACGTCGAATCAATTCCTAATGTCTATCAAAAAACTATCAAACTTAATAAAAATTATGTACTCGTAAACGGGGAATGTTTGTACTTAATGGAAAAAGCATGTCGAAAAATTTGCAACATCTTCATCTGCGATAACGATCTCACAACATTGACGAAAACCCAGGAAAACCAATGTCTTGGAAACATTCTACTTAACAACGAAGGACACTGTGTCTACACCGAATATCTCAAACAGGAACAACTTAAATTCCTGTTCAACGAGTACTTACTCTTAATCAATTTTCCAAATACGCCATTATCTACGACATGTGGTATTAAGGAACGTGAAATAAATGGGACAATATTAATAAAATTCCACTAGTGCACCGTTACCATAAATGGAATTGTGTACGAAAATAGGAAACAACTATTCCAAAGCAACCTTAGAATCCTACCGCTTCATAACTTATCCATAAACGAAACGAAGTTTGAAGAACCGCTCAACATGGAAAAGCTAAAAAATTATCATACTGAAAACAGAGAAGAAATCCAACTACTGAAAACGCACGGAATCATCCACATTTCCAGCACCTACATCATACTTGGACTTATTATAATCGCTATAGCCGTCATCACATTTGGTTACTTAACGAAGTCAGGAAAACACGAAATTCCAGTCTTGGCCACTACAACCACTACGACCGAGCATCCACAAGCACCGTCAGGCGAAGTAAAACTTCTATGGCCGGCGCTTCACTAAGAGGGGAGGAGTTATGGATTCGATTTATTAAGAATTAAATAAATTAAATAGATCCTATTTCATTTTCTATATTTTATGTAAAATCAATATTCAGCATTTTCTCATCAAACTATTGTACATCAAAAAGTATAATATTCATTTCCTGTAATTTCATGTAATTGTAAAATCAGATATTTTCACACCAAACAGAAATCTTATAGATAATTCTGCTGAATTGGACAAACGAATAAAACACGTGTATCCTTTCAAAATTGTATAAATACGATCGACTTATTGGTTTGTTCAAGACTTTTCGTTTAGAATTCGTTTATATCTTGTAATAACGGTATTTGTAAAGGAGATCATTAAAATAAAGTTTTATTTTTTAATTACATTCTTTGAATCAAAAACATATTTATATATATATATATATATATATATATATATATATATATATATATATATATATATATATATATATATATATATATACTACTCAAAACAAAATAAGGGCCACTCATGTTTTGCTGCATAAGTTTATTTTTATATAAGTTACAGTATAAGGTATGCTTACATTTAATTAAAGAACTAATTTTTTACTAAATAAAATTAATTTTAATAAGATTAAATAAAAAATTAATCCATAAAATCATTTTTTTTAGGATTTTATCATTTTTATAGTCATTTTTACAGTCATCAACAAACGTTCACGCTTTGAGTAAAAGCACACATTATGCAACTTTTCGGTGATTTAATATCGAGTATGCCCTCCCCTTTTTAAAACACATTCTTGAAGCCTCCTCGGCATGCTTTCAATGAGATGCCTAACGGTTTCATCAGGAATCTCCTCCCAACATCTTCTCAAGACATCAATCAGTTGTTGTTGGGTGTGCACATCCTCTCCGGTTGCTCTGACTCGCCGTTTTAATTGATCCCAAAGATGTTCTATTGGGTTCAAGTCAGGGCTATTTGCAGGCCACGGTAAAACCTGTATATTAGCCTCCCTAAGGACAGTTGTCGTCGCTCGAGCGGTATGGGGCATTATCCTGCATCAGGATAAATCCGTCGGCCGCTCGTTGTGCAAAGGGGATCACATGGGGTCTGACAACCTGTTCGATATAACTTTGAGCCGTTACAGTACCCTCGTTCAGGAAAACAAGCTCAGTTTTGCCTTGCAAACTAATTCCACTCCAGACCATGACATTAGGACCGCCAAATCTGTCGCGTTCATGAATGTGACGATCAGAAAACCTTTCCCCACTTCTTCTCCACACTCTTACACGTCGATCATCACTAAAAAACTTCACCTTGCACTCATCCGTGAAGAGTACGTGACGCCATTCCTCCAAGCCCCATTCAAGGTGTTCACGTGCAAATCTTAAACGGTTTGCACGATGCGCTCCGGTCAGTTTGGTACGGATTACTGGTCTTCTTGAACGTTGTTGGTCTTCATGCAAACGATTTCGTATGGTCTGATTACTGACAACAGTACCAGTAGATCGATGTAAGCGATTTTGCAGAGTACCTGCGGTAACAGTCGGCTCACGTCGTGCACACAGTCGAATGTAATGGTCTTCACGGGCAGTGGTAGCACGAACTCTTCCTGAGCCACGGCGCCGGGTTACACTACCGGTCTGCTGATACCGATTCCAAACATTTTGAATAGCCCTTCGTGAACAACCCAACTGCAGAGCCACGGAACGTTGAGATTGACCCCCCTCAATCATCGTTACGGCTCTGGTAGCAGTAGCTTCGTCCATATGGTGTCGAATTCTCGGCATTGTAAAAATAAATGATTGAATAACACGCCAAACTTCAAAAAACAACCTCAGCAATCAATAATCTAGCCCAAACTGATTTAAAATCAAATTCAAAAAAATAAGTAAAACTAATCACTTGACGCTGTGCGAGACAAAAAAACGTTTAAATCTTCCCCTCAACAATATAATATCACTTAAACCTAACTGTTATCATTTACTCAACCACTTAATATCATTACAACAGTCATTTAGAAAAGTTATTTTGGCGTGGATCGACATAAATCAGTTTTAAAATACAAACTTTCAAGTGGCCCTTATTTTGTTTTGAGGAGTATATATATATATATATATATACTCCTCAAAACAAATATATATATATATATATATATATATATATATATATATATATATATATATATATATACATATATATATATATATATATATAGATAAGTATATATGTAAATACAGTATTTAATATGTTTTTTGTGGGTCCTAAAATATGTAGCTTTTGATATACGAGGTAGAGACAGCCAACGCGCGATGTGTGGGTGTCTGGTGATGGTATTTTTTAATTCAAAAATTGCTATTTACTTCAGAGAAAGCCACCATATTTTAGCGAATTACCAGAATGGAATTCAACTATTACAGCCACTGTCACGATGCGACTTGAGCCCGGGACTATGGCAGAAATTTGTTTTGAGGTCCCTAGAAACCGAAAATAATATTCACTAAAGTTTATATATATATATATATATATATATATATATATATATATATATATATATATGTATAACAGATATATGTATATATTTATGTATCAGCACAATAACTCTCTAACAAAACTTTCTAGGTTTACGAAATTTGGTGAGAACGTTGGAAGTCCAAAAATCTTGGATGACTTCTTCAGCCAGACATGTCGGATGCCAGGAACATGGTTCTTGTTCTTGCAAAAAATTTGTTTTTTGCCAAAATTTGCTATAATTTAAAAGTTTTTGTCACATTTTTTTTACACCATTGCAAAGACGGAAAAAAATCATTTAAAAAAGGTTTTTGAACTATTATTCTAGGTTAGCTAGTTTTTGAGAAAATAAGAAAAAAAAGTCAATTTATTATTTTATGGAGATACAGTATAACACCGATAATGGAAACATCAGTTTTGGAAATTTTTTGAGAGCATCAAATTACTCTCAAAATTTTTTGAGAGTATCAAATTGAGAGCATCAGAGGCAACATCACTTTTGGAAAGTTGCATCAAAAATGTCAAGTATTTATCAAAAAATTTCCAAAATTAATGTTTCCATTATCGGTGCTATACTGTATCTGTAAAAATGGAGCCAAGTACTTTTTGTGTTGATGCTTCAATATTTATTTAAAATACCCCTGTCGCAGCATCCTACATAACATAGCGAATTTCCATTTACAAAAGTACGTTTTTCTAGGAAACTAGTTGACATAGAGTAATTGTAAATAATAAAAAACTTCTTTATAAGGTGAGTACGCATGCTCCTCCAGTTTCGTAATACTCTCATCGAGCTCACCCCCACCAGTACTAATTTGCAAAATATTATTCATTTCTTCGTTTCTTCAAAACTAATCCGTATGGCCGTATGTATTGTTGTAGAAATTTTGCGTTCGCTAGCGTTAATGGCGGCTTTGTCGACAATCCGCACTAGTTGACGGTAAGTTGTAAACTGTGTGACTGCGTCGGTTTATCGTCGTTAAATACCAATATGTCTTATGCCGGTTTTAAATGTAATTTTATGATTATTGTTTCGCCTCGAAAATTAACGGGCTTACCGTCTTGATCCACAACGCGTAGCACTAGAGATGTTATCCATGGAACGCTTACAGGCATATAAATGATTGTAGTTGGTCTCTCGCTTATTTTATACCCAGGCTCAACCTGGATAGAAAACAAATAAATATTATGCGCTCGGACGTTGTTCAAATAACTGTTTGTCGTAATATTCGTCTCAATTTGCACCAGATTGACTTTCATAATATTTGCCGGTTTATCTGAATAATGAGTATGACCTGCTTCGAGTTTTCGTTTATTAAAACCCAGCAGTAAACCGATCGTTCGTTCTTTATCAAAATGTATTGTTTCCGTGCACTTTATCGAATTTTTCAACGTGTTGTTAATTGCATGTAATATAAGTTGTGCATTAGCACCTACTCCACTCGGTGTTAACATATTATCTATATACGCTTCCAAATCTTCTAAATCGTAATTGCCGATAGGTATCTCGATGCAGTATGGTTCATGATTAGGATCAGTACTAAAATAAAACAAATTATTCGTTTCATCAACATTTGGCACTGAGTTATAAGTTTCGAAATTCACCAGTCCGCAGACGTATTCACCCACTAATTCTATAGGCGGAAAATACTCAGCACTGAGTGTTGAAGTATCACCGCTTAAGGTTAGTGTGAATGACATGGTGTCTAATACGTAAATGAAACAAAGTAGTAATATACAACAATATTTATTTACATAAATAGATTTTTATTACATTTATAACTTTTTACTTTTTTACATAGAACACTAGAAGCCAACTAACATAAAAAAGTGAAATTCGCTTGGAGTCATTTGTAAGCCAGTCACAGCTTAAGGCATTAGTCCGTCAGTAGTCGTCGTCGAGTCAACACACCATTATATTAACAATATACCCATTGTTAGTTGAGCACGTTGAACAGCTCTCTCTGGTAATACGTGTGATGTGATTGTATGCGTGTATACACATACTACTACAAAAAACCAAACTAATACACTGCAAACAGTGTGTATGTACACAAACAGACTACGTTACAAACTCATTACAAGTGGAACAGAGGCAAAGCCAATCTAGTTTGTCCCCTTGCTTTTTTACTTATTACTTATTACTTTTTTTTCTTTTGATTTCATAGCATTCGTTACGGCCCAAGCAGCAGCTCGTTCACCAAAACTTGCGTCTGATGATTTAACTCACGCTTTGTCATCTAAAATTAAATCAGCCTTGTGTCGATCGTTGATATCTTTGAACTGTGAATAGGCGATATCGTGTTCTTTACATGCAGCGTCCAATTTATTCATACCGGGGTCGCCTCGTAATAATCGTTCCCGTAGTCGCGTACCAGGTCCACAATACTGATAACCGGGTATATGTAGTTCAAATGGTAACTTGTTAATTGTAGAATTTATTAATCCGCGATTTGATGTGTTTGCACCGCTTGTCTGCCTGCAACTAACAGCTCGTTGTTTTCGCACAGACATTTTAAGGTGAATTGAAAATAAAAAACATATGTAAACTATTTTATAGATATTATAAATAAATTAAAATTCTACATAAGTTGTTAGTATACGAAATAGTCTAATTCGATCAACATCGGTGAGATGTCGTCGTTCATCAAACAATGGAAAACGCTGCCAATAGTTAATTTTGAATTTTCCTCCAACAACAACAACAAGAAAAATGGTCCGTTACTACCGAACAGCATTAGAGCAATCATTTGTGGCCCGAGTGGTGGTGGAAAGACTTCGCTGCTTATTTCACTAATACAGCACCCCGACGGTCTAGCGTTTGAAAATATATATATCTATTCCAAATCACTGCATCAGCCAAAATATGAATATCTGAAACAAAGTATTAAACTTGGCAAAGGTATGGGTTATTTTACATTCTCCAATAACGAGGATGTGATACCACCAATGGATGCTCTACCAAATTCATTGATAATATTTGATGATGTGTCTGCGCGGGAGAAAAAGGCTATAATAGAAGAATATTTTTGTCACTCTCGACACTACAACGACGATTTCTTTTACCTAACACAAACGTATACAGCAACACCCAAACACAACGTACGGGACAATACAAATTTTATTGCTGTTTTCAAACAAGATGATCTGAATCTTAGACATATTTATGATGATCACATCAATTCCGACATGTCTTTCACAGGGTTCAAAAATCTATGTCAAGAGTGCTGGCGAGATAAATATGGATTTTTAACCATTTGTAAGGAGGACGATATTCACAACGGCAGATATCGAAACAAGCTTGATAGCTTTTGGAGAGGATACTGATCAACCAGTGTTAATAACTGGTTACAACAGACTGTTAACCGCTATTAACCAGAGCAATAACTGGTCAGTAACTGATCAGTAACTGATCAGTAACTGGTCAGTAACTGCTTTTAACCGACCTGTTGTATAAATAAATAGCTGTCTAAGATATAGATTCAGTTCTTGAGTGACTGTTGTATGAAACAGTTGTCAAAATGGATAAGAAGAAGGAGCTTGTTAAAAAGAGTATTATAAAAACAGCAAGCAATATACGAAAAAAATTTAAAGCCTTGCGATCTGGGAAGGTGGAGTCAAACATGTTGGTACAAACCACGGTGGAACCAGTCATTGCACCACTCAAAGAAATAGCCACAAAATTAATTGAGAAAAACAATCAACCTATCAAAGTCGAAACGAAAGAAGAACAGACACAAGTATTGGATACGTTTACACCTAAAATTAAAAAGAGAAAGCAAAAGTATTACTATTTACCAACGAAAGAGGAAGAGCTGGATGACGAGTTGGAGGAAGAACCAGATTTCACAGAAGATGTTTTTGAATCGTCTCTGATAGAAAAACAAAATGAATTTGAAACACCAAAACTCCCCGGATCGGCACAGAGTGTTGCTAGAAAATTGATGACGACAAGGGTAATGTCTGAAAAGTTTGGACCAATAGCAAGAAAATACTTACAGCTATACCTTCAGCCAAATAGCGGTATTGATACAGTATACGGACCGTACAAAAAAATGACGAATGGATGATTGGAAATCAACCGTTTCAAATAGACGGTGATGATACAATAATTAATGGTATTACGTATAAAGGAACACCCGGTTTATATGAGTTGATTTTCATGAAAGTACCAAAACGAAATGGATATCGCACCGAAGATTTAAATGAGTACAAACGAATTTTAAAACAAACAAATGCGCATCGACAAAATCACAGTCCAAATCAACAAATTAAAGGCAGCTCGAGTTATAAATATCGAAATATTATTAGTGAAATGGTGCCGATTCCAAGATCAATTCCAAGATATAAAACACGAAGTCGTATGGCTAGTACTCCTACATTTGGGACGGGATTGATGCAGTTCAACGATATGAAAAAGGAGCATATATACTGGAACGACCCCAACGAATTAGTTAGTCGCTTACAGTTACTCGTAGGATCAACCTACGCTGGACACACAGCCCACGAGAACGAAATTATCTCAATCTTAGAAGAGCTGATGGAGGCTGGTTTTATTGAACATGGATAGATTTGGCCGTACGTGTCACAAAAATATAAGAATCGATAGATTTGGCCGTGTGCATGACAAAAGCATTAAGAAAGAAGTTCTTAAGTCCATTGGTTTGAAGATGACTAATATGGGAAATTATGATATTGGAAATAGACGGCTAACAAATGTAAGGGACCCGGCTGATGATGATGTTGTGAATCTGAAATTTTTAAAAAGTTTTGAAATGGAGAAATTTTCCGAATTGACAGAAACAGTTGAAACGAACAAAACACAAATTGAAAATGCTGTATACAAGCTGACTCAGGCAGTAGAGCTTTTTATGACGCATAAAACAACGATAAATCAGAAAATGTCCACATTTAATCTTCGAATATCAAGGATTGAAGAACATCTTGATGAATTACTGAAATACATTGAGCGTATTAAGAAAAATGAGTAAACTACAGGTGGTACGTGAATTACATAGGCCCGCACGGAAGAATTTCCCACGTAGACGTGTTATTGTAAAAGGAATTGATGATCTATGGCAGTGTGATTCAATTGATATGAGTGCTTACGCTTCTGTAAATAAAAATACCATTTTTTACTAACAGCGGTTGATGTCTTTTCTAAGCGAGCATGGTGTGTACCGGTTAAAAATAAAACTGTAAAAGAAGTGACAGCCGCATTTGAATCGATACTTAAACAGGCTCGTGTTCCGAGAAATTTACACAGCGACGATGGCAAGGATTTTTTAATCACCTGTTTAAAACGCTCATGAATAAGTACGATATTAACCACTACTCGACATTTTCAACAAAAAAAGCATCAGTGGTGGAAAGATTTAACAGGACACTCAAGACCGAAATGTGGAAAATGTTTAGCTACAACGGATCATATCGATGGATTGGTATGTTGGACAAACTGGTAGATGATTACAATTCGCGTAAGCACAGAACAATTAAAATGCGACCTCGTGAAGTAACACCAAGCAAGGAGAATATGCTTCTGTCGACCGTCTATAATTATGGGAAAATTGCACCCAAACCAAAATATAAAGTTGGTGATTTTGTTCGTATAAGCAAATATAAATCCCATTTCGAGAAGGGTTATCAACCATCATGGACAACGGAACTGTTTAAAATAATTAAAATACAGTTAACCAATCCAGTTAGGGGGCGTCCATAAATTACGTGAGGTGTTTTTTTTGAATTTTCTGTCCTTCCCTCCCCCCTGGTGAGATTTCGTGAGATTTTATTCAGTCCCCCCATCCTCGAATCTCACGTGAGATTTTTAAAAATGTGGGTTTCTTACGTAAACGCGTTGGATTGTTATTGTAAAAAGAAAAAAAAATTTGCTTCGTGCTTTTATTTACGACTAGTTATCAATATTGCTGAGAGTTATAAGTGTAATAAAAATTTAACAATAGAATACTTATATCGTAACTACTGTGATTAAAAAAGTGCGGTCTCAAGAGAGACTCTTGGAACCAACATGTCCATATGATTTTCAGTAAAATCATCTGCTCCTTCAACTTTGTTCTGATCTAGCCACTCTAAGCCCTTGGCACTTGCGCATAGTAACTTATTAGCTTGTCTTGTGACAATCCGTGAGGGTCGCACTTTGCGGAACATACGCGCTTGCTTAGCTAGTGCAATGTGAGCTGCTCGCCTGTGCTGGGTAGCGATTCTTGAAAAGTGAATTAAAGTGAAGTGGAATGGAATAGCTGAGAACGGAACCAACGGAAATATGTATATTTTTATAAGTTGGTAGGTATACATTATTGTGATAATGGGTACTCTATCGACGAAATTGATTACTAATAAGAGGAGGTATTATTTATGGTACACAATATTCATTTCCGGTTACATATTATGTGGAATTTAAAAAATTAATTTTATAAACATTCATCATTTTATTGCCATCTTTCACTTTTTTTCTTGTATTTTAATTATTTTTTATCTTTTATTAATTTTTTTAATTTAAATTATATTATATTTTATGGATATATTATGATATATTTTCCTTTTTATAATAGTAGTTAATAGTAGAAATAAAATTTCGACATAACCTTGTTTTGTAGTAGTAGCGTTTGTTTTTGTTTCTTAAGTAATTTTATTTAGTTTTTAATTATTATTTTTTTTAAATCAAGAAAGCATTTTGCGCTTCGATGAGGCAAATTTAAGAATATTAGGAAAAAATATTATGATGATTAAGAAATTTTTTTTTGTTTTAATGCTAATTTATATATCAAAATGTTTAAATAATATATACATATAATGATAACTTATTATTGCTAAAAGATACAGATAAGGAAATTTTATATTCGCAAAGGACATTTAAAGAGCAATTTTTTTAAGCTATCACACGTTAATTTAGAAGTTGATTTAAAAAAGAAAAAAAATTGTCACGGCGCCAACGTCGCGTAGCTTCTTTCATTACGATGAATGTAGCATTGGTTGCTGTCTTTACTAACGTTATGTGATTTCACAATTCTTTCAAACATTATGGTTCTTGTCTTTGCTGACGTTATTAATTGAACTGTTTCTTTATCAACGTAAGGAGCTACGCGACGTTGGCGCCTCAAAAATTTTCTTTCGCCCCATCGAAGCGTGGAATTCTTTTTTTAAAAGCTTTTATTTAACTTGGTATGTTAGTATGTTGGTTTAGATCAAATCTTGGAATCAATATTTAGACAGGTTTTAATTGAGCTAGAGGTTTCAAATTTTGCATACGTGTCTAACCTTGATGACAATGCAATATTGTATAATTAGTTTTTCCCTAATTCGCCCCAAAGCAAAATTGTTGATTTTTAGTCCTATGCAACTTTTTGACATTTCGAATTGTCAAATATTGTCCATTGATTTTACATTGCAATTTTTTGTTTCCATAGTTATGTCTGATTAGGGTAAATTAACAGATTAAAATATAGGTAAAACAATTACTTCTTTAATTTTTTTTTTAAATTAATTGTAATCACACTAAAAAGTAAAAAATAAAATAAAGTAAAAAAAATGTTTTTTTAAGAAAAAGCTTTTATTTAAAAATGGGCTAAAAAAATAAAAATAAAATAACTTTTGAGTGAAGTTTGAAGCAATCTGCAACATAATTTATAAAAGCTTGAGGCGTTTAATAAAATTTGGTAACTACTGAAAAGTGAAATAGCTACACTTATATCCAAAACCGAAAAAATTAATGATAACGCCTCAAGCTTTCATAAATTATATTGCATATTGCTTTAAACTTCACTCAAAAGTTATTTTATTTTTATTTTTTTAGCCCATTTTTAAATAAAAGCTTTTGCTTAAAAAACATTTTTTTACTTTATTTTTTTAATTCTATAATTAGAAAGAAAAAAATTAAAAACATCCAAAAAGAAAAAAAATTTCGCGGCGCTAACTTCATTTAGCTAATGTAAGATCAATGTTTAAGCAATAAAGTTAAAAAATATTAGCACACTCAAGAAGGAACCGGCTTGAAATGTTTTTCGCTATAATACAAATTTTTCTAATATCTATGACATATTTCCTTCTTTGTCTTAGTACTCAGTGGGCCATAATTACAAAAAAGAAAATAATAATAATTAAAAACTAAATAAAATTACTTAATAAACAAAAACAAACGCTACTACTACAAAACAAGGTTATGTGTAAATTTTATTTCTACTATTAACTACTATTAAAAAGGAAAATAGGTGTATCATAATATATCCATAAAATATGATATAAATTAAATAACAAAAATTAATAAAAGATAAAAAATAAATAAAATACAAGAAAAAAAGTGAAAGATAGCAGTAAAATGATGAATGTTTATAAAATTAATTTTTTAAATTCCACATAATATTTAACCGGAAATGAAAATTGTGTACCATGAATAATACCTCCTCTTATTAGTAATCAATTTCGTCGATAGAGTACCCATTATCACAATAATGTACACCTATCAACTTATAAAAATATACATATTTCCGTTGGTTCCGTTCTCAGCTATTCCATTCCGTTTCACTTTAATTCACTTTTCAAGAATCGCTACCCTGGACAGCTCTTGTGATTGGTTAAAGTAAATATCGCATGTACTGCAGCATCTTTTCTCTAAATCATCACGTACACTTGGGCAATAGAGATCATAAGGCGTGCTGATGAAGGCATTCGGCGGTTGAATCGGTAGACAGTGGCGTATTAGAAATGGAGCAAATAACTTTCCGTCATGCTCTTTAAAGTCCGAAATTGTCAAATGTCCATCAACCTGAGTGATAGGGTATGGAGGTGGCAGAAAACGGTCGTGAAGAATCATATGCAGATCACTCCGGCGTGGGCTGCAGCACTTCTGATCATCGCATTTCACAACCTAAGAAAGAAATTAAAAACAATTTCCCTTCGTAACTCTTAATAAAAATTTGTTGATATTCGTGCTCGTTAAAAAATTTAAAAAAAATGAAATAGGCGCCCATAAAAATTTAATATGAACCAACTGCAATGTACCTGGAGTAAATATTGACTCTCTCTAACGTGCTCAGTGTACCATTCTTCGGCTGGCAAGTCTGGAACGCTGGAAGTGTCATTATTCGGGTCTATATATTTAGCGACTACTTCGTGTCCGTCAATGCACACTGCAGACCATATTTCAGCCAAAATATCCCCTGCCTTTTGGAAATTATCCTTTTCCAGACTTTCGTCTAATGTTCTGCCGCTTGAGTCAAGATGTGTCCCAAAAGAATCATGAGGAAGAACAACGCCCGTTAGTTCTCGACTGAGTGGAGCCATGCGTCTCTCTACTCTGTTGAATGCGCTCCTGCCAAGGGCATTAGTCACGATAAATACTGCGTCCAAATCATATTGTTTAAAATGCTCTATGGCGTGTGCGATCACTTTGCGATATCGCGGATTCTCGTCACGCCCACCGTCACTTGAAATTATAAGAACAGGTTTAACTTCGCTGTCTATATTCTTTATAAATTTGGAAAAAGACTCAATTGTTAAAAGAGTGTCCAAGTCTTGAGCGTGATTAGTTGCAGTTGACGAAGAGTGCTTGCCACTTCGTATTGGTATGTAAGTTGGTCCACTATATGAAACAGCTTCCGGTCGCCCCATCTCATTGGGTTTCACTTCACACAAAGCATACAGGCTTGGAATTAATTTGTGCCCCGAAGCAATCACAAAGTCATGATCTGGTGACGACACTTTATATTCAACGTGCATTAATAATGGCGACTGCTTGTTTGCCGCTGTCAGGCTAATGGGAACGCGGGCTTTGTCATCCTGAGATAAAAAAGTTACGGAGTCAGGACCAAGTACTGAGGCTATCGTTTCCAGTCCAGAGTTTTAAACAGAAATTAAAATTTAAATAAGTTATAATATTGAAAATAAAGTTGAACTGTAAATATCGGTATAATCATTTAAAAGGTGATCGGAGCTATGTTTATTTATTTCTATTGCTTCTAGGATTGTTAACTTCTGTCCTTTGCTTGCCTCGTGTAACACAGTAATTTCCCGTTCCGGTGTGTGTCCGGTGTCTATTAAGTGCCTCGCAAAAGCAGAGTCGGATTTCTTATTTCTATATGACCTAAAATGCTCTGCTCTCCGGGTTTCAAAGTTTCTGCCAGTTTGACCGATGTAAAAACCATTACAATCTTGGCAGTTTAATTGGTAGATGCCCGATATTTTAAGTTTATCAATTTTTGTTTTATTGTTATATATTAAATTTCCTAGATTAAAGCCTGATTTAAATGCTATATTTAAATCAGGTACAAATTGGCGTCCTTGGACGTACGTAGTATGTTCACCAATATTTCTACCAAGGAGTGTCTAAACTTGATTAGCGAAATAATAAACAATAAGATAAAAAATCCAGTAAAACAATCCGAGTTAATAAATACCTTTACTACAATTTTAAAACAAAATTACTTTGAGTTCGGCAATAAATTCTTCCGACAGACAAGTGGCCTTTCAATGGGGTCACCTCTGAGCCCTCTGTTGGCAGAAATTTATATGTCGAACTTAGAAGAAATAATAATGAATAATACACTAACCAAACAACATGTAAAATTTTGGTATAGATACGTGGATGACATAATTATAGGCTTCGATGGATCGATTCGCCAGTTAGAAAAATTTGTAGAGTCATTAAATTCATTAGATCCAAAAATTCAATTTGACTTAGAGGTAGAAAAAGATAATAGTATAAACTTTTTAGATTTGACTATAACCAAAATTAACAATAAGCTTGATTTCAATATATATAGAAAACCATCTTACTCAAGTATTACAATTCCAAATGATTCAATAAGTCCGTATCAACATAAAGTGGCAGCCTACAATTCAATGATCCACAGCGCGTTTAATATACCTTTGTCGGAAGGAAATTTTAAAAAAGAAATAAATAATATTAAAATAATAGCGAATAATAACGGATATAATTCAAACCTAATCGATAAATTAATAGCTAAGAAAGAATTTAAGCAAATCTTAAAAGAAATTTACCCCTCCGTTAAACCAGAACCAAAAACTAACTTTATAACATATTTTGGTAAAATATCAGATAAAATTAAAAAAATTCTAGCGAAATCAAACATAAATATAGCATTTAAATCAGGCTTTAATCTAGGAAATTTAATATATAACAATAAAAGAAAAATTGATAAACTTAAAAAATCGGGCATCTACCAATTAAACTGCCAAGATTGTAATGGTTTTTACATCGGTCAAACTGGCAGAAACTTTGAAACCCGGAGAGCAGAGCATTTTAGGTCATATAGAAATAAGAAATCCGACTCTGCTTTTGCAAGGCACTTAATAGACACCGGACACACACCGGACACACACCGGAACAGGAAATTACTGTGTTACACGAGGCAAGCAAAGGACAGAAGTTAACAATCCTAGAAGCAATAGAAATAAATAAACATAGCTCCGATCACCTTTTAAATGATTATACCGATATTTACAGTTCAACTTTATTTTCAATATTATAACTTATTTAAATTTTAATTTCTGTTTAAAACTGTATTCACTGTATTATTGTCTTTTTGTCATTTTCAAGTTCAATCTTTTGCCACGTGTTTATTTGCCTCTTGTCACATGTAATGTAATCTTGTTTTTCTTGACTTTTGGATTCTCCAATCACTCCCACCCTTTCCACTTCCACATCACAGACCACTCCCCCTTAATAAGTATAGGTAGATAAAATTAGTATATAAGGCATGTAAAGAATGTAATATCTATTCTGTTTGAAAATGAACTGAAGGTTCGAAACAATATTGTCACAGTTTCAAAATAAAAGTGGTATTTTTGCGAAGTAAAATATTTGTTTATTATTTACAAATATGGAATACCATAAAGTAACGCTCAAATTTATTAATATAATAAAGTTTATATAAAAAAAGTATTTTCTTAAAAATATGTATTTAACCTACCTTTTGAAGGAATGCTAAAGTAGACCGAACTTTCCTCTCAGTGGCTTCCCTGAGAAGCCGTTCAATCTCATGTTGAATGTGATGTGTTAACTCGTCTTTCTTCGAGAATTTTTGCTTCGCTGTATTCCATAATTTTATCACATCGTCCTGGCAGGACTTCTTCGTCTTATGGACGTATCTTTTGACGTATGCGTTATAAAAATCTTGATAACTCATTTTAAATTAGTAAGAGCATGCACTGAGTCGAATAAAACATTTACAAGAATAAACAAAGCAGGTTAGAACCTGTCCCTGTGTCGCTGCCACTCAGCTCGTACGCTCTCGTTCATCGAGTCGCGCGTTCGGCTGACAGTGGCACGAAAACAAAAGACGGGCTACACTGTACCGTAAATTTAGATTAAATTGAGCTATTTGGTATAAAACAAATATGGTGGTTTGACAGTCAGTAGATGTATAACGTCGAAGTATGAATGAAATTATTTTCTTTCGAACGAATTAGTAAATGATCTCAATCGTACTACGATTACGCTTAAGATTAAATCTTAAGCATGTACAATCTGGATTAAATGGACCAAAATAGTATAATTTTTTTTGTTTCAATCAGAAAAAAAATTGCGTGATATTTGCCGAGACCCCTCCTCTCTCCAACGTAAGATTAGATGAGATTTGACTCAACCCTCTCCCCCTCTTAAACATCTCACGTAATTTATGGACGCCCCCTTAGGTACTTATTAGAAGATTACCACGGTAACCCGATTAAAGGAGGCTTCTACCAAGAAGAATTACAAAAAGCCAAATATTTTGACGTGTATTTAATAGAAAAAGTATTGAGAAAATCAAAACATCGAGCATACGTGAAATGGTTGGGTTTTCCTAACAGCTCCAACAGCTACGTTGACATAAAAGACTTGAAATAATTTACTAACACCAGCAGTGTATAAATAAGGTGCGACGAATCAATTTCCATTCATTCTTGACATATAAGTTAAAAGAACATTATCAACAATGGCAACAGTAGAAAAATCCATCGATGACTTGAGAACAATGGAAGAAAATCGTGTGCAACACCGAATGTTGAGCAAAATGCTGGATAAAGCCATTAGGCTACGTAATGTGGATACAATCAATTGTATAGCGATGAAAGAGCGTAATCTTTTCTATCCTGGAAAAACAACATTTGGAATTAAACACAATACATCAGAAGAAGTATTGAATATATACTCCTCAAAACAAAATAAGGGCCACTTGAAAGTTTGTATTTTAAAACTGATTTATGTCGATCCACGTCAAAATAACTTTTCTAAATGACTGTTGTTATGATATTAAGTGGTTGAGTAAATGATAACAGTTAGGTTTAAGTGATATTATTGTTGAGGGGAAGATTTAAACGTTTTTTTGTCTCGCACAGCGTCAAGTGGTTAGTTTTACTTATTTTTTGAATTTGATTTTAAATCAGTTTGCGCTAGATTATTGATTGCTGAGGTTGTTTTTTGAAGTTTGGTGTGTTATTCAATCATTTATTTTTACAATGCCGAGAATTCGACACCATATGGACGAAGCTACTGCTATCAGAGCCGTAACGATGATTGAGGGTGGTCAATTCAACGTTCCGTGGCTCTGCAGTTGGGTTGTTCAAGAAGTGCTATTCAAAATGTTTGGAATCGGTATCAGCAGACCCGTAGTGTAACCCGGCGCCGTGGTTCAGTAAGAGTTCGTGCTACCACTGCCCGTGAAGACCATTACATTCGACTGTGTGCACGACGTGAGCCGACTGTTACCGCAGGTACACTGCAAAATCGCTTACATCGATCTACTGGTACTATTGTCAGTAATCAGACCATACGAAATCGTTTGCATGAAGACCCACAACGTTCAAGAAGACCAGTAATCCGTACCAAACTGACCGGAGCGCATCGTGCAAACCGTTTAAGATTTGCACGTGAACACCGTGAATAGGGCTTGGAGGAATGGCGTCACGTACTCTTCACGGATGAGTGCAAGGTGAAGTTTTTTAGTGATGATCGACGTGTAAGAGTGTGGAGAAGAAGTGGGGAAAGGTTTTCTGATCGTCACGTTCATGAACGCGACAGATTTGGCGGTCCTAATGTCATGGTCTGGGGTGGAAGTAGTTTGCAAGGCAAAACTGAGCTTGTTTTCCTGAACGAGGGTTCTGTAACGGCTCAAAGTTACATCGAACAGGTTGTCAGACCCCATGTGATCCCCTTTGCACAACGAGCGGCCGACGGATTTATCCTGATGCAGGATAATGCCCGAGCGCATACCGCTAGAGCGACGACAACTGTTCTTAGGGAGGCTAATATACAGGTTTTACCGTGGCCTGCAAATAGCCCTGACTTGAACCCAATAGAACAACAACTGATTGATGTCTTGAGAAGATGTTGGGAGGAGATTCCTGATGAAACCGTTAGGCATCTTATTGAAAGCATGCCGAGGAGGCTTCAAGAATGTGTTTTAAAAAGGGGAGGGCATACTCGATATTAAATCACCGAAAAGTTGCATAATGTGTGCTTTTACTCAAAGCGTGAACGTTTGTTGATGACTGTAAAAATGACTATAAAAATGATAAAATCCTAAAAAAATGTAATTATGGATTAATTTTTTATTTAATCTTATTAAAATTAATTTTATTTAGTAAAAAATTAGTTCCTTAATTAAATGTAAGCATACCTTATACTGTAACTTATATAAAAATAAACTTATGCAGCAAAACATGAGTGGCCCGTATTTTGTTTTGAGTAGTATATTATTCAATTATATTTTTGATACGGATGAAAACGATGTATTTTCATTGGAGTCACTTAAAGATGTTGTTGCGAACTGGTTACGGACAGCTGTGGAATATGTTCACCCTGAATCGTTGAAATTTGTGTTTGCCATTATGGAAAAATACGGAATTCAAGACGTTTCTTTGATCGAAGAAGAGTCTAACGAAAATGATGTTGAACACAAATGGCTGGTGTGTTGGATTTTGCGAAATATTGAACGAAGCCTTAATGATCCATCGGCTTTACTTCGTTGGGAGTGTGGACCCGATCCAGGTTCCTGGCCGTCGACAAAATTGGAAGATTATTTGGAAGTCGAAAAATTATTAAGAAAAAATTCACACGTTATTCATACATAAATTCTACATGTACATAGTAATTTTCGTCAATAAAGTTTTTAAATAAAAATTACTGTTTTATTTTTATACTTTTATTTTGAATTTTTATTTCTTACTGTTTACAAATATATACAAATTCAACTTCATATGTCTTTATCAACAAATATAAAAGGGAAATTTGAATATTTTTTGAATCATCATATAATATAAACAAAGTATTTAGAATAATATGTGTAAATATAATTCAAGTTCACTTAAAACTAATATCAGAGTCACTTGTTACAAATTCACTTAAAACTAATATCAGAGTCACTGTCTCCCTACACAAGCACAACTTATTGCGTTATTTGTCTCTTATAACCATACGGTATGGAATCAAAACCTTCTATTCGCCGACGTTTGCTAAAGGTTGTTTGGAAAATTTTCCGCTCCGTCTTTGTTATAATGTCGGTGTGACGTGTGTTCTTCGGTGCGACGTATATTACAAGATATAATGGTAACAGGTGGTGCGTCTTGAAGTATCATTTCTTTGAGGGTGTTAAAATTAGCCTGCTTACCGGATTTATAGTTGATTATAATCCCCTTTATTTTACATGTTGGTGGTTTTATTCTGTTTTCTATCGTGGAATATACCGTATAACCGTACATCTTCAGTCCTCCAGAGACAAACTCGGTTATATAGCTCCTAGCTCCATGCTCTTCGAGCTCGTCGGTCATATCCCCTAAGAAAGAGCCTGTTGGTGGGTCGTATTCACCCTCTCTTGAAATATACATGACACTGTTCGTATCATAGTAAAGGACTCGTTCTTGTAATTTCTCAAGATAGTTGTACAACTTGACGAGCCTGTGTTGTGACATACGCAGCGATGACGCAATTTACTGTGGACAAAAGATCGGCCGCCTCTTCTTTATGCTCCCTGTTTACGAGGATGGTCTGTTCGTTAACTTCTTGTATGTAATTAACGTCGACAGCGGGGTCGGTGAGAAGATTGTACAAATTTTTGGGCTCGTAAATAATGCTGGTTTTCGGCTGATTTTCTCGCTGACCAAACTTGCCCCAGAAGCTATTCAACATCAATTTGGCCAGCGATCGTAAGCCAGGATTTTTCGAAATTCTGTCATATTTGTAATAGTTTCGAAATTCTGTCATATTTGTAATACCCATTCATTTTTGTAATAGTCCTCAATATATTGATTTCGCTCCGCTTCATTATTGCAATTTCCTGGCCAACCACTTGCTTCTTGTTTCATCTTGAGGAATTTATTGATGAACTCGGCAAACAGTCCACCAACACCTGTTTCCCTATCCTATTCTGTAATTTCGTAATACCAAATTTCGTAAATATCAATTAATTGGTAACCCAGTTCGACAGCCTTTTTCACCTCATCTGTTACCCATGTACCGGTGAGTACTCGTTGTTCATCCGTATAGATACATTCGTCCTCCTGGTTGCAGTCTTCACCACAAGTGCGACACAAGACAAACATTAACTTATTATTTTGTTTCACCGGTAATACTGGGTGGTATAAATTTTGCGGCGGTAAAATTTTACATTTAATTAGTCCATTGACATTAGCATTTAAATTGTTTCTGCTTTGATCAATAAGTTGTTTGCAATCATTACCGACGTAAATTTTCGGGTGGCAGAGCGGGAATTTTCCATATTTACATACCCACGGGTATAACGAACAGACATCAATATATTTAATTTTCTCGTTGTTTTTGGCCTTATGATACAATTTTGTACAGCCTCTACGTCCTCCATAAAATGCGTCACGGGGGTTCAAGGGGATGGAATTAATTAACGGATGATCTTCCAAGTACTTTAAATCGATGCGACTCTTTAACAGTCTTCTAAATTGACACTCCCACATCTCAGTGACAGTATATCCTAATTCTTGAATTCGTTTTGTTTTGGCCCTGGTTTGTTCAAATCAACTATTTAATGTGTCGTCTGGCGCTTCGTGAAGTGGTTCGTTACGACGTGTTTGTTGACAAACATCGTGCCCGTGGTTGTAACAACCATGAAATTCAAACACCTCTCCAGTTTCTTCACAAAAACCGTCCACTTTCAAATTGCTGTTCGGCAATACAATCTCTCTTTCTCTCCCCGCATGTTGAATAATAATTTGCCGCCTGTTCTCCTCGTAGATCAACCATTGCAGTGCTATTTTAGATTGAATATCGGCTAGCGGATAACCGCCTCTGGGTAGGACACCAGTTGTATCTGGTTGTATAAATTTCCGACGAAATACCAGATTACATGCCAATGCGATTGTTATCGCCTCCGTAAATGGGCAAACGTCGCACTCTTCCAAGAACACGTTTCTGAATTTTACACAGCCCTTCTTCAGTATGTCCACATCACTGATACAATATTCCACAATCTCTTTTTGCATGTCAAACACATAACCACTATCTTTCGTTTCATTACACTATCTGATAAATCTTTCGCTCGTCAGCATCTCCTTCATCGTGTCCACACCGTAATATAACATCTCGGGTAAGGATCCGACGTAGTTTTTATTTTCCTGTGTATTAAACAAATGCGGAAAATAACCTTTCTTTGATATCGGTGGTAAGTCGAATGCTTTTGGGAGTGCCGCCAGAGCCATCGGGAAATAACTGAGAGAGTCAATAAGTCGGACGTTCTCAGTCTCTAACATTAATATTTTTGACCCTCTCATAATAATATCCGGCTGTATTTGTGTATCTTCAAACACGTATTTTAGTATAAACTGGCCGTCGAACGATTGTGAATTATGGGCAAAACAGATGACTTTTATGAATTTCTTGCGAATATCCATTACTTGCTTCATAAATGTGGAGATAATATTGTCTTTTATAACATGTTGGCGGAATCCGCATTTCCGACAAAACACAAGCCCTTCTTCTTTAATACACACATCACAGCACTGCATATACACACATAAATTTGGTTCGTGAATGAATGTATCGCTGCCCTCTTTCAATGGTTTCTCTTGCTTAGTTTCCAGATCAAAGAAAATAAATAATGTGTCGTTCAATTTCGGCTTTCGTGTATCTTTTTTGATATAACAAAAGTGGTTGGCTGGAGCAAAACAATCACAAATTTTACAAAATATTTCGCCGCACACGTGATTTTGTTTCCGCCAATTCATATTAAATGTTTTAAAACATTGACCACACCGCTTTACTACGTTGCAAACGGAATTTTGACCCAACGATCCCTGTTTGTGATGGTTGTCAAAACATTCTTGGCTACGGAACTCTCGTCTACAATTGTCACATTTTATTTCGACATCTGTTTTTACACATGGCGGAGCTTGTTGACAAGACGGACAGGTCGCACCACAACGGTGTTTATTTCTTTCATTAAAAGGTGTATAGCACGCTTCACAATAATAACCACAGCAAAACGCCGCCGTGAGACTTGTTATTACATTATAATGGTTTTCATGTAATAATAAATTTATTTTATGAATTGCGTCGCCGTTTTCACCCTCAAATATTACATCTCGTCCTTTTGATTGATGCTTATATACGGTAATTTTATATTTTCGAAGATGACGTTGTAAAACTCGCAATTCTTCAATTCTACATCATTCCTCAGGCACCACCAACCCTGTTTTACGGAGCAATTTGTTGACTTTTTTCGTCTGAATTTGATTAGTGTTGTATCGACTACATTGAATTTTTTTTAAGTTTGGATCTTTTAAGCGTGCGCCTTTGCAACAACAATAGCACGTAATAAACACAAATTATCGTTGTTTTTGATGAATATGATCCCGCGACGCTTTTTACACTCCTCTTCGTATGTGTTGTAGGCCGACGTTCGTGCTTTATTACTACCTTTTGGAATTTTTACAATTGTGACGGTTAGTTGAAATTTGTCCGTAGCCAGTCCCTCGGAATTGCTTTGGAAAATAGCGCCAAGGAGTTTCCACACATCTTCAAACGTAATATCTTTACCAGCGCGAAAAGTCATCCACCCTGGTCCCTTTTCGAAGTTTTCACTGGTGAATGTAAAACCAACCATGTCATCTGCCTCTACTTCAGACGTAATCCGTTGAATAATCTCGTTAACACCATTTTTAATCCAAGTTAATGCGTCCATATTGTCAGGTATATCTCTTATTTTAAAAACAATTCGGTGGCCGTTCAAACTGAACCGTGGAACCTTTGTATTCGTCTCAGAGACGATTTCAAATTTGGCATCCTCCTCCGCTCCACCTTCTTCTTCAACCCTCATCGGCACACCATCCGTCAACTCTTTTTCAAGAGCTGGTATACCTTCAAATAATTCGTTCAATACATCCCAAGAAATGTCGTTACTCTCCATTTCCCTCGTGATCATAGCATCCACTGCGTTGTGGGAAGCAATCTCAACTCGAGCAACAGCAGAGATGTTATTTTTGCTTACTTCTGTATTGAATTCCATTTTTCTTAATAAATTCTACAACAATAAAAACAATGAAAAATCCATGTTACAAAAGTAAAAATTACTATACAATTAAAACTTACCAGAAAAAATTAATTTTTATCACAAAAAAAAAAATATATAAATTTAAAAAAAGGATTTACAAAAACTTCCTACGAAGACGTTTTCACCGTCAACTGATAAAAACTGATAAAGTTTCCTGCTGGCTCACCCGTTTATATAGCATTTTTTGGTGCAAAAATACATTCGATAATGTTCTAGAATGATGTAATCTTAACCACGAGACTGTGCAAGTCAAATTTTTCGATATCAGTAAATAGATTATAAACAAAAATATTTGTCACTGCTTTCTGGTGGAAAAACATCGTTCATCAATATTCTAGAATGATGTAATCTTAACCACAAGACTGTGCAGGTCAAATTTTTCGATATCAGTAAATAGCTTGTAAACAAAAATATTTGTACACTGCTTTCTGGTGGAAAAACATCGTTCATCAATATTCTAGAATGATGTAATCTTAACCACAAGGTCAAATTTTTCGATATCAGTAAGTAGATTGTAAGCAGAAATATTTGTACACTGCTTTCTAATGGAAAAATACCGTTCATCAATGTTCTAGAATGATATAATCTTAACCACAAGACTGTGCAAGTCAAATTTTTCGATATCAGTAAGTAGTAACAGTAAATAAGTAAGCGAAAAACATATATTTTTTTTTATTATGGGAAAAATATTTTAACCTTTCATTATTAGCGTTTATTTTTATAAAATCATCACTAGCGTTTGGTAAAAATTACCCACTGACATTATCTTGTAGAAAGTGCTGTGTTAAGAAAAATTATTAAAAACAAATATATGTCAACAGCCAAATAAAGTTACAAAATCGGAGTAACAGAAAAAAATCAAATATTTAAAAAATTGGTCACACTAAAGTCTATAAAAAATTTATACCATAAGGTTTAGTAAATATATACAATCTTTAATAAATATATTTGAATATTAAACTAAGAATGTATTTAGTCCGATTCTACTTCTGAATCTGCACACCGAACACAAATTGTTGCTGTATGTTCTCTGCAAATAAATTTTTTTGCATTTTATATCATTTTTTACATCATTTTTTGTCTTTCTGTCTTTTTTTACACCGCATAACTGACACTACATTGTTTGTCCCAATTTTAGTTTTTTTTTTTTTTTTTTTTGGAGCTCTAGCAGCAATATTCCCTTTATTTGATACAAATTTTGACCACGACTTCTGTAAAACTGAACATGCGGTAAAATTAATTCCATCGATAAATCTTTTTTAATAAATAAATTTCCAATGAATTTCAAATTGAAGTATATATATATTTTTAGTCATTGCAGAATATTTTATTATTTTGGATATTCTTTTATCATAGGACTGGGTATTTTTTACCCTACGCTAGTGTTCGTACTGCCTTAAAACTGCGTAGGTATATTAATAACACAGATACTTGACACAGAACACGTTGGGTTATAAGTACCCATGTTCGTAGAAAAAATTTAATATTTTTATTATTTCCTGACGATAATCAAATTATTAACATAAAAAAAATTTAGTACATTATGAAGTTCAGTTACTGAAATAATCGATGGAAAATATGTAAATGCATTGTAGTTATCAGTGTTTGAAATCGTTTCTGGGTATTTTTTACCCAACGCTAGTAATCGAGGGTTAAAACAAAATAATTTTATTAGTAACATTTTTATCATAGGTGAATACAATAATAGAAAGGATTTTTTTTTACATAACAAACAATATGTGTCTATTCAAGAAACTGCAAATACTTGTATAAAAATAATTTCATGTTTACAAAACTGATAAGTCAATGGCAAAACAACTGTTACATATTCACCACCTATTGTCCTCAGTACATACATACGACTGCACGTAGAATGTGTTCAACTTTCAATACACAAATTGTAACACGTCCCCATGGTCTAGTGGTTACAGTGTCCGCTAAGAGTTCCAGTCCAGCAGTCATAGGCCCGGCATACACGTTACGGTATACCTGCGCAGGTAAACCTGTGCAGGTTACCTGCACAGGTTTACCTGCACAGGCAACGAGCTCACACACGTTACGGTATACCGGAGAGGTATACCTGTACAGGTAACCTGCGCAGGTTTGACTCATCATTTTTTTAGTAGATTTTATCATGGCAACCACGGATGACGCAATCGCGATGATTGGTTTATTTTTAGCAATTAATTGCAAAAAACAAAGAAAAAAACGTAAAGCGTGGTGCAAAGATTGGTTAATGAAAAGAAGTCAGTATACCCATGTTAAATTATTAAAAGAATTGAGTATAGAACAAACAGATTACCGTAACTATTTAAGAATGGATGAAATAGTGTACAATAAACTGCTTTTATTGGTGACTCCTTTAATTAAAAAAATGATACCGTTATGAGAACTGTTATTTCTTCGCATGAAAGGCTAACAGCTACCCTGAGATTCCTGGCAACAGGGCGGACATATGAATGTCTCAAATATTCAACTTTAATATCGCCTCAAGCTCTTGGTCGCATTATTCCGGAAACGTGTGATGCCATATACAAAGTGCTGCGAAAAGATTACCTACAGGTATGTACAATAAAACATGTAATTCAGCTTATCATTTATTAAAATCAAAATTTTAACAATTATTTTTATTTATTTATTTTTATTTATAATTAATTGTATATAAAGCCATATGGCTTATTACAATGGTTGGTAAAGTATCATGGAACAGTACGGATTTTTTTTTTTTCGGATGAAATGCAATCCCACGGTTGTCAGTTCGACCAGTTAAGATAAAGAGAGCAACGTTTAATCCGGAAGATATATTCCTTTTAGGTACAGTATATTCATTCATTAATTATAAACGATCTGAGTTTCATAGATCCATCAATAAAATAAAACAAGTCATTAACTTGGTACAAATTCAATATGTTTAAAAACATCTCACAAAAGTTATCCTCTGCTATTGGGTCTGAATTCACTAGGTACTTATGCAGATACTAATGCCTCAGATTTTCATAAATGGGGCATCTCAGCAGAACATGAAAGAGGGTCTCATTTTCATGAAGATTGCACAGCGAACATTCTACATTCGGGTCTATCTTATAACTGTTACCATTAATATGGAAATATATTATACGATTGTTCACCGTACGTAACTGAATCATTACACGTAACTTTTTTATTGGAATGTGAGAATCAAGCAATGTACTGTGACCTAAGCGACTATAAACTGTTGTATAGGAGGAATTTTTAATAGATTCCAAATCTTTTTTATTATAGTAATCGTTAATTAATGTAATAAAGTTAGATATTTGCTGTTCGGTAAGGCTTTCCAAGTTCAGCCATAGATCATTTTTATTAATTAGCAAGAAATAGCTTCTGAGTTGGTAGGCCCAGTTGAATTTATCAATAGATTGACTGTTATTTGAACTGCATAACGTATAAAGCTTTTGGAAACAAATTCGTGGTAATCTGTCATCTTCCATTTTCAACATTTTATGTACCCACCTTAAAGCTCTTTTTATTACCGACACAATTATTCTGCTCACTTTAAATTCCTGGCGGATAACATAACCAGGAGTAGAATTTTCCAGGTAGTATAAAGATTTTAAAAATTTTACTTGTGTTTTTTCAACAACATCGGGATAGTATAGAGCCCATATCTCTGACCAGTATAATAAGGTGCTTAGTACCACTGCTTGGTATAGATTCATTCGGGAATTATGTGACTGCATTTTGGTTTTTAACATTAACGTTTTTATATTACCCATAGCCGCATTGGCTTTAAGTACCATTTGATTACTTTCTTTTAAAAATAGCCCTGAGTTTGAAAAAGTAACACCCAAGTATTCGTACTGATCAACTAATTCTAATTTACAGGAGTCAACTGTAAACACTGGAGTCTTTGTGGGTTTTCCAGCACGTTTAAAAATCACTACTTTAGATTTGTCAGTGTTAACCTGTATTTTCTTTATTTTACAATACTTTTCAAGGGCATTTAGTGCTTTCTGTAAACTGTGTGGTGTATTTGCAAAAAGTACCAAATCATCCGCATAAAAAAGGCTCGATATATTATGGCTATGATCAATGTTAATACCTTCGACTCCTTCATTTGCTAGGAAATTATCAAAGTCAGCAATAAAAAGCGAGAATAATAGCGGGCTAAGAGTGTCGCCTTGTAAAACACCTTTTTGGATTGGTATGTTCTCAGTGCTCAAATTATTAAGCTGTACAGTGAGGTTTGCGTTATTATAAAATTTTTGCAAATTCTAATCAATTTTGTGCTTAAACCCATGCAAAACAGTTTCTCCCAAAGAATGCAGTGGCTGACCGAATCGAAAGCTTTTTTAAAATCTATAAACGCGCAATAAACTTTTTGCTTTTTGAAACCAAGACTAATTTGTATGATTGAGTTTAATATAAATATATTATCCGAGCAGGATCTTCCACTTCGAAAACCTGATTGTGTTTCTGGTAATTTATGATTTTCATTGCACCAGTGTGTAATTCTTGTACATAAAATAGACGTAAAAATTTTTGTTAAACTATTTATTAATGATATACCTCTATAATTATCAGGAATACTCGTGTTGCCTTTTTTATGTAACAAAAATAATTTAACATTAGACCATTCTGGAGGTAAATTTTCTGTCTGAATTATATTGTTAAAAAGTTTTAACAAAAACTGTTTACCCTGAGTTGGCAGTGACTTAAAAAATTCGTTCTGTATGCCGTCGGGGCCTGGAGCTTTGTCGTTTTTCAAATTACTTAATACCTTCTCTAATTCTTCAAAACTGACGTCCGAGTCCAAGACCGGGTGTAAATTGTCGTACGGTATTATAAAATCTTTTGGATTACAGTCACTAAATAAATTACAAAAATAGTTTTGCCATGTGCCTAGATCTATTGGGTTATACGCCTTTTGCCTGTACTCTATTTTATTAATAATACTCCAGAATTCTTATGTATTTCTCGATTCGATCAGGGATTGGTTAATGTTTGCGTAATAATTTCTTTTAGAACTAGTAAGTATTTTTCTGTATTCTTTTTTTGCATCTAAATAAGATTGTACACTTGTCTCATTGTACGCGTTTGCTCGGCATTGTTTTAAAAGGAATTGTGCTTCTTGCTTTGCTTTTTTACAGTCTTGGTTAAACCAGGGTTTATTATGTCTAATGAAATATGGAAAAATACGGTACTCTTTAATCATGGAGAGATCCTGTGCAATTTTCTTAATGCAATCTACTAGGTAGTGATATGCCTCCGTTATATCTAAATCACTACCATTATAAGTCGACAGGAGGTTTGTTACTGCAGTCTGATATTCTGGGAGAAGCTGCTCATCAAATTTAAATTTTTGAATTAAAATATAGTTGTTACTGAGGGAGCTTTTGTTAATAAATTTATATTTAGATTTAAATATTATTTGGTATGGAAGATGATCAGATAAAAAGATATTAGTATTTACCGTTGAATCATATACATAATTAAGAAGTGACGAGCTTACCCAACAATGGTCGATAACAGATTTGCCAGAACTCCCGATAAAAGTATACTGTGCCGGGGTATCCCCTAATGTACGACCATTTAAAACAGTCATATTGTGTTCTTCCATAAAACTTACAATTTGTCTACCTCGACTTGTGACAAAAATATCTAAGAACGATCGCTTATCGTGAAGAGTTGTATCATGACAGGCACCAGTACCCAGTGAATTCAGATTTCCTATACGAGAGTTGAGATCGCCGATGATAATTATATTGTTCGATTTATTCTCTGTAAAAAATGTTAAACTATCATTCAACGTTTCCAGTATAGGGGTAATACTTACTGAGGGGGATACATATATGGCTACAAGAACAGCCTTAATCTCGTCGAAACTAATACGAACTGACAACCATAAGTTTGTCTTTTCAACCAGTTCTACATCAACTATTTTATTAACTAACAGCAGCAGCCCTCCACTAGCTCGTCCTTTTGATTTTTCTTTTGTTGCGTAGCATTCAAATATATTATACTGTTCTTTGATAACTTGAGGAAATACAGGTGAATATGTCAGCCAAGTTTCACAGAGAAAAATTATCTGAAGCTCTTCAAATGGTGAATAGTTTCTGAGTAGTGACGTTAGCTTTTCATTGGAGTAACCTTGAATGTTCCACGATACAGCACAAAATCTTTTATATGATACTAAAAAATCTAGTTTTTTCCTTTATTTGTCCCGTAACTTGCCTTACTTTGGGAACGAGATATCTCCTCCTTGGATCGTTTATTTTCTTGAATTATTTTATCACTGTGAATATCATTTTCTTCAGAAGATTGCGGTTTTATACGTTTTCTGCTTTTTTGTTCGCGAGCTAATCGTCTTTCTCTATTCCTGATACGGTATTCCTTCGGTAAGTCTTCGTTGAGGAAAATTTGGGTACCCTTTAATTGAAATCTTGCGTTGAAAATATCCATTTCAAGTTTTAAATTAAAAAAAACACACTTTTATTGGGCCTGGTTCATTTGTTTCTTTATTTCTAAGTCTGTAAATTTTACACACATCATTTTCTTGCACATCAATATTTAATTTTTGTTTAACCATATCAATAAAGTCATTTAGTAAAGATTCATCGTTTTCAGTTAACCCAAAAACAACTAAATTGTTTTTATTGACTTCTTTATATAAATAGTTTATTGTGGTTTGTTGTTGTTTTACAATTTTTTCTAAAGCAAGATTTTTTTCTTGATTGGATAAACAAATATTTTTAATTTCATTAATTTCATTGTTTGTTTTTTGTATATCCGCCTTTATATTTTCTTCTATTTCGTTGATTCTATTGAGAATTTTATCTAACTTTTGGTCCATGATTTATTGAGGTTATTTATTTTTTTGTAATTAAGTGCACTGATATTAAAATTAGCCAAATGTTTTTGTTAAAGAATTAGCGCCAGTGGTGTAAGAACGTACTACAACAGTACCAACTTCACTAGATACAATTAACCAAATTATCCAACGGTCACTTAACCAAACTATTTTACACAATGTGATTTTTTCTTTTTTGATCTATATAAAGATCAAATATAGTTTCTCAAGTCGAAATTATTATTATTTTAATAATTATATCACTTAATACTGATTCAAAAACTAATTTTATAATTTTTAAACATCCGAAAAAAAGAATTAAATAAGAGCACAAAAAAACACGTCTTTCCAGGATGAAGTCTGGTCTACCAACCTCAAACAATTATAAAAATAGTTTATTAGGTATTTAGTATTCTTAACAGAACATGTAACTCAAATTAACAATCAGAATTATGTTCACTGAAATTAGATAAATAAGATGCAGTCGTGCTATGTGAGGACGTTGGGTATACATCTTGTGATTCAATTATTTCTTGTCCTCCGTGATGATGAACTATTTGATATTGAAATGGTGGTGAGGGACTCGTATGTGAGTTGGTAGGGCTGGGAGTTACTGAGTGGCTGGTAAATGAAGTCCCATACTGAATGGGTGGTAAATGAAGACAACCCATTTCTGCTTCAAATAGAATGTCATTAATCTTTTTCTCAGCAATCAAACGCTGACGATGTTCCAGGCCCCTCAGCCTCATAGCTACAGTTTTTCCTACGAGATCAAAACGATCTTCCTGCGCTGGAGGTCTTTTCAAATGATCTCGTACTGAGATCAACACATCATTAGTTAAATCACCTTTTTTTTGTGTTGGGCCTTGAATTAGTGCCACGTACGTTTACATTTGGAGTTGGTGATCTTGAAGCATCAATAACGGTTACCACGTCAGTAAAGTTTTGAGAAAGCGGTAGCGATTCTTGAGTCTCCTGTATATTAGATTCTTGAGTCTCCTGTATATTCTTTTGAATATTATCCTGAAATATTTTAACAAAATTATTTAGAAAAATTAATCTTATTTAGACAAATATATAATATAATGGGGATATGCATGAACTTTTACATTTTAATTTTCCATGTATTTTTCATTTTTTATATTTACTTTTATACTTCATTTAATTAAAAAAAATTTTAATGTAACATGTGTTAATTTTAACTTGTATGTTTTTTAGTTTCCTGATTCCGTAGAAAAATGGAAAGGAATTGCTAAATTGTTTGAAGAGCGATGGAATTTCCCCCATTGTATTGGAGCTCTGGACGGGAAACACGTAGACATAGTTCCTCCAGCAGATTCCGGATCGTATTTTTACAATTATAAAGGCCGACATAGCATGGTACTTCTCGCAATAGTGGATGCAATGTATCGATTTCTTTTAATAGATTTTGGAACTAATGGACGAGTTTCTGATGGAGGTGTTCTTCAGAATACTACATTTTTTAAAAAACTACAGAATGGTGAATTAAACATTCCACAGCCTGACAATGTTACAGAAAACTTCAAAAATGTTCCTTATTTGATTGTTGCTGACGACGCATTTCCCCTTAGAACCGATATATTGAAGCCATTTCGACAAGCTCAGTTAGATTCACCTGATAAAGAGATTTTTAATTACCGACTGTCTCGAACAAGACACGTTGTGGAAAATGGTTTTGGAGTTCTTGCTTCACGATTTCGTATATACCATACACAAATTAATTTAGAACCAAAAAATATAATAAAAGTAGTGAAGGCCACTTGTGTCTTACATAATTTTTTGATGGAACATGGATCCACTTATGTACCCCCAAACAGTTTGTATCAAGAAAATATTGAAAACGGGACTATTGTTTGTACAGGTGACGATACTTCCCAATCAAACATGATTGCCCTGAATCATCAAAACCAGGGGAATGTAACTCGTGGTGCTAAAAAAGTCCGAGAGGATTTCTGTAACTATTTCATGAACGAAGGAAAAGTTCCATGGCAAGACAAACATGTTCTTAAAAACAAATAACGTTAACATGTTACTATAAAAATTTTTTTTACATAGACAAAATTTCTATAAATTACATTTACAACTACAGCTGAACCTTTTTTTATACGGTAGATAGGGATCGCATAAGAAAAATCGCAAAAAAATATATATTCAAAAATATCATAAATAGCTATAAAAAGATTAGTTCAGTTCAAATTGTAAAAAAAACTTTTTTTATGCGATGGATCGGGACCGCATTAAAAAAGTTTCATCGAAAAAACATAACTCAAAACGCTCAAAATTAAATGATGCAATAACTTATGTTCTTAAATGCTTAAAAGCCGTTAAAAAGTATTTTTATCAAAGAAAGTTATTATAGTAAATGTTTAAGTTTCTTACTGTCTCTTGATTTTGATTCATATTATGCATTTTAATGGCCTTTTTTAAAAACCATATAAAAAAGATCGCATAAAAAAAATCGCACAAAAAAGACCGCATAAAAAAAGGTTTAGCTGTACATATAATTTGTTATGTAAATTAAAATTTTTAGTTTAATTTATTATTTTTTTATAAACTATTACAACTATGTATTTGCTTCTGGTTCAAATAAATAGTATAAAAAAACATACATCATAAGCTTTTTGTTTACTTACGTCATCACTCCCGCTTTTTTCTTCATCATCTAAATTGGATGTTGATGTACTAGGCAAATCTTGATCCCCCAGGAAATCAAATAAATTGTAATACCAGAGCGTTGGCTTATACAGGTCATCAGCCCCTGCTCCAGACCTCTTTGATGCATCGTATTTTTTCTTTTCTTTACGAATGTTACTTCTTAAATTATTTATTTTTTTAACTACTGTATCTTTACTAGCATCCGGCTCCAACTCTTTTAATTTTGTGATTAATCTTGCGTAAGCAGCATCCCTTTTCATACGATTATGGTAATCTTTACATTTTACCAGCCAAAGACAAGGTTCAGATTTATAAATTTCTATAAATTCCTCTATAATTTCATTTCGCCTTCTGTTTGACATTTTGAAAAATATAATAATTAATCAGTCACAAAAAAATTTCTGTCTTTACAGTCTTTACTGAACACGTATAAACTACTGAAATTAAACCGATCAAACCTAGAGACCCTATAATAAATAGAGTCGTGACATGTCATCCATTTTGTATCCAAAACAGAGCGGGAAGCTTCAAAATTAATTATCACATGTTTGAGTAAATATTTTTAAGTACATAATTATTGTTAATAAGTTATGAATTAATGAACAATTACAATTTTTTTATTTAATTATCCTTTCTAAGTTAAACTAAATAGTTTTTGTTAACATTTAATTTATTTCCAATATATTTTACGCAAACTTTGGATAGAAAATGCCGAAACCAATCAGCGTTCAGCACACATGTCACCACAAACCTGTGCAGGTCTTGTTTTGACTCACATACACGTTCCGGTATACATACCTGCGCAGGCAGAAAATACTGATTTTCAATTCTTTCTCAGGTCTGGTGACCTGTACAGTTTTACTAGCATACACGTTCAGGTTTACCTGCGCAGGTTACCTGTACAGGTATACCTCTCCGGTATACCGTAACGTGTATGCCGGACCATAGCGGACGGACGTGTTTTTGAACAGTGCGTCTAGTGAATACAAATATAAATTTACTTATTGAAGTGAGTGCATTAAAGTTAATATGTGTCCTATAGTGAACAAAACTTACCTACAACAAACAATAAATGATAACACAGCCAGTAATAAACAAGGTGATCTCTTTACCTATGGTGAACAATAAAAAATCGTATTGTGAACAACTTACTTACCTATAGTGAACAATATACTAATTTATAGCGAATAACAAATTATCCTATAGTGAACAATAAATAATATTTTAGTGAAAAATTTAACATAGAGTTACGTGGGTGGACAAAGTGAATTACTAATATTCTGAGGCACCCCCCCTAGTGTTATATGAAAGTGAAAAAAGTGACAAAACATTGCGTACATCCCTGCAAATTTTCAAAAAATGAAAAAACAAAACTATTGAAACTTGCAGATATGGAAAAATTAACCGAAATGGGAGGCTTCACGAAAGTTGAAAATAAAAGGCCGAAGAAAGCGTTAAGCGAAGTCCACACCGAAGTGGTAACACCGCAAAAGAAGGCAAAGACATTCGATCTTGACATACAACTCAAAAATAGATTCGAGCCTTTGTCTTCCGACGAAGAAGATGACACTCAAGAAATGGAGGCTGAAACTTCTCAAAATCAGCAAGGAAAGAAATCCCCAGAAGAAACAAACAAATTAGATGGCAAAAGAAAAACCAAACCCCCACCAATTGTGGTTCACAGCAAAATAAACCACAAAAATTTTATTAAAAGTCTCTCAGAAAATCTAAAAAACAATTTTTACATCAAAAACACTAAGAACCATACAAACCTCTACATTGAGGATATTGAAGAATACAAACAATGCATCAATACATTCGAAACCAAGAAAGTTGAATTCCACACCTATACCATAAAATCTGAGAAACAGCATGCTTTCGTACTCAAGGGGCTTCAAGTTGAATTAGAGCCGGAGGAAATAAAGTCCGAAATCTCGGATCTTTATGAAATAAAAATCTTCAACGTTTTCAAGCTAAAAAACACCCAAACAACTAAGTACATGGTAACTACCGACAATTCAATCCCAGAGAAATTCTTAAATAACAATTGTAAATACGTCTATCGTACTAAAGTCCAATGGGAGAGATACCGCAACAGTAAAGAAATTATCCAATGTCATCGTTGCCAAGAATGGGGACATGCTACAAGCAATTGCTGAGTAAAGCCCAATTGCATGAAATGTGCGAATCAACACTGGACCAAAGACTGTACAAAGTCTCCAGACGAACCGGCCAAATGTGTAAATTGTGGGGGTTCACATCTTTCCAACTCAGTAGAATGCGAAGTCTACAAAAAGAAGATTGAACTTCTAAATAAAAACAAATCTCAAAGACCACAAGCAACCCAACATCAAACAAAATACATACCAGCACCACCACCAACAAAGAATATTTGGGAAGAAAGAATGAAAGCAAACTTACCTAACACACATAATATTCAGCAACCAGATAGAAATGCAATAGCTGCCCATCCAACAAAGAGCTCAACTGCGCCATACCAAATAAACAACACACAGCCAGAGAATTCAATCTTCTCCATCTTTAACAACTTGATGGGTGAGTTGAAACAACTGGGAGGGCTAGTTGACCTAAACAAAATGACTGTACTGGTGGTTGAACTGAATAGACAGCTGCGACAATGTACCACAGAATATGAAAAGTTTATGACAATGTTTAACTTTGCACAAAATAACTTTAACGATGGACCTTAGACTGGGACACTGGAACTGTAACGGACTACAACCTAAACTAACAGAACTAAAACAATTTATTCAAGAAAAAAACCTAGACATAATAACACTTAACGAGACGAAGCTTACTGACCGCAACAAAATCAAAATCCGAAATTATACCACTTTAAGACGAGACGGCACTGCACACGGTGGGGGTGTAGCAATCATTATAAGAAAAGGTATAAACTATCAGCGTATAAATACTATCAACCAAATAGAAAACATTGGTCTAAAACTGAAAAAAGACTTCTGTCTGGTTGCAGTATACAATCATCCATACCACGAAATTACCAAAGACGAACTCGACAACTTACTCAACATCAACGACCACGTAATACTAATTGGTGACTTAAACGCACGACATAGACAATGGAATAACCATATAAATAACAAAAACGGAGTGACAATACATAACTACGTAATGGACAACAATCTAGTACTACTCCACACGGACGAACCTACCCACTATCCAAACAACGACGGAACCCCGACCTACATCGACATTATACTTAATAAGAATGTTACTGACGTGACTAAACCGATATCGGTACCTGAACTAAGCTCAGATCACAATCCCATATTGTTCAAAATTAAAAAGCAAGCAGAACAGCTACCGAAACTGACACTCACCTCGTACAAGGACACAGACTGGTGTAGCAATAATTATTGCTACATGTGATGAATCAATTCAACACGTTATTTATTTCATTTACTTTGGAAAACGATAATAAAACTTTAATCTAATTAATAATTAATCGATTTGTAAAAATGTCTAAACACTGACATCTAACACTTTGCATTTGAAGTTAATATCAGTTCAATATATCAAATCATAGAATTTAATAAAATCAATTATATATATATATATATATATATATATATATATATATATATATATATATATATATATATATATATATATATATATATTAACGACATCTAATGTTATAGTTTCAAATTGATATCTAGGCACAATGTAAAAATTAATTACACGTTTGCAGAAATCTGAAATTTAATTGACTTTATAACAAGTGCGTACATTATTTAATTAAACATTTATTTTTCAAAAAAATAATTAACAAAACAAATTACATAACTAAATAAATAACTTATACTAATTAAAAAGGCACAAAAGACAGTTAGGGAGAATCTCTCTTCTCGTGTGACCTTTGGGCCGCTCACATCAAAAAATGAAAGAAAAAAAAAATATATATTTTAAAATTAGTTTAAGTATTATTTGTTTAAGTGTATTGTTGAAAAGGAGAAACTCCTCGTAGTTAAGATAAGTATTATTTTATTATAACATGTTTTTGGAAATTTACTTAAACGTAGTCAAAAAATAATTTATATTTAAATGATTAGAAAATAGTTAAACGTAGCGTGTAGGATAAATTTAAATTTTGAAAAATCGTATAATTAATTTAAGATAAATATATTTTGGAAATTTATTTAAACTAAAATAAAAGATAATTTATATTAGATACTTAACGTCGTTTGTACTTTCGCATTCATCCAGATTTCCAAAAGATTTCCTGGGGATTTAGCAAAAAAGGTCTGCGACTAAAAATAGCTTATAGTTAGAAATATGAATATTATAGTTTAAATTGATAAGTTTATAATTTAGTTGTTCCGACACGTAGGTCGATGCGGCGAACGTAAAGTTCAGCCAGTATAGTTTAAAGTTCATCTAAATTTAGTTTTCCCGACACTTAGGTCGATGCGGCGAACATAAGTTCAGCCAGTATAGGTTAAGTTAGTCTAAATTTAATAATTCATTATTAAGTAAGTTTTCAAATATTAATTCATCATTGAGTAAGTTTTCAAATATTTAAATATTCTATTTATAATTTAATGTTCTCTCAATTATGTAATCATTTCCGGTTTAAAAAATCTAAAAGGCACGTGTGACCTTTACTAATATTTCGATATCTGGTATAATCTTTTAAATCGTATAATTTATTTGCGAAATAGAACTTGTAACGTAACTTTCTAAAACATTTCAATTTAAATCTAATTTTATTTTTGTCATATGTAATTTCCGTAATTTCCAAAAGGCGTTCAATTGTGTCCGGCCAGGGGTAAACGCTGGCAGGCTAAATTTAATTTAGTTTGCTCCCTTATATGAAATCCGACACGTGTATCAAAATAAATTTTTGCAATAGTTTCTCGTCGTAAAAATTTTCTTTCCGATTTCTCTTCAAGAAATCGAAGGAGCACGTTTGGGTAAAAGGAAGCCGTATTTTAGGCCCCACTCGTTTCGTGTTTAAGCGTGACTTAGACATTTTAATTATAGCTAAAAAACAATTAAGGATATAAAAAAAAAACCTAAAAAAAAATCGAAAAATAAAAATAAAAAAAAAAACCAAAAAAATTTTAATTAAGGAACTCAAACAAATTAATATCGACTAATTTACAATTTCATAAAATTTGATACTTATAAAATACTTATACAGGTTATTCTAGTCATAAATTTTAAAGATACAATTATAAAATTTCAAATGGTGACATCAATTTAATTTAATTAATAACATACCTTTAGAAAATATATTTTATAGCAATATTTAAATTGTTCCGTAAAATCCGAAACTTCGAATTTATATTTAAGTCAAAAGTGTATAAATTTACCAACTGATGTGGTGATACATTCCCATAGCCAGTACACACCATATACTTATATCGTGCGTCTCGGTTTGGAAAGTATGGCCACACCAAAGGCTAAGATGCAAATTCTATTTTAAAATATATTATGTAAATTTATTTGAATTGGCTTATCAGTCTTTCAAAAATATGTATAGATTCTCAAAAACTTGTAATAATTTGTTGTCGTAAATTTTAAAGATTCCAAATATTGTAATTCAAAAATTGTTTCGAGTCACCCTTTTATTGTAATAAATTGTAATTGATGAACCTTCGTATTTCTAATTTAAAGCCACCCTTTGGTTGTCGAAAAGAAAATTTCAGGTTATTTGGGGATCTTGTGGTTTTGGGAAAACGATCTGCGACCATAACCTTCCACTGCCACACACTCTCGTCTCCGTAATACCTGGAGAATGCTCTGCTGATCGAAACCCCAACCAAACCCGAAAAGTAGCACCCAAATTCAAACCCGAAAACATAACCCCCTATCAATAAATAATCAATAAATATAAGACTATTGATTTTTAAATTTTAAATTTTTATTTTTTGCTACACTGGAAAGCATTTAAGCAGACACTAGACTCGAAAATACAAATTAACAAAAACATAGGACTCGGCAACCTTGAATCAGAAACAACAAAACTCACAAAAGCACTAACCTACGCAAAAGAATTACACACCAAAAAAATACAACTCAAAAATAGAAAAGACCAACTAAGCGACGAGACAAAAAACTTAATAAAACTGCGCAACATGACCAGAAGACTATTCCAAAGGACAGGCAACAGAGACCACAAAACTACAATAAACCGTTTGAACCGACTAATTAAGACAAACATCACTGAAGACCTAAACAATCAGTGGGGAAAACTCCTGGAGAACCTCAATGTCCAGGATAATTCTTTATGGAAGATGACAAAAGCATTGAGGAGACCCAGACAGCAAATTCCCACTTTAACAGACAATGGTAATACGTACTTTACTGACATAGAAAAAGCCGAACTCATTGCAAATACGCTAGAAGAAATACAATCAAATGACAGACCATCAGCAAAAGAAAACTTAGTACAGGACACAATTAAGGAATACTTTGAAGTAACTACTAAAGACTACAAAATTGACGAAATCACAAAAAACAAAATAAAAACAAACCCTCAGGAGATACGCGACATCATAAAAACTCTACCGAATAACAAAGCACCGGGACCAGACCAAATAGACAATAAAATTTTAAAAAACTTATCAAAAAAAGCAATTATCCAGCTAATGCATATAATAAATGCCATTATTATAAATGGGTACTTTCCCAAGCAATGGAAAATTGCAACAGTAATTCCGATAGCAAAACCAGAAAAGGACCTGACAAATCCGACTAACTACCGACCAATAAGTTTACTGAACAGCATGGCAAAACTGACAGAAAAAATAATATCAAAAAGAATAAATGACTATAAGAACAAAAACCAAATACTAATAGACGAACAATTTGGTTTTCGACCTAAACACAACACGACCATGCAAATTTCACGACTAACAAAAGACATATGCGATAACTTTAACAAGAATAACGTGACATCACTTGTATTACTTGACATAGAAAAAGCCTTCGACACAGTGTGGACGGACGGACTAATATACAAACTAATAACATACAGATTCCCGCCCTACTTAATCAAACTGTTAAATGACTATCTACGTGACAGAAAATTTAAAGTTAACATCAATGACAAATACTCTGAAATAAAAACGACTAAAGCAGGAGTTCCTCAGGGATCGGTACTGGGACCGAGCATGTTTACATTTTTCATAAATGACATACCGAAATTTGCAAAAACTAAAATAGCCATGTTTGCGGACGACACTGCCATATATGCACACTCGTTCAACGCTCAAGTGGCAATAAAACAAACGCAAATACATGTGGATATGATATGTAAATATGCTCGGGACTGGAAGATCAGACTTAACGAAACGAAGACCGAACACATAATACACACAAAAAAATTCACCAACGTCAAAGTACATACACCACTGATTATTAAAAACCAAAAAATACAGCAAAAAAACCATGTAAAATATCTCGGAGTAGAATTGGACAGACGACTCAACTTTCACGAACATATAAATAAGGCGCTAAAAAAAGGATCCAATGCCCTTCATGCACTATATCCACTTCTAAGCGCCAAGAGTAAAATGAATCTAAGAAATAAAAGGATGTTGTATACTGCAATAATTAGACCAATCATAATTTACGCCGCCCCTGTGTGGTGCCAAAGACCAACCTTTTAAAACTACAAAGACTTCAAAACAAAATACTTAGACTGGTTCTGAACCAAGACAGATACGCTAGAATACGAGACCTACATCTAGACTCGGACATACAATTACTGACAAACTACATAGCACAAACGACTAGAAAATTCTACAACAAACAGACACAAGGAAGTACACTGACATCAAAACTAGTCTGCCCAGAGCTCACTCATTAAGTAAAACATGAATATAAATTTGTAAATATTGTAAATAGTCTCTTGTAAATAGTGTACATATCCCATTGTAAATATTGTAAATAATTTTAGTTTTAAGATTTAAAAAATAAATAAAGAAGGTTTTTTAAAATTTTTTCCTTCAGAAAATAAATCATAACATCAAACCTAACAAGAACGATAAAACTACCAAAATTAAAAAAATTTTCATTAGACTATTGTGTATATAAAATGTAATTATATTTAAGAATGAAAGCGCTTAGCGCTACTAATCTTTAGCTTAATAAATTATTGTAAATATTTATTGTAATAAATATCCAATTGTAATCAATTAACATTTAATAAAGCTATTTTGAAGTTGAAGTGTCCGCTAACAATATTTTACAGTACAGAAGCAAGCAGGTTCGAATCGACCACCCGGCAACTTACGTCATACACATAGATTTTATTATAAAAAAAAAGAAACACGACTGTACGTAGAATGTGTTCAACTTTAAATACACAATTTGCCACACTTCCCCACGGTCTAGTGGTTACAGTGTCCGCTAACAATATTTTACAGAACAGAAGCAAACAGGTTCGAATCGATCACCCGGCAACTTACGTCACAAACATAGATTTTAATAAAATAAAAAAAATACACCACCATGTCTTACCATCGAAGGCACTCCAAAGTCTGCACAGGTACGCCCATTCACCTGACCGACGTTGAGTCCGAAGTAATCAATTAACACCCTTCACAAGTCAATTCACACCTACGAAATCCACACCTACGAAATTCACACCTACGCAATTCACCCTTCAATATACGCAAAAGACACTACAAAAAGTTCCCACGCTCAAGTGCCCCCATACCTACTTTTTTGATATCACAAAACATTACGACTGTTACAAAAAACATAACTTTGACAATATAAAAACAGCATTACACAATATTGATTTAGCGCGATGAAGATCACGAAAAATGTAATTAAATGACCAACTGATACACCGTTTTAACCTCTTATACACTTACGTAGAAATTTTGACATGGTACAGCATGAAGCGTGGTGCCACAATAATCAGGTTTTACTCGACATCCTCAATCAGTCAGTTTAATAATAAACAAATTACATTAAAAACAAAATTTATAAACTGCTAAAAATTCAAAACACAAAAAGACGAAAAATCAGGTATAATTTCGCAAAAGAAAATTCCTCTTTTAAAAATCAAAAACATTTTTCTTTTGATTATCAACAGATGAGAAAATGAATTTTAATTGTTGGGTCAATAGATGTAATAAAAATAATGTAAATAATATTAGTGGCTATTACACTCTGCCCTATTACATACACATACCTACAACACAATACACATACATACACGTACATAGTTGCCAAGCTAACGAGTCCAGGCTCGTACCTGTAGACATACACCACAAATCCAATTTTACGTAGTGGTCGGTGCAAATTTAAGGGGAAGTACGTAAAATCGGAAGATCAGGGGCGTCGTTTGGCTTTTGTTTCGGGGGTTGGTAAACATTATTTATCTGAATTTATTTAAAACAATATAATCTTAAGAGACAATTTACACCTAAAATTCGGTTGTGTAGACAAAGGAAATCGAATGTTATACAAATGAATATGAGTGACGACTTTTAGAAAACTGTCGAAAAATCAACTTCACTATCGCATTCATCAGCGTAAAAGACTCCAAATAGTGGAAGCTGACCAAAATTCTAGAATATTCTACTCGTTAACTAGCAAAGATACCAAAAAATAAACTTTACTGTTGAATTGGGCACTAAAAATTAGATTAAGCAGCGCATTTTGACAAAAATTCTAGAATGTTCTATTCGTCAACTAACAAAGATATCGAAAAATCGATTGCACCGTTTAATTGGTCATCGAATAAAAGACGGAATAACACATTTTGATAAATGTTCTAGAATATTCTATTTGTCAAATAACAAAAATTGTCAAAATCGGACATTTGGTTTACATTAGTTTTATTTTGGGTTGGACAATTAAGTGGTGCAGTAGATTTTCCAATATCTTTGTTAGTTGACAAATAGAATATTCTAGAACATTTTTCAAAATGTGTTATTTGGTCTCTTTTTTGGTAGCCAATACAGTGGCGACGTTTGTTTTTGAATATCTTTACTAGTTGACGAATAGAATATTCCAGAACATTTGTCAAAATGTGTGATTTGACCTCTTTTTCAATGGACAATTAAATGGTACAATTGATTTTTCAATATCTTTGCTAGTTGACAAATAGAACATTCTAGAATTTTTGTCAAACTGCGCTGTTTAATCTCATTTTTAATGACCAGTTCAACGGTGAAGTCTGTTTTTTGATATCTCTGCTAGTTGACGATTAGAATATTCTAGAATTTTACGTTACTCATTTTGCATTTGCATTTTGTATACAGAATATGTGCATGTATATCTGCAGTAAAATTATAAAATTTTTAAAGGCTACGAGGCCCTCAGACAATATTACCTACGGCCCTGACTCTGGCTTGGTACATAAATTTTCACTAACACAGACAAACAACAACATATCTATGAGAGGAGAACCCCACTTAATCGCTGACGTCACTACGTAAAATCGGAGTACGTACCATTGGACGGCCACTGTAATAATATTAAGGTAATATACTAATACAATAATACAAATACGGTAGATATATTATGTACTTAATTCATCAAGTGTGTATTATATACACTGTAAGTTAGGGTTCTTTAATGATTAATGATTTTTACATACTTCAGGATAAAATATAGGACACATTACATTATTTACAGGTTATTAAAAAAAAATGATAAATATATTAGACAATGTTACTTGTGCGTGTGTTATTACGTGATAATTACGTGTAATTAGTTTCGCTATGTCTCTTAAACAAATACATAAACTTTGGTGCACAATAGTTGTTAAAGGGACCTTAACTTCATTCTAAATGACTTTTCTAACACTATCCCGCACCACAAGGTACATGGTAGTATTTCTATAATAACTATTTTTAGCAGTTTCCTTAATGAACTGGACTTTCATTTTGGAAAATATTTCATTTACTGTTAATAATTTTTTATAAATTACTTTTAAATTTTCGAAAATTTGGTTGCTTATATCTCTGAAAGTTATTGAAACAGATTAGCTGAAATAATTTTAATTGAGTGTTTTTAATAAATACTAGTGCCTGTAATTTTTCTGACTTTTTGAATAACCAATTTAACATTTTTCGGTAGAAAGAAAAAAAAGTTTTAAACTCAGCATTTCGTAAACAGAGTTAAAAATTAATAAAAAATGGTAAAAGAAACCTTTATTTTACGAATAATTTCTAGTAATACCCCATACGATGGGGTTAGTTTTAAAAATGTTTTAATCTCCACTTTCTAATACAAAAAGAACCAACCTACATCAAGCAATTATAAGAGTTTCTAATTTTTTTTTTCGGAACCCTAAAAAGATACTTAAGTCTGACTGATGATTGTAAGTACTACGTAATATGTTTGTGTGTGTTTTGTCTAACAGATAGATTCCCATAATAAAATCGGCCATCAAATGCGAACATGGTTTGGATAAACATGTTCGACTCGTTTCAAAGATAATAATATAAACATTTTGTGATTTTCAAATATGTATGACTATAGGTTTGTTCCAGCATGCAATATTTGACAGTACGTCTGTTTACATGCAACAAATTGCAAACTTGTTATTGACTGTCTAAATTGTCGAAGGATTTTTGAATATAGTTTTTTTCTTTTACTTATTGCTATTTCTATCTTTCGCCAGTTTAAAAGCAACGGTTTACAGGTTAATTGTTTAACGTACAGAATTTGAAAATTTTAAGCTAGATAAACAAATTTTATAAGTATAATTATTAATAGGGATTTAAAAAAAGAAAAAAATTAAAGAAATTAATTTCTGTTTTCTAGATATATTAAAAAAGTAGGTTAACAAAATTTCGAATTAGATGCATAAATTTTATTTTAACATGTCTTATTACTGAAATTCTTATAAACTGAAATATAATTTTATTTAATACTTACAGCGTTACTTTATGATATTCCATATTTGTTTTATTTATTTAATTTTGATGCACTATGATGCACTAAAAAATTTAAGACAAATTTTAATTTACAGATTGCTTAAAATCATTTCTTTTTTATTAAAGAAACTTTTGAAATCCATAGTGTGCAATATACCTACTTATATTTTCTTTACTTCTGTAGCAATAGGTAAAAATTTAAAATGAAAGTTTTAACAAGAAAAACTAATATTTATCTTATTTTTGGAATAATGAAAAAATATTCTTTTAAAGAAACTGCATTACCTCATACCTGTACATCTTTGTACGATTAACAACAAGTAAACACTATCCCCTATACAAAAAAAAAAAAAAAAAAAATATAATGTTTGGTACAATTTTCAATTTGGACTGGTTAATTATTGTTAAGCAACTATAATAAATTGTTTTTATCTGTATTATTACTTCATAATTCAGTTTACAATTAACTAATGTAAATATTTTAAATTTTAAAATGTCCGATTTTTTCTAAGTTATACTGAACTAAATTTTATATTATACCAAGAAATGGAAAAAATATTATTATTTTGTATTTCTATGTTACAAGTCTCATCAGTACAGAGCACACTTATACACTTAATCATAAGACAATCTTCATTTTGGGGAGTCTGATTTTGATTCTGCTTTTGGTTCCGTAAATGCTAAGAACGGCTCTGATTGTGTTAAATGTATGAAAGAACTGTATTAAAGTTGATGTAAGTTATGGATGTTTCAATGGACGCTACTGTACAGTTAATTTCAAAAGATTCCGTAAATTAGTACATAAACATATTTTGTTCACAAAAAGTTTAACATTCAAAAAAACAATAACAAAAAAATATTAGGTAGTCAGACCCTGATTAAGATTTTTTTCTAGGGGCCATTTTTTAACAAGTTTTTGACAATCAAAAACTTCTAAAATGAAACATAATCGGAACAAATTAACTAGCAAAACTTAATTACTAAATTGAGACCTTTCTCCCCTCTTAATTATGAGATTTATATATTTTACACCATATATATATATATATATATATATATATATATATATATATATATATATATATATATATATACAGGGTGGTCCAGAATTATGTACCTTAATTGCTGGAGCTGATAGTATGTTCAAAAATAATGGTACCTTTTCATTTACACTTTTTCCCAAAGCCCAAAATTGAAATGTACATTGTACATCCCTATTTTTATGGATACGTGGGAAATTGTAACCCTGTATACGTAAATTAGAATAACATTTACCGAGTGGAAACTGACTTGTTTGATTACCAACCTTGAATTATACATATATATATATATATATATATATATATATATATATATATATATATATATATATATATATATATATATATATATATATAAAAGTAGTAGTAGGTTTTGGGGGCTTCTAAGCCCACCTTCCCACCTGCCGACTTTTTGAACGACCTCGGCAGGTGGTAAAACTACCGAGGCGGTTCTAGAAGCCTCCGGCGGTGGGTGGAGCAAAATTTTTTTCTAGCCTAGCGGAACTTGATCCAACCTAAGAGAACCTAAGGAAATTTGGTGTAACCTAACAAAATTTTTCTAACCTAAGAATTTCCCTAATAGATGGCGCAGCCACCTTCGAGTTTTGTAAATTCACTGCTAGATGGCGCAGCCACCTTTGATAGCGTTGCTAGTCTGGATTCCTGTGTGTAAGTTTGAAAAATTGTTAATAGATGATGCTGAAAATCCTTTTTTTGATAGTTAAAAGATGTACCTAGATTCAAAATTCCATGAAAAGATGGCTCTCGTAGTCTAGATCCTGTGTGTAAGTTTGAAAAATTGTCAATAGATGGCATCGAAAACCTTTTTTCGATAGTTAAAAGATGACACTGCTAGTCTGAACCACCGCGAACTCTATACCTTGATTCAAATTTTATCATATTTTCATCTGAAAACAGGTTTAAAGTTGTATAAATTGTCAGCTGACGTCATTAGAAGATTTCTGTCTAATATGCAAAAATGAATTTTATCATATAATTTCATATTTTTATCTGAAAACGGGTTTATACAGGTTTTTCTCTAAATAAAAACACATTTTTTTTATTTTTTATTTTTTTCATCATGTATTTTTTAATTTTTTTTTTTATTTTTAATTTTTTTTTAATTTTTCTTATTTTAATAAATTTACTTAAAAGAAATATTTTACAATAAAAATGTTTAAATGTTATTACAATAATATTTGTATATGGATATGACATTTTCCATGGCGCATGTTGCTCCGGAATGCTGGCCGCATCGAGCGCTAGTGTATGTTGATGTTATGATTCTCAACTTGGGGCAAATTGTTATTTCTTCAAAGTTCATTATGGGCGCTGATGGTAGTAGTCGTTTCAAATAGCGCACTTTTTCTTCTCCTTTCGTATAAATGATTCGAGTTCCGTGTAGATTGTTTATTAAAATGTACTGTAGTTCCTCGTATTCAATATGTCCATCCATCCAGGAGAACCCATGATGTTTTTTCCGCAACCAGCGAGCTGTGCGTTGATCTTTTTCACTTAATCCACAAAACGGTATTGGTGATTTGAATACATAGTGCTGTAGTATATAATCTTCACCACAATTTTCTTCGGAAGAATCGAATTTCAACACAGCCAATTCCTTTATGTAGAATTTCCCATTTGTTGAATTTGGAAATCCTTGGAAGTCAACAATTGCTGCGTCGGTCTTCATTGTACGAAGTCTAGAGTCAAACTGTTCAGCTTAGAATTCAGCAACTAATGTTTTATTTAAAATAAAACTGATTTTTATAGGTGTGAGCTTGCTTAAATAAGTCGTGTGTATGTATGTTTTACTGACGTCATTAACAGATATATTGCTACTAATACTACGAACGAAGATTTCAGTCTAATATGTAAAAATAAAAATTATGTTATAATTTGCTTTATTTTAAGTACAAGCATTACTCGAATATTATAATTCGATATAAAATTCACATAATTGTGTATGTATATTTGCTATTATGAACCTTATGTAACTTAAATAAACGACTATTTATAGAAGTAAAGTTAGTTTTTATTCATATGCAGATTTTTTGCTAGCAAAAGTAATAAGTTTTAAAACTATTATCAATGTTATAAAAAATTAATTTTGAAATTAAAGGTACACGCTATAGAAAGGTGCACGCTATAGCGTATTAATTTATATTTTATAAAAAATAATTTCTTAACTATGTAAGTATATGTAATATTATTTATGTGTATTTTTTAACGATACAAAGTTATAATCACATATAGCAAACTGCTGACGAAGTGCATTCCACACGTTACCGTATCGTATATATCTCATATGTATATACATCTCAAATGTAGCAAGTGTACCTACTTGTTTAAATTTTTATAAACGAAATTTATACCAAAATGAAAATTTGATTGTAAAAAACTAGGAAATTCTATCAATATTAGAAAATTTATTTTCAAGAATAGTATTATTGATACTAAAAATTTATTTCGAATAAGAACCTACATATTCATTTAACGTAAAATGTTTAGCCACCGATAATGTACTAGAAATTAAAACGATTTCTTTCTGTGTAATAAAACTAGCATATTTTTTATAAACTGAGCACTCAAAATTGATAGGAAAATTCTGGTTTCCTAGATAGTTATGTTAAGATACGCTTTTTAGGATTAAAAAATTAATGTGTTAACCTTTCTACTCCTAAATATAAGCATTTATACAGTTTAAAACATTTTTTAATAAAAAAAATCGATAGTTTTAGACAATTTAAACAATACCCATATATACCCATATGATGAAAATTGTAATTTGGATTGTGTATTACCCATGTCTGCTTTTAAACTATTTGCAGTCTAATTTTATAAAAACACCTAAAAATTATCTGTTACTATATGTAAATAATAAAAATTATTATATATATTTCTAAGCAAACGAATTGAAAATGTAATTTTATACCATAAGAATAAATGCGTATATATAGGGTGGACAGTAAATAACTCTCATAATTTTTAAAGAGCGGATGAAAACTTTAATTTTGGATTACGAAATTTTATTTTTCTTCCGGAGTTAAGCTGCATTCAATTAATTAACCCTTTCCTGCTCAGCAGTTTTACATCATTACTGTTCAAACGATACTTCAAATTAACAAATCATTAATAACATGGGTAAATACTTATTAGCAAAAATTACATAGTTTACACATCTGTTCTATCGCACCAGAATGTTAATAGGACAATGCGATTTAATTGCCTATATTCAGGAGCAAGCAAAAACATTACCTATTTTAATAGCTTAGAAAATACACATTACATTTTTTTCGTTGTAAGAACAATCATTTCGGTGATCTTTTTTAACGAATTACTAAAATTGCTTAAGGACTGTGGTATGTAAGAAATAACAGCACTCACATAATTTTAAAATAATTAACATACAGTTATTGGAAAAGTTACAAAGATTTTTTTAACAACTTATTAAATGTTGATAGCTTATTTTAATATCTTCTATAGGGTCGTAAGTATAACCCTAAACCCGAAATTTTTTCATCACCATCGTTGGCGACTGTATTCTCGTCATCATCAGCTTCTCCTTCGCTCGCAGTATCTTCGTTGTCGCTAGCAGATGTTTTTTCATCGCTGTCTTCGTCATCATTTGATATATACTTTAGCACTGGTTCAATAATATCATGCTTTTCCAATTCCCTGGTTATTGAGATAATCCGCTTTCCAATGTCACTTTCCTTTAAATTATTAAAATGGCTTCGTTTTTTCTCGTTTTCGATGTAATCCACAAAGCTGGGATTTATAATATGACTCCTTTCCATTAAATTACATATAGTATTAACCATTTCTTCTCCAATTTGCGTCTGAGTCGCTAAACTTCTTAGTTCATCAACTAAATGGTTCGGGTCATCAAAATATTCTTCTTCATCAACAGGTTTCGAATGGCCATTATGAAGGTTAGCATTTTCATCATCATATTTGAAACGTTTAGCTTCCCCATTTATTGAATTAGATGTCGAAGGTTGGTCCTTTTCTTCCGAATTTTTATCTTCTTGTTCTTCATCCTTTGCGCATGCGTTCTGAAGCTCTTTGATCATTAATATGTCTAGAGCAGTTTGTAAGAGACCAGCCACTTTTGGAGTAAAACTTGTTTCTTTGTAGTTATCAGGCGATGGTAAATGCTTTTGTTCATCAGATCGATTATCTTCGACATTTACCGATTGTAGAATATTATGCGAGTTTTTTAAAGCGTGGAATTTACTTCTGATTGCTTCTGCTGCAGCCATCATACTTTCATCAAAAGTATTCAAGTTTCTTTTAGATAGATCTGTATCATTTTCGTGTTGATTTTGAAATACTGGTTCTTTATCTTCCTTTTCTTCATTTCTTGCTTCAAAACTATATTCGGTTTCATTATCATCATTTTCATCATTAGATTTTAACGATTCACTTTGTCTCCTGTTCTCCACTACAAAGAAACAAGTTTTACTCCAAAAGTGGCTGGTCTCTTACAAACTGCTCTAGACATATTAATGATCAAAGAGCTTCAGAACGCATGCGCAAAGGATGAAGAACAAGAAGATAAAAATTCGGAAGAAAAGGACCAACCTTCGACATCTAATTCAATAAATGGGGAAGCTAAACGTTTCAAATATGATGATGAAAATGCTAACCTTCATAATGGCTATTCGAAACCTGTTGATGAAGAAGAATATTTTGATGACCCGAACCATTTAGTTGATGAACTAAGAAGTTTAGCGACTCAGACGCAAATTGGAGAAGAAATGGTTAATACTATATGTAATTTAATGGAAAGGAGTCATATTATAAATCCCAGCTTTGTGGATTACATCGAAAACGAGAAAAAACGAAGCCATTTTAATAATTTAAAGGAAAGTGACATTGGAAAGCGGATTATCTCAATAACCAGGGAATTGGAAAAGCATGATATTATTGAACCAGTGCTAAAGTATATATCAAATGATGACGAAGACAGCGATGAAAAAACATCTGCTAGCGACAACGAAGATACTGCGAGCGAAGGAGAAGCTGATGATGACGAGAATACAGTCGCCAACGATGGTGATGAAAAAATTTCGGGTTTAGGGTTATACTGACGACCCTATAGAAGATATTAAAATAAGCTATCAACATTTAATAAGTTGTTAAAAAAATCTTTGTAACTTTTCCAATAACTGTATGTTAATTATTTTAAAATTATGTGAGTGCTGTTATTTCTTACATACCACAGTCCTTAAGCAATTTTAGTAATTCGTTAAAAAAGATCACCGAAATGATTGTTCTTACAACGAAAAAAATGTAATGTGTATTTTCTAAGCTATTAAAATAGGTAATGTTTTTGCTTGCTCCTGAATATAGGCAATTAAATCGCATTGTCCTATTAACATTCTGGTGCGATAGAACAGATGTGTAAACTATGTAATTCTTGCTAATAAGTATTTACCCATGTTATTAATGATTTGTTAATTTGAAGTATCGTTTGAACAGTAATGATGTAAAACTGCTGAGCAGGAAAGGGTTAATTAATTGAATGCAGCTTAACTCCGGAAGAAAAATAAAATTTCGTAATCCAAAATTAAAGTTTTCATCCGCTCTTTAAAAATTATGAGAGTTATTTACTGTCCACCCTATATATACGCATTTATTCTTATGGTATAAAATTACATTTTCAATTCGTTTGCTTAGAAATATATATAATAATTTTTATTATTTACATATAGTAACAGATAATTTTTAGGTGTTTTTATAAAATTAGACTGCAAATAGTTTAAAAGCAGACATGGGTAATACACAATCCAAATTACAATTTTCATCATATGGGTATATATGGGTATTGTTTAAATTGTCTAAAACTATCGATTTTTTTTATTAAAAAATGTTTTAAACTGTATAAATGCTTATATTTAGGAGTAGAAAGGTTAACACATTAATTTTTTAATCCTAAAAAGCGTATCTTAACATAACTATCTAGGAAACCAGAATTTTCCTATCAATTTTGAGTGCTCAGTTTATAAAAAATATGCTAGTTTTATTACACAGAAAGAAATCGTTTTAATTTCTAGTACATTATCGGTGGCTAAACATTTTACGTTAAATGAATATGTAGGTTCTTATTCGAAATAAATTTTTAGTATCAATAATACTATTCTTGAAAATAAATTTTCTAATATTGATAGAATTTCCTAGTTTTTTACAATCAAATTTTCATTTTGGTATAAATTTCGTTTATAAAAATTTAAACAAGTAGGTACACTTGCTACATTTGAGATGTATATACATATGAGATATATACGATACGGTAACGTGTGGAATGCACTTCGTCAGTAGTTTGCTATATGTGATTATAACTTTGTATCGTTAAAAAATACACATAAATAATATTACATATACTTACATAGTTAAGAAATTATTTTTTATAAAATATAAATTAATACGCTATAGCGTGAACCTTTCTATAGCGTGTACCTTTAATTTCAAAATTAATTTTTTATAACATTGATAATAGTTTTAAAACTTATTACTTTTGCTAGCAAAAAATCTGCATATGAATAAAAACTAACTTTACTTCTATAAATAGTCGTTTATTTAAGTTACATAAGGTTCATAATAGCAAATATACATACACAATTATGTGAATTTTATATCGAATTATAATATTCGAGTAATGCTTGTACTTAAAATAAAGCAAATTATAACATAATTTTTATTTTTACATATTAGACTGAAATCTTCGTTCGTAGTATTAGTAGCAATATATCTGTTAATGACGTCAGTAAAACATACATACACACGACTTATTTAAGCAAGCTCACACCTATAAAAATCAGTTTTATTTTAAATAAAACATTAGTTGCTGAATTCTAAGCTGAACAGTTTGACTCTAGACTTCGTACAATGAAGACCGACGCAGCAATTGTTGACTTCCAAGGATTTCCAAATTCAACAAATGGGAAATTCTACATAAAGGAATTGGCTGTGTTGAAATTCGATTCTTCCGAAGAAAATTGTGGTGAAGATTATATACTACAGCACTATGTATTCAAATCACCAATACCGTTTTGTGGATTAAGTGAAAAAGATCAACGCACAGCTCGCTGGTTGCGGAAAAAACATCATGGGTTCTCCTGGATGGATGGACATATTGAATACGAGGAACTACAGTACATTTTAATAAACAATCTACACGGAACTCGAATCATTTATACGAAAGGAGAAGAAAAAGTGCGCTATTTGAAACGACTACTACCATCAGCGCCCATAATGAACTTTGAAGAAATAACAATTTGCCCCAAGTTGAGAATCATAACATCAACATACACTAGCGCTCGATGCGGCCAGCATTCCGGAGCAACATGCGCCATGGAAAATGTCATATCCATATACAAATATTATTGTAATAACATTTAAACATTTTTATTGTAAAATATTTCTTTTAAGTAAATTTTATTAAAATAAGAAAAATTAAAAAAAAATTAAAAATAAAAAAAAAATTAAAAAATACATGATGAAAAAAATAAAAAATAAAAAAAATGTGTTTTTATTTAGAGAAAAACCTGTATAAACCCGTTTTCAGATAAAAATATGAAATTATATGATAAAATTCATTTTTGCATATTAGACAGAAATCTTCTAATGACGTCAGCTGACAATTTATACAACTTTAAACCTGTTTTCAGATGAAAATATGATAAAATTTGAATCAAGGTATAGAGTTCGCGGTGGTTCAGACTAGCAGTGTCATCTTTAACTATTGAAAAAAGGTTTTCGATGCCATCTATTGACAATTTTTCAAACTTACACACAGGATCTAGACTACGAGAGCCATCTTTTCATGGAATTTTGAATCTAGGTACATCTTTTAACTATCAAAAAAAGGATTTTCAGCATCACCTATTAACAATTTTTCAAACTTACACACAGGAATCCAGACTAGCAACGCTATCAAAGGTGGCTGCGCCATCTAGCAGTGAATTTACAAAACTCGAAGGTGGCTGCGCCATCTATTAGGGAAATTCTTAGGTTAGAAAAATTTTGTTAGGTTACACCAAATTTCCTTAGGTTCTCTTAGGTTGGATCAAGTTCCGCTAGGCTAGAAAAAAATTTTGCTCCACCCACCGGCGGAGGCTTCTAGAACCGCCTCGGTAGTTTACCACCTGCCGAGGTCGTTCAAAAAGTCGGCAGGTGGGAAGGTAGGCTTAGAAGCCCCCAAAACCTACTACTTATATATATATATATATATATATATATATATATATATATATATATATATATATATATATATATATATATAACACCTATATTGATTGGTCCCAATAATGAGGTCAAATAGACAAAATGGTAGATTTGTTTCTAAGAATTTTCAATCGTTCACATTATATTTCCAATTCCAATAATCGAAAACTCCTCAACTAAGCGGCGCAGAAAACGCAATAGTTGAGTCAAACGTGAGCATATCCGAGGATACGACAGGCAACGTTAACTTAGATTTAATTAGTAATAGTAATATTGAAACAGTTCAATCTAATAATTTAAATACAAATATCGATAATTCAAATAGTTTAGAAAGTTTAGATTTTAACAAATATTATAATAATACAAAAATGCAAGTCAACGAAAATGCAGTTAGTGGTTTCTCACAAGTGCTCGAAGCATTTAAAATACCAGATCCAATTAAATTCCTACCTGAATTTAATGGAAATCCGAGAACATTGCATGATTTTATTGAAAATGTAGACGAAATCATAGCACGTGTAAGTGTCGATTGGGCACAAGGATATAGAAAATTATGGATACGGGCTATCCGTAATAAAATTGTAGGAGAGGCAAATGAAATTTTGAACATGTGTGGCACTCCCACAGATTGGCAATCAATCAAATCAAATTTAATTTCATATTATGCGGACAAACGAAACGAGACAAACTTAATTAGGGAACTTTACAGCTTAAAACAAAACCAAAATCAGAAAATGGAAGAATTTTATGCGAAAGTAATCGAAATACTTTCTTCATTAGTTAGTTTCACTAAATTAAATGAAAATGATTCCATCGCAATAAATTCTAAATTACAATTATTTAAAAATTTGGCAAAAGACGTATTTTTAGCTGGACTTAGAGAACCTATCGGGTCAGTCGTACGTGCACGAAACCCAGACACAATTCAAAACGCACTTGAATACGCTATTAAAGAGCAAAATATTCATTATCATCAAAAATCATATCAACAAATTACAGTTAAACCTCCAATATCCGCACCTGTACCGATTAGAACACACAATTTTCATAATCCTCTACAATACCAAAAACGGTTTATTACACATACACCATTCAATACACAAAATATACAACAAACACGACCATTTTACACTCAAAATAATAATCAACAAACACGACAATTTAACACACAAAACAATACAAAACAATTACCGCGACCAACACCTATGGACATAGGCAGTAATAGGTTAAGCATTAGACAACCTAACACACAACAGCAACAATCACGCCCTAATTTTCAACAACGACAATCAACCCAAAGTAGACCAACTTTTGCTTCAAACGAACTTTTTAACGGAGATGCTTCAGGATTTAGTTCATTAGACGAATACGTAGTCGAGGAAAATTATGACGAAAACAGTTATTTGGCAGACGAATACGAACAGACAGACCAAAATAATCAAAATGAGATTGATGACCAAAATTTTCGGTTAATCTCAGACAACAATTTGGATACATAGATTTAAACCTTCACGAATCTACTTTACCTTATATTCATATCACTGACAAATATGTAAGTTACTTTTCACAGAAAGAATATTCACGGCTAAATAAAATCTACATTTGCGACAAAGAAGATCTAATCAAGTTAACTACATCAGATCACTGTTTTAACCATGCAATTCGTGGACAAATTGGAAGTTGCATCTACGAGGAATTCGACGAACAAACAATAGTCAAACGTCTAACACCACAACACGTTATATTGAAAAACGTTAAAAATCAATCAATTTCAACTACTTGCGGTATTAACCAACGATTCGTAAAAGGGACAATACTCATCTATTTTCACCAATGTGAAATTGTCATAAATAACGTCGTGTACAAAAACCAAGAATTTAACAAAACACAACAACTTCATATATTGCCATTACACGAACTCCAATTTAAAGAACAAAAATTGTTACCTAAAATCAACCTGCAAAAACTCAATTCCTACCACATTGAAAACAAACAAGAAATAGAAGAATTCAAATCCAAAACAACCCTACACATATCCGGGGTATATATAGCATTCGGCATCGTAATAGCAACATTTATTATATTTATTGTAATAAAATATATCAGAAATAAATGGAAATCGAAAAATTCATCATCTACAACACAAATAAATTATTTGCCGTCTGGCCATCCCCAATGAACCAAGACTCATATGGTCTAAGCTAGAAACTCAGAGGGGAGGAGTCATGTAACCATCACATCCGCCCTAATACTTAATTTATACATATTATATTTTTATACAATTAATCAATATTTTTGTAATATTAAGAATTATACAATGTATGTAGAAAATAAGTAATAATTCATTCAGATAATTATTTAATATTTCATGTAACTAAAATAGTTAATGCATCCGTTTAAACAAACAGCTTAATCATCAAAAACAACTAAATAATTAAATACAATGTATCAAGACAACAGAATTACGATGCATCTTTTTGAAGCTATCTCATTTTTGCTTATTCAGCAAACCCTTTGTCTAAATTATGTATAAATAATGCACTTTGTAAATTATCCGATTTTTGTTCGATCTAGCTGGAAATCATAACACCAGTGTGATAATATGATATCTTTGTAAAACAATTTTGTATTTTTAAACTTAAAATAAATTTTTTAAAAACTAACTTTAATTGTTACGAACCGTAACTATATATATATATATATATATATATATATATATATATATATATATATAATATATATATATATATATATATATATATATATATATATATATATATATATATATATATATAGGGTGTTAGTGAATAAGTGCGAAATATTTTAATGGGTGATTGCTGAGGTTTTTTTATGTGAAAAAGTTCATGCCAACCCATGTCCGAAAACGCTTAGTTTCTAAGATAGAGTGTTGAGTTTCCCGTCTTTTTTAAATATTTTCTTAAATATTTCAAAAACGTTTTGAGATATTCACATAAAATTTGGGATACGCTACGACAGGATAAATACCCATATTCTGAAGTAGACAGAATATTTCCATTCAAACCAGTGGCGTCCATACGGCCATATGATGATATATTTTTGAAGAAAAAAAAAGGGACACCAATGATTTTTTCCAATTTGAAAATGTTTTTTTAAATGTTCTATAAATTGTTGACAAAAATGACCTCTTAGTATTTTGTCGTTCATGTGTCCGTTTTCAAGATAAAAAGCAATTTTCAATTACTGTTCTTACTACAAAATCGGTTTAGGTTCTCGTATTAACTGCTGAGGTCATTTTATGAAAAAGTCTTACCAACAAAAAGATGAAGACGCTTCATTTCTACAGTATGACCACATAATTTGTTTCTAATATAGAAAAATATTTTTAAAAAACAAGAAACGGGACACTCTGTATCTTGGAAACTAAGCGTTTTCGGACCTGGGTTTATATAAACTTTTTTACATAAAGAAAACCTCAGCAATCACCCATTAAAATTTTTCGCGCTTATTCACTAACACCCTGTATACAGAAACCGACAACTTTGCACATCATGAATACATGAATATGCACATGGTACGTATATACGGCTTGACCACCATTTGGTTGCTGTGTATGTTGTGTACATTTCCCTTCCATAGATAAGATCGCAAGTATGGTTGTGTGGATATGAAACGTACTCATTTTGTCGCGGCTAGTCCATGAGCGGTTCGATAAATTTACTTTTGTGCTTACGTTTATCTTTAATGTATATACAAAAATTTTAAAAAAAGTTTCCTTTATTAACGTGTAATTTGGACTAATTTGAAACATTTTATTATTTTATTATTGTCTTATTGTACTCGTTTTGTCGCGGCTAGTCCATGAGCGGCTCGATAAATTTACTTTTGTGCTTACGTTTATCTTTAATGTATATACAAAAATTTTAAAAAAAGTTTCCTTTATTAACGTGTAATTTGGACTAATTTGAAACATTTTATTATTTTATTATTGTCTTATTGTTAGTGCCTAGATAGTTATTTAGAAAATTTAAATTATGGAAGGAAGTTCAAAAAAGAAAGTGTGTTTAACGATAATAGACAAATTAGACATTATTAAAAAAAAATTGAAAAAGGTGAATTGCGTAGAAGTGTTGCATTAGAATACAAAATTAATGTATCATTTGTGGGTAGAATCTAGGAAAAAAAAAACATTAAAAAATTTGAAAAAAAAACAATATCAGTGTTGGGTGATCGTCGCCATATGTGTGTGAAATCGCCAATTGTGAAAAAAATTAGAAATGAAGCTGTAGAAAATGCACTTTATAAGTGGTTTGAACAAAAAAGAATCCTTAAGCAACCAATATCAGAGCCGTTATTAAAAGAAAAAGCCATATATTTTAATAGAGAACTGGAAGGGCCTTCAAATTTTGTTGCCAGTAATGGATGGTTAAACGGTTTTAAAAAACGCTACGGCATCAGACACTTATCTGTTCAGGGGGAAACAATGCATCTGCAGCAACATCATTCAAAGACGAATTTAAGGCACTTTTAAGGAACGAAGGATACCTTCCTGAAAATATTTACAATATTGACGAAACAGGTTTATTTTGGAAGATGCTACCGAATAAGACATTAGTTATGGAGTCAGAAAAAAGTGTACCAGGTTTTATAGTACCTAAGGATAGGGTAACCATTCTAGCACAGGTAGACAAAAGTAGTTAAGTCCATTTAAGGGCCAAGAGAGTTTATCTTATATATTTCTAAAAGGGCAAAAGTCAATTCCACCCCCAACATCATTTTCTATGCACTTGTTATAAAAAAATTCTTTTTAGAAACTGACAAAAGAAGTTAAGTTCTTAAAATTCTTAATAAAATAATAAATAAGTACATAGTTTAATTAAATTGGAAATGTATTTTTATGACAACAACTACCCAGTAAAATCCACAAATGGTTTTAATAATGAAATTTTTTGTTGTTTTTTATATGTTAAGTCCATAAAATTTTAGTTTAAGGTTTGAAGTTTATTTTTTTTTTATGATTTACTGTGTAACATGTTAAGAAAATAATTGATTAAAAAAAAATTACAAAATGTCATGTAAACTTCAAGATTATTCAAATAAGCTGATACTGTCTGCATTTCAATTTAGTTTTTACTCTCTACTGTAAAGTTGACATTTTGGACTTAACTCGTTTTGTCTACCTGCGCTAGAATTGCTGTTTGTACTAATGCGACTGGTACAAATAAAATGCCCATACTAGTTATTGGAAAATACAAAAATCTTAGATGTTTTAAAAACACTAAACATCTTCCTGTAATATACGACCTCCAAAAAAATTCTTGGATGGATCAAGATTTATTCCTTAGGTGGTATAAAAACATCTTTATTACAAATGTGTTGAGACAGCAAAAAGAAAATTGGACAAGATGGCAATGTTTTATTATTATTAGACAATGCCCCTAGTCATCCGCCAGCAACGTTATTAAATAATATCGACAACAGGTTTAAAGTAAAATATTTTCCTCCAAACGTGACGTCCTTGATTCAGCCGATGGATCAAGGAATAATAGAACAATTAAAAAGATTATATAAAAAAAAAATTATTACGACTGCTGTTACAGGAAGACATTGAAGAGAATTTGAACAACTTTCAAAGAAGTTTAAATTCAAAAACTGCTTGCCATTTGATTGCAGATTCGTGGGCTGACATAACAAAAGATAATATATGTTACTGTTGAAAAAATTTGCTGGGGAAAGTTTTTCAAGATCCGCAAAATGAAATAATTTCTAACAGCGAAATACATAATTTATGTACGAAAATTAATCCACTCCACGATTTGGCATTGGAGGATACTGTGGTGACACAGCAAGTAGAAAGTTTCACCAACGATTCGTAGAAAACGATTTCACTTCAAACAAAAGGACATTCCTATTATTTGTAACAAAAAGGATATTTTTGTATATTTTATTTTTTGTATTAGATTTCTAGAACATTCCTTTTCCGCTTTCACCTTTAACACAATAACACACATTCTGTTTCATTTTGAGGAAGTTTTCTTGTAAACTTCAGTGGAAAATTAAAGTTTCGAATGCAAAGTCCTTTTTGTTGTTTTTTTGGGCTTGTTTAATAAAAACAACTGGCGACCGTGATTATGTGAAGAATTTAGAAGAATCCAACGAGAAGATTGAATTGATTGCTTCTCTGGAAGATTCGACCCATTGTGTCCCAACCTGTGACATAAGCGCTAAGAGGAACGAAGAACGCAACATATCTTCTCCTTTGGATGCAGTGCCCGGTGGCACGACACAAAAATTGGCGACCATGACAGGACACAAAAAAGAAAAACTGAAAAAGGAAAAACCTCACTATCAGGAAGAAATTTAAAACAAGTAAGTCCTTTTAATTTTTACACGACTTATTCTGCCTTTTAACTCTTCTATTATATCACTTAAATCCGTAATTTTGAATTTTTTCTAATTTGACTATTTCTGATAACAACATGACATAAGACCAGGTAACGCTCTCACCAAACAGTCCTAGTACTTCGTTACCCGCGATAGGTACGAAACTAGAAAATATCGATTCCAAAAATTTAATAAACGAACAAATTCGTTCATATATACAAGCTTTACAATGTTAAATCAGAACAGGAAGATGATATGCTTTCCGAAGCTGAAACTGTTAAACACATTAATAATAAAGACTGGATAGGTAAATTTGAAAACACCCCAACTGGTGCTCTCGATTTTCTTAGAAGAGTTCACAATACAATTAACTATGCACCTCTTCAAGAAACGGAGGTTATACGCTATACCGCGAATCAGCTCCCGTACGACTTAGGTGTACAATTAATATCTCGCGACCTAACGTACGAAACACTTAGAGAAATAATTTATACGTTCCACAGTCCTCGGCGAACAACCATACATATGTATCGAAAATGAATTAGCAACAATGCATCACAAACCTAACGAAGATGTTCTTTCATTTTTTAATCGTAGAAATAAAATGGAAAGTATGACTAACCTTCGTTACGAACAAACTACTTCAGAATACACATTAATGTCTCCCTTAATAGAGGAATCCTTTTGTAATCGATTTATAACGGGATGTCACCCTCAGATTTCCCAAAGACTACGACTGACTTCTCCTAAGCTTCGAACTTTAAACGAAGCACTCAAAGAGGCAATTGAGGAAGAATCTCTTATGAAAACTCAATCCTCTTTTAAAAACGAAACCAAAAGCAGTACTTGGAATTACTGCAAAATTTGTAAATTAAAAAATCATAATACAAGGGACTGTCGTAAAAAAGATAATTTCCAACCATTCAATCAATTTGTAAAGACTTGCAATTATTGTAAAATACGTGACCATTTAGAAAATGAATGTAGGAAAAAGAAATTCGCACAAAGCACATCAAATGTTCCTCCACAACGCTATCAAAATAACAATACGGAGGATTTAAACACGAACGAGTCGACTGCTGTTGTAGCCGAGCCGTCGACCTCCAATAACCAAGGCTACTCCGACATAGCCTATCTAACTTACTAAGTTCGCCTAACGTTAAAAAACTAACTTCAATTGTAACGATGCATTAACTGAAAAGGGAGGTAGAGGGATAGAAACCGATTATAAAGAAACTTTAGGTTCGATTAATTTAAAAATTTATAAAGAAGATGGAAATCAATTTCCATTCGAATTTCAGGTTATAGACCCAAATCTAATTAACACCCCATTCCAGGATGTTCTCGGTATCGACTTTCTAGAACACTACGGGGCAACAATTCAAACCAACTCGAATATAATAAAATTCGATCCCAGAAAAGTATATAATATTAATAACGTTGAAAAAACTAAACGAAATCCGCGATGATATCTGACTTTCGCAAATACCGAACGAGGACGACAAAAATAAAATTTTAAACTTTTGTTTGAAAAATGCAAACTTGTTCCATATAAAAGACAAGTTGACTCATACAACTACATTACACAACAAAATAATAATTACAGATCCTACTCCTGTATTCGTAAAAAACTAAGGCTCTCAAAGGTGCACAAACAAGAAGTCCGAAAACAAATAAAGGAAATGCTCGATAATGGCATTATTCAGTAACTCGCCTTATAGCGCTCCCATCTGGGTAGTAACAAAAAATTTGATAGTTCCGGTAAACAAAAATGGCGAATAGTCACAGATTATGACGCCTCAATAATATTACGATAGAAGATAAATACCCACTACCAAACATAGAAGATATATTATTCCATTTAGGTGATGCAAAATATTTTTCTACCTTAGATTTAGCATCAGGATTTCATCAAATTCTGATAAAACCTGAAGACTGTCACAAGACAGCCTTCACTATTCCTGGAGGTCATTTCGAATACATCCGAATACCCTTCTGATTAAAAAACGCTGCAGCAACATTCCAGCGTTTAATGAATATCGTCCTGCAAAGAATTCTCTATAAAGAATGCTTTGTATACCTTGATGATATTGTTGTATTCGGACGGACCCTAGACGAACATAATGCAAAGCTTCAAAATGTATTCAATGCACTTAAAGAACATAATTTAAAGCTTCAGGTAGATAAATTGTGAGTTTTTACATAACGAAATAGAATACCTAGGTTATGTAATTTCTTCCAACGGATTAGAGCCGAATTACAAAAAGATACGATTCAAAAACTCAAAGAACCTAAAAGCGTCAAAGACATTCAAAGCTTCCTAGGACTGGTAGGGTATTATCGAAAATTTATAAAAAAAATTTTCTGAAAAGGCGAAACCACTCACAATGCTACTTGAAAAGGAAACAAAATTTGAATGAAGTGAAGAATGTCCAAAAACATTTAATACACTAAAAAGTGCTTTGACATTTAAGCTTATATTCCAATCAGCCCCGGATCTACGATTTTTTAGAACCGGGACCGGAACTTGAAAATGGCGCCCCCCTCTCCAACATTTGACGTAAATTGTCAAAAGTATATGTGCTTTATAAAACTCCAATTTTTCCTATTGCGGCAGTGATAAAAATTGAGGGTTTTGTAAAGGATAAATATAGGTACAAGTTGATTTTTTATTTTAATAAATCTACTCCGAAAGCACTACAAGTTGTGCAAATTTCAAATTTTTATCACTAGTCCCATCAGAGATACAGGGGCGCAAAATTCTAAAATTTGGAAAAAAGTCAGTTTTCGGAAGTTTGTAAAAATTAAAGGCTACAAGTTTCACAACTGAAATAGTGTGTATTTGTTTCATAATGGGTTGTTGTATCCGTATAGCTATTATCATAAAAAATACTAAGCGAGGTTTAAAACATTCCTTCTATAAGAAAAAAAAAATGTTTTCTTATGGAAGGGACGAAAATAGGTTAAATATGGACATCACTTAAAATAAAAAGACATCCATTACCTTTAAAATGGTTTTTATTTCAAACTTTTAGGATCAACGGTTTATGAAATATGTGCATTTGCATAAATGGTTGCTAACACAAAAATCAGCGCAAATTGGAAAACAAAAATGGCTACCACGCTTAAAAGGTTCAAGATAATTTTTTTTAAAGAATTGTTCTCAATACTTCAAATATAATAGAAACAACTGGAAGAATACCTATTAATTTTTTCTAAAATGGTCGAGCAACCAATTTTTTTTTTTTTTTTTAGATCATTTGATATAGACCGACCTAGTATGATTTTGGCGCCCCCTGAAACTGACGCCCGGGGCAGGGGCCCCGGTTTGTCCCCTCCTTAGATCCGGGCCTGACTCCAATACCCAAATTTCGCCAAGACATTTATTCTAACAACCGAGGCATCAAACGTCCGGAATAGGAGCGATCCTTTCCCAGATGAACGATGATAATACATTGGACTTACTCATTAGCTATTATTCAAGAACGCAACACCGCGGAACAAAATTACACGACTACAGAAAAAGAATTACTTGCTATAATTGATTCCATCAAAAATTTCCGACCTTATCTTTTCGGAAAAAAATTTATAATTCGGACCGACCATAAAGCGCTAGAATGGCTTCTCAAAAACAAAAACCCTTACTCCAGACTAATACGCTGGAGATTAAAATTAGAGGAGAACGATTACAAAATTGAATACAAACATGGGAAGAAAAATTAAAACGCCGATGCTCTTTCGAGACCGGTAATGGTCATAGACCAACTTGTACTAGAAAAAAACCTTGAAAACTTCCGGCAATGGGAAAAAACGATAGAGACTCCCGAACACAATATAGTTACAACCTCCTTAGAGGAAATCAACAGTCTTGTTATACCTTATTCAAGAGTTAACTCCCATAACAATAAATTTTCTTATTTTGTCAAAGAACATAAGTCCGATCTCCCATGAATAATGCCGATTGATGAAGTAGTTGCTTTCAATAGTAAAAACAATAAACAAATTTTATTAATGGTTTGTAAGGAAAACGCTCTCGATCCAAGAACTTCCCAAAATCTTTTTAATGGCCTGAAAATGCTATTCACAATGATTGAAATATTACCTCTGACGGAAATAACAATTTTTGATCTACCATCCTTAACATTAGCGTTAAACAAGGAAACCTTTAAAAAACTAATCAAATATTTCAATCATGATGATAAAGTTAATATTTTACGGTTAGAAACGTGATTAGTTAGAAACAATGAGGAAAAACAAAAAATTATAAAAATATTTCATTGTGACATGCCAGGCGGTCGCCAAGGAGTGAAAGGAACCTTACAGGCTATAAAACAAAGATATTTTTGGAAAAACATGTCCAGAGATATTGAAGAATTTATCTCCGAATGTCAAGACTGCCAATTGAACAAGAAAAACACAAGAAACAATAGACCTCCAATGATAATAACATCTCCTTCTAATAACTTTAACGACACTATCGCGCTAGACGTTGTTGGAGCTCTAACTGAAACCAATAACAAATACATACTAACAATTCAAGACTTAAAAAAATTTTTGCAAGTCTACGCTATGCCTGACCAAAATGCCATTAATATTGCTATAAATCTTTTAGACTACTGTACTAAGATCGGCTTCCCCAACGCCATACTAACGGACCAGGGAACAAACTTCACAAGCGAAATAATAAAAGAAATGAAATTTCTAAATTTCGCTTGCTTTATGTACAAGACTCATGAAAACCGCGCTACCAAACAAACTCCATATAAATTAGTATACGGAAATGACCCCAAAACAATCGAAGTAGATAAAACGCGACCCACCTATAACCAGTTCTGTAAAGACATGGAAAATAAAATTAAAATTCTTAGGGAAAACGCGAAACAGAAGCTACAAATATCTAAGTAAATAAATAAAAATTATTATGATAAAAAGACAAAAGAATATAACACCGGACCGTTTAATATTTAGTAATTAATGATAAGTAGCAAGTAGAACGCATTATTATTAATTCTTTGACGGCCATTAAGAGTTAAGACGAAACGCCAAACTGATATTTTGACAACTAATACACTTTATTCAGATTTGCTGACGCTGTACAGCGCACAGTTTCAGTTAGTCAAGATTGACATGATCCTGATAAGCATCAATGATCAATTAAGTTGTTAATGCGAATTTAGTGATATCTGCATACTTATTACTATGCGTCCTTGCTGCTTGCAACTAATCAAGTAATTATTTGTTTATTGTAACTATTTAATTTAATTAAACTGGAAAATAAAATGAAAGTCTTGTTTTATTTTTATTTTTATTTTTTTTTAAAAAATACATATAACTTTTTATTACATTTAATTATAGCAGATTATCTTGTTGAATCCAAGAAGGATTTTTTAATCCTAACCATTTCACCAGTGCTGAATCGCCTTTTCTTTTAATAATTTTGGAAATTAAATATAAAGACGGATTCTTAGTTTTCTGCAACTCGAAATCGTAGAATTTACCTTCCATAGGTTTATTTTTATAGTCTGTTAACGAATATGTGACTGGATCAGTTTTATGTACTTGAGAAATTTTAAGAATTTCAGGAGTCCAGTTGAATATACAGTACCGACAGAAAGTTTGAGGCAGGTTACAAAATTTTTTTTAAAATCGTTCGATGAGTAATTACGTTTATATTAACAATGTCTAAGTATTAAAATACATTTATCTATTTTTTCTATACTATAAAAAACGATTAAACAATATTAAAATTGGTTTTAAACAATACTTGTAGGCTTTTCCAAATTTTTTCCAAAAAACAACAATTTTGAGTATTTTTTTAAATCTGAGTGACCTGCCTCAAACTTTCTGTCGGTACTGTATATCCTTTTTCAAAAGTAGTTTTAAATTTACTAATACGAACATGATCATTTTTTTTTAATCTTGGTTGTTTTTTATTTTGATACTGATCGTAATTTTAAACGGTATGGCGTAACTGTTCTTCGATTTTCTTTGAACTGACTTCAACTGGTTTCATCTCAATAATGTTATGGTAAGTAATATTATATTGTTTCACCAATTCATCGAGTATATCAATCCATTTGTAAGAAGAGCGGATACTAAATTATTCCCAAATTAAACTTTTAAAGTTCTGTTAAATCTTTCGACTATACTTGCTTTTAAATTTGAGTAAGTTGAAAAGTGTTTAATACCATATTTTTTCATTAAGCGTTTAAAATGGGGATTCAAAAATTCTGAGCCTCTGTCCGTCTGTAGGGAAGGCTTTCTGATGATTAGTTTGATGTGTGTTCTTTTTAATTCCTCCACGTAGATAATTTACATTAAATTGTAGCTACTTTTTAAAAGTATTTAAAAGTATTCATATTCAAATCATCTGTTGCTTTTGCATCTTCAAGAATTTGTTTGTAAGTTATTAAATCATTTTGAGTGTATCTTTTGGTACTTTTTTAAATAATAGTTCGTATAAACCAGGTGTTCCTTTATATACATTATCTTTAATAGTCAAATTATCATCTAAATTTAAAAAAAAAAATTTTTCTTTACCAATTTTCCATTCATTTTGATCAAATCTTATTCCCAAATCCTCTTCATAATGACCTTTCCTTGATAAAAGACTCTTCATGTACTTTTTAGAAAGTTTACCATAATTGCCATAATAAGTAACTATTTTGAAATCTGATTTATTTTTAGCGCCGGTGAATGGGTAGATTTCTTTTGGCATGAATTTGTGTTCTTGTTTAACTATTAGTTTGTTCATGAGTTTATTATCATAACCGTTATTACTAGCTATTTTTTTAATTATGTTATTTCTTTATTAAAAATGGTTTTAGTTAAAGGTAGATTAAATGCGCAATGAATCATGGAATTGTATGCTGCGACTTTGTGTTGAAATGGGCTATGGGAATCGTTTGGTATGGTGATATCGGAAAAGGTGGACTTTCGATAGATGTGAAAATCCAGCTTGTTATCTTTTTTAATATTTAAGTCTAAAAAAATTGACTTATCTTTTTCTAATTGTAATTCAAACTGTATTTTAGGAACTATTGTGTTTATGATATCTAGGAATTTATGGATTTGTCGGTTAGAGCTGTCGAAACATACAATCACATCAGCTACGTACCGGTGCCAGAATTTAACATATTTTTAGTATGTGGATTTTCCATTATTATTTTTTCTAAATTTGCCATATATATTTCGGCAAGTAAAGGGCTCAACGGTGAACCCATCGCTAGGCCACTTGTTTATCGATAAAATTTATTGTTAAATTCCAAGTAATTTTGTTTTAAGGACGGTATTGAATGCTCGCGTCAGTTCGTTCTTTTTGACTGGTTGTTTTATTTTTTTGTCTAAAATATCGTCGATGAGATTCAAACATTCTTTAGTCGAAATATTTGTAAACATACTTATTATATCTAAATTTACTAGTTTATATTTACTTGAAAATTCCGATTTTTTAAGTTTATTAAATAAATCTGCTGAATTCTTAATACTATATTCTGACTTGAATTGAGTTTCTTCTTTAAATAATTTGGATAAATGTTTAGACAATTTATGAGACGGACAACCTACGTATGATACTACTGGTCTAATTGGGACTAGAAGATAGTTTTGCAGAGTTCTGGCGCCACCACCCACCGCTCTTTTTTGACTGACCACAGGTGGTAGTAGTAGCCAATGCGGGTACTCGTGTCCAATCTAACGGAACCCTGGTGAACTTAGCTTAACTTAAGAAGTATACTTTTCACTAATAGATGGCGCTGCTAGTCTGAACACTAGCGAACTCTGTGCGTAGGTTTGAAAAATTGTCAATAGATGGAGCTGAAAATCCTTTGATAGTTATACTCTTCACTACTAGATAGTGTTGTTAGTCTGGATACTAGCGAACGCTGTATTAATTTGAAAAATTGTCAATAAATGGTGCTGAAAATCCCTTGATAGTTATACTTTTAACTAATAGATGGCGCTGCTAGTCGGAACGCTAGCGAACTCTGGACCTAGATTCAGAATTTCGCCTGAAACATGTTTAAACTCGTGTGTGCTTAATGTTGACGTCACTAGAAAATAATTTTTTAGTGTTGTAATAATTATATAGGGTAGCAGCTTTTGAAATGCGTACGATAAAAATACTATTATTCTTTTATTAATAAAGACCATCAGAAAATAAAAAATAATCTAAGGCATTCATATACTTATGAATGCAACTGTACAAATGATAATTTTTTCTTAATAAGCATTCCTTCTCGAAGGTCACTTTGTAATTAATACATGTACGATTACAAAACAATTTTTATTTACATGTGCACGGCTTCAGTATGCCGCGACATTGAAATATGATACTTCCGTTAAATCGTAGAAAATTGTATTTTAAGGACAAAGAGTCGCCGATAGAGTAATACGATATCTCTGCGAACATAAAAAATTTTTAATTACCAGTTTCATTTACAGTAGAACCTGTCTTAGCAGTAAAATCTATCTTAATGTTTAAAACAATTTAAAAATTTTCGAGCTAAAAGCAACAATACAATTTCCAACAATGGGAACGTCAGCAACAATGAAAAAATATTTTTTGATATTTTTTGATAGCATTGGAAAAAATTTATGCGTTTTAATAAATTTCAATACTGTATTTATTTTGTAACTACACTTAACAAAAAAATTTTGGAGAGAAAATCAATCCTTTTTATCTATATCCCATTCTTAAAAGTGTAAAATAATCATATATATGCTAGCAAGTTTTAAAATGCGTATAATAAAAATACTATTATACTTTTATTAATTATAGGAGGCACATAGGAGTATTTCTATATAAAATCCGATCAAAATTATTTGATGGATTTTCATTAATAAAAACAATATTTTTTAATATATACTACTACAAACAATTAAGGGAGCAAAAAAAATTGTTAATTTCTTAGTGATTTTTGAAGGGCTGTATTGTAGTGTGATTATGAAATAATCACACACATTGAAATTCGATATTTATTTATAGGTAATATTTTTCAAATAAAAAGCTTTCTTTATTTATCATAATATCAAACACATGTATATAATCGATATATCAAATCAAGCCAGTACGTATCAAATTAAACTTAAATATTTTCTGTGGTGACACCTATCACAAACCTTCGCAAGTACGAGTCATGGATACATAATCTTTGCCTATATATATTTGGTTTGCATCTTTGCTAATTCCTCTATAACAGTATTTTGTTTAATTTCAAAATTAAATGATAATTATGTAATAATTGAAAAACATATTTTGATAAGAAATAAAGGGCTTGAATAAAAGTGGGAGTCGCCAACTCACTCTCTCGTCGGTAGACCACGGAAGCAACTGGTTCATATTGTTAAAATAAAAATTTTAATTGTGTTAGTTCAAAATGCCTTTGGTTGCGACAACGGATTTTATTCAAACCGGAATTTTTAAGATAAGTTACAAAATAAAAATAAAAAATGATTTAGCTATTCAACAGGAAAATTTTTGGTCATGATTTATTGCATTTAGTATTAACTTAGAATTTATTAATGTAGATTAAACGTATTTGTTTTCTTTGAATTACGCCGTTTTGGTACCAATATTTTCATCGTTGACTCAGTCTTGAAAACTGGTCAGGGGAAAATAAAATAAAATTGGCCAGCGGTTAATATATTTAGTATATTAGATGTAAAATAGTTATACTTCGTTAATTTAGTTTCTAGTTTAATGCTAAAAATTTTTTCAATAGTAATTTATGATACCAAGTAGGTTAAATTTATCAAAGTTGTTACGTAATGTTATTTTGGTTTCCGGTGCAATAAGTAGGTAGTAGAAATTTTCACCACGTGTAACTTATCATTAAATATTATAGCCATCTTAACCAAAACAGTATTCTATTTTTAGTTTAATATATGGTATTTTCTTTGTAGTTTCCTCTCAATGTTTTATTTCGCTAAATTTACATTCTGTAATATTTAACATAGCGCTTCGATTGTGTTGGACCGGGTTAAGCGCGGTAGTCTGTAATCTCGATTCCAGCCTATGTACCCGTCAACTATCCAACACGTTTTTCATAAAATTTCAATAGTTTATATATATTTTCTCGTTAGATTTTTAAATTTTCCGTTTCCCATTTTCTTGTGGGGACGAAGGAGGTCTACCCGAGTGAAATGCCGCACAGGACTCGTGTAGCCTCGTGCACCCAAGAGGGAGCACCTTAATTTAGCCCAAAAAACAATATATAATACATTTTAGGAAAAAATCCAAAAAAACAAAAAATAAAATTAAAAAAAATAAATATAAAAAATAAAAAAGGAAAATAAAAAAAAAAATAAAAAAATAAAAGGAAAATAAAATAACCAAAATTAGGGTAGGAAGGTAATTATTAGGTCATTTCACGAGTAGTTAGAAGGTACTCTAGTTTATAAAGAGAATTTATTCTAGAAAATAAAAATAGAATTAAATAAATCAAAAGTATATCAAATATTGCAATATAAATTTATTTTCTTAAAGAAACTCAGGTCTAGTCAAAATAATAAATAAAAACTTAATCAAAATATTTTCTTTACAAGTTATAATTTCAATTTGGTAAGATATAATTTAGTATTTTGTAAGTTTTAAAATTTGTTACAAGTGGGCAAATAATTCCACAGTTATTGTGTTTAAATGTTATAATCGTAAAATGGAAAAATTAAACTCAAAGTTGGACACTATATTAGAAAAATTACAGACATCAGAAGATTTTTTTAAAAATGAAATACAAGAACTAAAAAAAATATGTGTTAGTAACAGTGAAAGATATAATGAGCTTGAGAAGAAAGTAAATCAACAGCAGGATGCAATTACAAACTTACGGAAGAGTTTAAATAGAAATAATTTAATAATATATGGAGTGGACGAAAATGAGGAAAACCCAAATCAATTAGAAGAAATATTGATAGATATATTCAAGGTAAAATTGGAAATTAAAATAGAAGCTAGTGATATCGAGTTCAGTTACCGTCTTGGAAGTCGTGATAACAATAAACTAAGACCAATCAAAATGGGTTTTGTTAGTAACAAAATTAAAATGACCGTTTACAAAGAAAGGCTTAAACTTAAAGGCACTAAAATCTACTTAAAACATGACTTACCGCTGGAAATCAGGATGAAAATCAAAGAAAAAATAGCGGAAAGTAACAGATTAATGGATCAGAAACAAAATACTAAAAAACGACCTCTAGTACTACAATCATCAGAAGAAGAAAGCTTCCAGAGTCCAATTAAGCAGGATATAAAAAAAATAAATACAACTCGAGAGGTTGAGATAATACAAGCTGAAGATAAAAAAAAACTGAATAATGGTTTTCACACTCATTTGAAAGAAACGAAAAAACAAAACTATGGCGAAACTGGATATTTCCATGATACATTAACAATTGTATATTGGAACTGTTGTGGAATAAAAAATTTTTATGAGTTTTATACAAATTTTAGGAATATTGACATAATATGTCTAATAGAAACATGGCAAATGGAATATCCTGTTTACTTAGAAAAATTATTTCCAAATTATATAATTATATTTAATCCAGCAAAGAAAATTGCTGTAAAGGGACGTGCTTCGGGTGGTATTATAATAATCATTAAGAAAGATTTTCATTCGAATTTAAAAATTTTGTATTTTACAGATAAATGTATTGTGTTCAGAGTTCAGCATCAAAATGAAAGTTATGCCATAGGAACGGTTTACATACAGGAGGAAGCAGATATCCAAAAACTGAATGAAATTTTGGTTGAAATGGGGGAGAGAGTAGAACATTCTATTATTGGAGGGGATTTCAATTCACATATCGGTGACCTGAACTCATTCGAAAAAGATGAATTTCTGCAAGGTAGTTATTTGTATAATGATAGGAAAACGCTAGACCTTAGAATAGACAAAAGGGGAAGAGATTTGGTAGACATTATGGAATCTAATGGCCTTTTAGTTCTTAATGGAAGGGCTCAAGGGGATCGACCCGCTAAATTTACATTTATAAATCAAATAGGTAAAACCATAATAGATCATGTCTGGGTGCATTATTCTAATTTAAACAATATAGTGAATATGTATGTATGGCATGATTTGTTTGGTTCTGATCATTTTCCATGTGCTGTGAAATTAAAAAATATATTTGATACAAAAGTCATTAAGCATAATTTAAATCTGGGAAATGTTAGTATACAAAAAATGAAATGGGTGCCCGATCGTGGAAAGGAATATGCGCAGTGTCTTGACGATATTTTAAATGAAATACATGATGCTCAGCCCACTTATCAAATATTGAAAGATTCAATAATTAAAGTTGCAAATCTGTTAGATATGCGATTTATGGTTAAAATTAGTAATCAGTATCAAAATAAGCCCTGGTATAATAAAAAATGCACAGAATATAAACGTGAATGTAAAAATTTATTAAAATGTTGTAAAAAATCGGAATTTAGTGATGTCGAAAATGTTAACAAATATTTAGAAGCAAAAAAATGCTATAAAAACGTTCAAAAAGAAGCAAAAGAATGCTATTACGAAAATCTTAAATTAATGGTGTCAAACAGTAAAAATTCAACAGAATTCTGGTCAGCTATTAAAAAATTTAAAAAGAATAAATTTACTAATCTAAATAGTATAGAAATAGATGAATGGGATACATATTTAAAAGCCAGTTTTAACAAACATCTAACACGCTATGATGTTCTTTTCTACGATTGCGCTCACCCGTATCTAGATAAAGATATTGAATTTTCTGAATTAACACTATCCTTGAAAAAATGTAAAAATAATAAAGCACCTGGGGAAGATCTAATAACATACGAATTTTACAAAAATATGAGTAATAATAGTAAGAAATATCTGCTTTCCATTTATAACCAAATAATGAAAACTGAACAAATACCTAAAGAATGGGGGAAAGTTAACTTTAATATGATACATAAAAAGGGAGACCCAAAAGTCTTAACAAACTATCGACAAATAGCACTAGTGAACACAATTGTAAAAATATTCACACAAATTATTGCGAATAGAATTCATTTGTGGTGTGAAAGTAATAACATATTTCCAGAATATCAAAGCGGGTTCAGAAGAAATCGGGGATGCGTTGACAATATATTTGCACTCAGCTCGCTGATAAATTTACAACTTAGACTACCTAAGAGAAAACTTTTTGCTGTATTCGTTGATTTTAGTAGGGCGTTTGACACCGTCAGACATGATCTATTATGGAAAAAGCTTTTTAAGGTGGGGATTAGTGCAAAATTGATTAGAATAATTCAAAACTTGTATAAACATGCAGAAGTTTGTATTAAACAAATGAGTTCAAAAACTGATTATGTAAGGCTTTCAGAGGGTGTTATGCAAGGCGAATGCTTAAGTAGTCTTTTATTCATATTGTTTATTTCTGATCTAGAAGAATATCTAATTGAAAATCAATGCAATGGTACACCACTGGATTCACAAAATGATGTAATGATTCTGGGGTATGCGGATGACATGACTCTCCTCTCGGACACCTACTACCAAACAATCAAACAGTTGAAAGTGTTAGAGAGATATTGTGAAGAAAACTGCCTAAATATTAATACTGAAAAAACTAAAGTTTTAATTTTTCATAAAGGGGTGATAAGGAAAGATAAATACAATTTTCAATTGAATGGAAAAAAACTAGAAATAGTTTCAACAATTGTATATCTTGGGGTATTATTTTCCTCGTCAGGCCTAAATGATAAAATGGCAAATAGGGCAGTCGGGAGGGGAGCTGTGGCATCCGCAAATGTCAGGGGAATTATTAATAAAATTCAGTCAAATATATGGGAGAGCATTTTAGTGCTATACAATTCTATGATAACATCAGTGGTGTTGTATGGCTCGGAGGTCTGGGCTCTTAAGAGTTATGATATATTAGAAAAAGTACAGACTAAATTTTTTAAGAGTCTATTTCTCTGGCCTATGACAACGCCAAATTATATTTTGAGAATTGAATTGGGTTTGCAAAAAATTGAACTGAATATTTTCAAAAGAGCTTACCAATGGTGGATAAAAATTCTTCGAATGAATAACGCACGTTTGCCAAAATTGATTTATAATAGGCTGATTGAGATCGATTCAATAATAGGAGCTGCTAAGCCTCGTTATAGTTGGTGTACTGAAATGATAAAATGTTTGGATAAAATAAATTGTAAAGAAATATGGATTTCCCAAGAAATAAATGTTGTCGAGTCAAAATTAAATTATGTAATTGATTGTTATAAAAAGTATTTAATTAAAGAAGATTGGGATAGAATCCAATGTTCATCTTATGTCTTGTATAGAAATATTAAACTTGATTCTAAAGCAGCTGAATATTTAATGTTCAATATAAATTTTAAAAAAATACGTGTTATAAGTCAGTTAAGAGTCTCGTCAAATCAGCAAATAAATGTTTTTGATCAAGAACAAAAATATAAAATAAATACAGATATGACTTGCTCTCTCTGCCATTTGGACCGGAATGAAACGTTCGAACATATATTTTATGATTGTCCGTTTTATAATGATGTTAGAATAAAGACAGACGTCAACCTTGAATACTATCATCAATTTCTTAATGTGGGTAATGTTGAGATGCTGAACTCTGTATACAATTATGTAATAAAATGCCTCCAAGTGAGGGAATTTGTAATGCGTCCTGAGTTTTAAATTTTGTTTTCTTCTACAAATTAAGTTATATATTATAAATTTATAAAAGTACTTTTCAATCTATTCTAAATATTATATTATATTATAGTAACAATAAATATAAATATTTATATAAATATTAAATATAAATATTTAAATTTTAGAAATTTATTTCTATTAGATTATAATTAATGTAACTCTTGTGTACCCAAAACCAGCAGTGGTGTATGTTTTTATGATTAAAACTGCTATTTAACTGGTTTTGGGAAAGGTAAACTATGTATATACATTTATATTAATTTTTGTAGCACTTTATATTTTTGTACCAACCCCCTGTAATAGCAATATGCTAAATACAGTAAATAAATACAAATAATTCCACAGTTTTCACATGTATTATACATGTAAATATGCTATAAGAATGTACTTGTTTGGAATTTTTATACCAGATGAAAATTTGATTGTAAAAATAGGAAATTCTGTTAATATTAGAAAATTTATTTCCGGCAATAGTATTATTGATACTAAAATTTATTACGAATAAGAACCTATTCATTTAACGTAAAATGTTTGGCCATCGATAATGTACTAGATTACAATTAAAACGATTTCTTTCTGTGTGATAAAACTAGCATCTTTTTATAAACTGAGCACTCAAAATTGAATGAAAATTCTGGTTTTCTAGATAGTTATGTTAAGATACACTTTTTAGGATTAAAAAATTAATGTTGTGTTAACCTTTCTACTCCTAAATAAAAGCATTTATACAGTTTAAAACATTTTTTAATAAAAAAAATCGATAGTTTTAAACAATTTAAACAATACCCATATATACCCATATGATGAAAATTGTAATTTGGACTGTGCATTACCCATGTCTGCTTTTAAACTATTTGCAGTCTAATTTTATAAAAACACTTAAAAATTATCTGTTACTATATGTAAATAATAAACAATTACAGACAAATATTTCTAAACAAACGAATTGAAAATGTAATTTAATAGCATCATCGATAAAATACATATACAGGGTGGAAAGTAAATAACTCTCATAATTTTTAAAGAGGGACTCAAAGCTTCCCTGTAGACACTAAAACCATAGGAATATTTTTTCAGAATTAATTAACCTTTTCCCCGTTCGACAGTTCTGCGATACTTTATTTTTAACAAATCATTAATAATATAGGTAAAATACTTATTGGTAAGAATTACAAATTTTACACATGTGCTCTATCGCACCAGAATGTTAATAGGACAATGCGATTTAATTGCCTATATTCAGGAGTAAGTAAAAAACATTACCTATTTTAATAGCTCAGAAAATACACATTACATAGTTCCTTGTATGAACAATCATTTCCGTGATCTTTTTTAATCACTTTTTTCCTTTTTAAATTAAAGGAAAATAAAATAACCAGAATTAGGGTAGGAAGGTAATTATTAGGTCATTTCACGAGTAGTTAGAAGGTACTCTAGTTTATAAAGAGAATTTATTCTAGAAAATAAAAATAGAATTAAATAAATCAAAAGTATATCAAATATTGCAATGTAAATTTATTTTCTTAAAGAAACTCAAGTCTAGTCAAAATAATAAATAAAAACTTAATCAAAATATTTTCTTTACAAGTTATAATTTCAATTTGGTAAGATATAATTTAGTATTTTGTAAGTTTTAAAATTTGTTACAAGTGGGCAAATAATTCCACAGTTTTCCTCGTGGTGATACTATATCGAGTTAAGTTTGCAATCACACGCCCTTTACAAAATCTTAGTGTAAGTAAACAAAACATTTTCTAAATTTTAATCAAGTACCTTCATATGTAATACGATTTGTAAAAGATTTTCAATATTGTATGTGCGAACATTATTACATTTGTTAAATAAATTGTACATTTTTGGTGCCGAAAACTTTGGTTTTAATTGCCTTGTACCTTATATCAAGAATTAGCGACCGAGGGCACATTTCTTTGGTTTGGGGGAAAGATCCATAGGCAAATTTCGACTTCCACTGCAACTTTACAAGTTCACTAACACCTCGAGCTTCTGTAACACCTCGAGCTTCTGTAAAACTTTCACTAACACCTCGAGCTTCTGTAAAACTTTCTAATTTTAGTGCGCCCTCTACATTACGTAAATATCAACGTCAACACAATATCTTACTTACAAATAAAAATACACTTACACCTTCTTAATTTTTAATTTAATCTTTTTTTTTTCGCTGCAGTAGTTACGTGGAAAATGGTCGCATCGAGATGCTAAAAAAAGCATTTTGAAGCTCCAAGATTCTAGTTTTCAAATCTTTCGTCCAAAAATTTTTAGGATTGACATTTATCGAGCTATTATAAGGAATAACACAAAAAAGTTTTTGCAAATTTTTTGTTCTTTTTCTTTTTGTCTACGGGCTTGAAAAATTGTTTTACAGTAAAACCATGGTATTGACATGATAGCCTGTTTATTCAGCTTCAAATTCCTTTTTAAAATTTTTCTCTACGTTGATTTGTTCTGGAGGTATCCAAGGTATCCAACTTTGAATGCAAAAGGATCATTTTTACTTTAACCATCGGTATCTCAGTAACCAGTGATCGGACAGAAAATTGAAAGGCAGTTTTGGAATATGGAATAAATTTCCTACAAGGCTATGCCGCGTACTTTAGGAAAAACAATTTGCAAACAATGACCGAGCGAATTACTGCGCGAATGAGAATGCAACAAAGAATGATGATTTCCGCTTTGGCAATGACTACATTTACCAGTTGATTTACAGTTTTTCCTCAAGTGAAAACCTAAACAAGCGAAACAAAGCGAATTTTTGCGAACGAAATCTTGTCTGTCGGAAACACTCATTTCCGTAAATTTGACACAAGCATACAAGCGATGAGTGTTCGACTTGCATTTCGGACATACAGCGTAATTTATCTTTACAGACGACACAAAAGCGGAGTAAGAATTACTGTTCATTGACTTTGAGAATTTTTGCGAAACTTTAACATGTTTGCTAGCGGGTTTTTCAGACGTTGACAAAATCGATTAAATCTTTGAACGAAAGCACTGATACGTTTGCATGTTCATTTTCGAATTCTCTACGTGTAGAATTCGGTAACACCTTTAATCCTGCACACAACATAACGAAGTCAAATAAATCTTCAATATCTAGCGTTTTGAGCGCATTTAAATTGGTATTAAACGTATCCAAAAATTTAATTAAACCTGATAGTGTTTACTCCTGTAGCGGTTTAAAGTTGAAAATTAAATCTACAAAATGAGCACCTAGTAAACGAGTATTCTGAAAGCGGGACACTAACGTTTGCAGTGCAATATCATAATTACGAGCGGTGATTGACAGTGACTCTATTAGCGATAAAACGTGAGACCTCAATAGCGTTTTTAAATGGGTGAGCTTTTCAACTTTTGAAATGGTCTCATTACGATCAATAAGCGAGATGAAAAGCTCGTAAAAATTCAGCCATTGTTTAATGTCCGAACCATCAAAAATAGGAATTTCTATTTTGGGTAAGCGAGGTTTCGGAACGTGTGGAGGAGCGGGTTGCGTTTCAACAGGAGCGGGGGGAACTATTTCATTTCCACGTACGCTCCACATTCTAGCCATAGTTTGAATAGAAAAATACAAATTTTCACACGCGGTAACAGATTGTTCAACATTTATTCTGTCTGACTGATCTAATTTGAGATTTAATTCCGATAATTGATCGGATAATTCATCAAATGTAGCGTAATCGGACTCAAGCCTCTCATACCGGGAGATACAACTTTGTAATTCAGATTCGGCGGGCTGTCCCTTTGAGACAGTGCTTTGGTACCTTTTACCTGCGTTATGCAATGCGGTTATACGAGCGAAATACTTTTCGCGCTTTTGAACCAAGGAGTCGCGTTTAGCTTTATCTCCTTCGCTCGACATCTCAAATTAAACTTATTTAGTGTGAAAATGTTGAAAGAGCGTTTCAAAACACACAATTTTAGCGAAAAAGTCAATAATAAAATACGCGAAAATCAATTGCTAAAATTTGGAGCGCACTGTAGTTGAACACACCGTACAATGTACATATCAATATTTATGTATACACACGTTGTACCAGTCAGCGTGAAATCGCAGGTGAGTGCTACCTATTTCAATATGCATGTATGCATATACCGATCTAGCCAACCAGCAAGAGTACCTATGGTATACGTACATACGTACTTGAAGCGACGAACGGCAACCGAACTGTTTATTGTATGTATGCGCGTGCAAATTAACTGACCGAACAAACAAATTTAAACAAGTATTAAAAGCACATGTTTATTAACCAATTTTTTAAAGAATTTTCACAAATTTTTTATGAATTTTAGATTTTACTCCGTGTATTTTAGCGTTTTAGCGTTGATTCTTTAGTTCCTGTTCCTCCCATGGGCCACCAAATGTTATATCTCTGTCCAAATTAAGTATAACTTGAAGCGTTTATTACAAGTATATTGTTATATACCGTAATTCGACGTGTAAGCGGTTAGCGAAAATGATGTTATAAAAGTGAGTTCGAAATATAAGAAAATGTCACGTTAGCTTTTATTTTAACGAGAAGAGTCTGCCAATATTCGGAGCGTTGAAGCACACTGAAGTTAAAGCGATGCACACTATATTTTTTATAAATTTAGCGTTAGCACTACAATTTAGCGGTTAACAAATTATTAATTCACATTAAGGCGTTTTAACACAAAGCGAAAAGCGTTTACAAAAGCACTTTAGCGGGTTGACATAAATGCATTTTTTTTAAACAATGAAGCGGTTTGACAGAAAGCGGTTTTACATAAAGCGGTTTTTACATAATAGTCTCAATACATTGTGTTCAATGATTAACTTCATATACACTACTACTACTGAACGCGTAGCGAGTGGAAAGGTTTTGGGTAGGGCGGTTATACTCGAAAATTCTAAAGAATATTTATGATGACATTAACACAGTGATGACATTTATGTATTGTCAACTGCATAAAAATATTAAAATGCACACATAATTAATGAAGTCCTTAACATGTCTTTTACATAAAAATACAAACATTGATCGCTTTAAGTCTTAGTAAATTGTTGACTTAACATGAACTCTTTGAATCTATCATACCAACATCGTGGTACGCCTTTTAAACCATACGTGGTACGCCTTTTTGTAATTTACAAATCTTGCCTTCAGGTACATTAAAGTTATTTGGTAAAGTGACATATATATCATCTTTAATTATTCCATTTAGGAATGCACTACACACATCTAAATGATATACGGGCCACTTATTTTGCGTACTAAGAGCAATCAACGATCTCACAGTAATCATCTTTACCACTGGTAAATAGACATCACAATAGTCTAAATCTTTTTACACAAAACCTCGAGCAATTAACCTTGCTTTAAACAACTCAGTTTTTCCATTCTTGTCTCTTAATTTTAAGCACCCACTTAGTGTCGACTACTACAGCTTTGTAATTTGGTTTTCTACCACTACCCAATTATTATTATCAGCTAAGGCATTCTTTTCGTTTTCCATTGCTTTAACCCACTTGGACTTCTGTCGAGATGATAACGCTTCTTCTAAACTTTCTGGTTCACTTTGATCCATCACAAGATAACAATAATAGTCTTCTTGTAACCGCTTGGGTGGTTTCAAGTTCTTTTTTGGTCTACCTCACTCACGGTTTGGATTTTGATTGACTGTAACTGTATCAGAGGAATTTTCTACCAGATCTTGATCTTCGAGCAAATTTAGATTTTCGTTGACTCATGATCTTCACCTAGGTCCTGGTTTTGGTCCAGATCTTGGTTTTCATCAGATTTTAATTTTCAACTAGGTTCCGATCTTCATCTAGAGCTGGGTACTCAACCAAATTATGATTTTCTGTTGGATCTTGCCCTAAATTTTCACGTTCATTTTCTGGAAATTCATTTGGATCTTCTTGTTTTTGATAGTCTTCAATTTATGAAGCTCTGGTTTCTACTTCAACCTTAGACAAGATGCTGGGTTGGAATATCCGTCTTAGTGTCAAGGCGCGCGATCGCGCGCCTGTTTGTTTCTTCTAAAAGTGCCAGATGCGCGGTAGCGACTCTCGCGTCAGTGTGTTTTTGAATTACGCCAGCAGAAGTCGTGTGCGTCAAACGTGTAATTTGTTTTACACTTTATGTTAAACTGTATTCAAACTCTTGTAAATATAAAAAAATCTTATTTTTGGATAAATTTATTAGCAAAAAACTAACCTCAAAATGTCGGATGTCGATGAGTGTTCAGTTGAGAATATGGATATTTGTAGTGATGAAACATGTGATAATGATTACGAAACTGATAGTGGAAGTGATATATTAGTTCAAAAAAATGGCAGGTTGCGAGTTTTCAGTCAAACTAGTAGTGATGAAAGTGATTCTGAGAATTTACATGACCCGAATGATGAATCTGCGACCTTGAACCTTTTTACGCGTCAGTAGTTCCTTTTGGGGCATTCTGGAACCACCATCCCACCATCCGACTTTTTGAGTGACCTCGGCAGGAGGCAAAACTACCGAGGCGGTTCTAGAAGCCTCCGGCGGTGGGTGGAGCAAAATTTGGTCTCCAACCTAACGATATCTAGTGAAATTTTTTCTAACCTAACAGAACCCAATGGAACTTGATCTCACCTAACAGAACCCAACAAAATTTGGTTTAACCTAACAAAAATTTTTTAACCTAAGAATTCAAAAATTCCGTAACAGATGGCGCAGTCACCTTCGAGCCTGTAAATTCAGTACAAGATGTCGCTGCTAGTCTGGACAATAGCGATCCCTGTGTGTAAGTTTGAAAAATTGTCAATAGATGGCATCGAAAACTTTTTTTCGATAGATAAAAGATGGCGCGGTCACTCAAAAAGTCGGATGGTGGGATGGTGGTTCCAGAATGCCCCAAAAGTAACTACTCGCGTCTCTTACCAAATACAACTTTTGAAACACGATCTACTCAGCCATTTTTCGAATTGCCAGGACCTAAACATGCTCCACAAAGAAATGCATCACCTATTGAATATTTCAATTTATTTTTTACCGTTTCTCTTTTTCAAAAAATGGTTACCGAGATTAATCGTTACGCTACCCAGTTCTTACAATCACATCCAAACTTGAAACCAAATTCGCGTGTCAAATCTTGGAAACCCGTTACTCTTTTGGAAATGAAGGCATTTGTCTGTGTTTTACTTGAAATGGGTATAACGAAAAGGCCAACAATTTATTCATATTGGTCGAAAAACTCTAGAGGTATACCCTGGTTTGGTAAAATGTTTCCTAGAAATAGGTTTCAACTGATACTGAAATTTTTCCATCTTGTCAATAACGAAACTCTGTTCCCTCCAGGACACCTAAATTATGATCCATGCGCAAGATTTAATTTTATCATTGAGCACGCTAACAGAGTTTTCAAGCATTGTAACACCCCCCATCAACAGTTGAGCATTGATGAATCACTTGTGGGCACCCACGCTCCATCTGTTATCAAGCAATATCTACCCAATAAAAAGCATCATCAATGGGGTATCAAATTTTGGATGCTTGGTGACAGCGTATCCAAATATTGTTTGGGAATGTTATGCTACCGCGGAGCCAGATCAAACGAAGACAAAGTAGAAGTAAAAAACAAAGGTCTAGGATTTGTTGTGGTTGAAAAGCTATTATCTTCGGGAAACTACTTATATAAAGGTTACCATCTCTTTACCGATAACTTTTATACTGGGATTCACTTGGCAAAATCATTGATCCAAAGAGGAACGTATTTGACTGGAACAATTAGAAGGAATAGAAAGTTTGTACCAAAGGAAGCTAAAATGGCAACCGTTGGCGAGCCAAAATATTTTACAAATGATGAAATTCTTATGTGTTCATTCAGGGATAAGAAATCCAAAAAATTTCCTGTAATATTGATTTCCACTAACAGCAATGCAGAAAATGTTAAAATTAAGAAAAAAAAGGTACTTTTGAATGTGAAAAGACAAAACCATCTATGATTCCCTCCTACAACCAGTTTCTGGGTGGTGTGGATGAGTCAGACAAGATGCTTTATGCATATCTTGACGAAAGGAGGACATTGAAAATTTGGAAGAAAGTTGTGTTCAATGTTTTTTCTCGGATGGTTCTAAACTCATACATCATATATTTAGAGAATTCAGACAAACAGCTTACCAGATTACAATTTACATCCGAAATTATCAGTACATTAGAAGGCGAATGGTTCCGTGCAAAAAATATTTCAGAAATATTTCCGACAATACCAACACCTACACCTAACCTTGGCCTTAAAAAACTGCCAGGAAGAAAATTACGGCGATGCGTAGTATGCAGTAGTAAAGATCGCAGCGCAGTAAAGCGATCCAATTTGATTTGCTCGCGGTGTAAAAGGGGCCTTCATGGACTTTTTGTTGGAAAACATACATGTACTTTTTAACTTTTTCATTTTTCAGTAAATAAATTGTTTGATTCTATAAAAAATTGTTTTATTTTTAGCAGATGTTTTCATAATGTAATCCAGCTAGAAAAAGATGTTGAAACAATTTTGAAAATTGAAAGATTTTTACAAAAGTTACACATTATTTTCTCTTACTCTAAAATTTCTTAAAAAAGGGGTAATTATTCTTGGCATTTTTTACATATACTGCAAAAAAATGTATGGCACTAAGACGGATATAACTTCACGCTCCATAGAAAAACAATTTTTATCTGGCTAATAAATTTTATATCCTTTTGTTGTTTCACCATACCCTACCAATACACCCTTATCTGCTCTTGCTGTCTAATTTTAACCTGCGTTGCTTGGGAACATGAGTCCAAACTTCAACTTCAAAATCAGCGCATAACAGCTTAACATCGAAGTCCTTATTAAACCATAGTTTGAAAGGAGTTTTTTAGAGACTGAACTAGTACCTGATCTATTTAACACAAACACTGCCATATTAACAGCTTCAGTCCAAAGATTTTTCTTAAAATTTTTAGCTTTTAGCATTGTTCTAGCAGCTTCCGTAACCGTGCGCATCTCCCTTTCTATTTTTCCATTCTGTGCTGGAGTATATCGATACGAAAAGTTTTGATACTTATACCTTGATTTTGATATAAAGAGATGTATACTTTCAATTTGGAGCTAAGCTGGCTTTTATCACTCAAAAAATATACAGTACGATAATGAGAAAAATCGTCTTTTAATAGTAGAAAATACCTCGAGCCTCCAATTGAGTTCTCTTCAATAGGTCCACACAGAACTGCATGTATTATTTCACCAGGAAAACTTGATTGAACTAGAAGGATGAGGTTTCCTGCATTGCTTTCCTTCAATACACGCTGTATTGCAAAAAATTCAAATGTACACTAACAACAGAAACAATATCAAAAATACCACGACCTTTTAAAATAACTTGTGTGTCAAATTTCCATATAAGCCAATTTTGCCCATTGAATTTTGTTAACTCAGTCGTGTTTGTAGACGTCTCCATTTCTTTATTTTTAAAATGTTCCCGCGCGTTCTAACCACTATTCGTACTGACGCTACCACGTTTTTAACCAAAAAACGAGTTTTTATTTCACTTTCAGCTTTATACTACAGCTTCAAAAACTTTTTGGAACCATAACCAGTTAAATTATGGATTAAGGGGTAAAATAATTTTAGTCTCTTAGAACTTTATTTCATTTTTTATTTATAAAGCAAAATAGTGACATTTATAGTCAGACATTTATAATGGAACTAGTTGACAAAAAAAATGAATAAATGAATAAGTACGAAGCGGAATGCTCCAGAACCAACAAGAGAGATGGATGTTTAAGGCGCCATTTTTTGAAAATTTTTAATTGTACTTCAAACACCCTCTCTCAATGAAAAATTTTCCTTTATAAAGTAATTAACATTAATCATGGAAGCGGTGAGTAAAAAAATTTATATACTTATTAATGATAAAACAATATTATATATATATATATATATATATATATATATATATATATATATATATATATATATATATATATATATATATATATATAATTTAAAAAAGAAACATTTTGAGGTTGATTTATACTCGAATATACTGTTCAATTACTGAATTATTAAAAGTATGTTTAACTATTTCATTATATATATATATTTTATTTCTTTAATTTAAATTATGCTTTAAATAATAAAAATTTATGTTGACGCGACTAGGTTTTTTGTGACAATTTGGTAAAACTAAATTCCTATTAAATTTTGTTGTAAACTGTACTCACCGATTATTCCTCTTCCATTTTCTTAATTGTAGATAATTATCGGGTCAAGGAAAATATTTGGAAGGTAAGGAGTTATAGGTGGTGACCCTTATTGAATTTTATTTTATTCGTTCAGGTGAGTTTCGTGTAATTTTGTACTGATGCTAAATTTCACTATGATTTTGAAGGTAGTTAAACTAATTGCAAAAAAATGAACTAACGCGAAATTTCTAATGCGAAACAACACTAATTAACACTAATTTTAATTGTGAGTTTCTTTGTTGCGAAAAAAACTACTCTAATTGTAAGTAACTTTGTACAAACGAAAGACTAATTGCGAACTAGTTGCATCGATCGATTCTATCTAACTAACTATAGAACGCGAGCAAAAGTTTTCGAATTTAAACCCGAAAAAGGTTCGACAAACAAAAAAAAACTATTTAACCATTACGTAATGATTAAAAATAACAAAAAAATAACTTAAATTGGCGTTATAGAGAAGTGCCCGGCGAAGCCGGGACACCAGTCAAACGCGTGTCGAGGGATGGTTAGCCAATCGACAACTAAAACACCACACCACTAATCGTTCTATTTTTCAAAATAAACAAAAATTCAAATAGCTCAGACAAATAAATAAACGGTTTACTATTTAAACAACACCATCTATTGAAATTGAAATATATTATTTTATGCATATGCAATCAACACAGGTGGCGCAGACATTCCCCGCCCCCTGAAGAATTATCTTCAGCAAAAGTGAGGAAACTAATATGGAAAATGAGAAATTCTAAAACTAACTATAAAATTTTGTATGTACGCAAAAACAGTATAAACACTTATTTAAAGAAAACCATACTACTAATTTGATTGAAAATTACTAGAGACAAAACAAAACAAAATAACCAAATTCAATAATATTGCTACTAAAACTAAATGAAAATATTTGCGATTTAAATTATTGAACAGGTAAAGGACACAATTTTACTAGCGGACGTGTATATGTTCCATTTTTTGTACGAACTGATGCTATTCTAATTTTCTATCAATTTTTATGGCAAAGTTAAACTAACTAAACTAACTAAAGGTGATCCAACCCATATTGATCTGTTAGCGCAAGAAGGAAATATACCTACTACTAATACTAGAACGATTAAAACCATATTTAATCGTTATTGCGAATCGACTATACTAAAACTATTAAAACGATTAAAATCACATTCAATCGTTATTGCGAGTGTTACCATTTTAATCCCTCGTCAAGATAAGCGGATTTTCTATAAGATATGTTATCCCAAGAGAGACTTTAATGGCAACGACTAAAACTATGAGCTATAAGCTCCTAAGGGTGAATCACGTTCGTGATTCGACTAAACTATAAGAAAATAATTTTGCTAACAAATATGTGGGTTGAATGTTGGTTCGACTACTATAAGAGAAACGATTTTGGCTTTTTCCAAATCTTCAGCGTGAATTGTACTACGATTGACTAATAGTTTCAAAAATCTTAAAATGTAAACCATACAATTGCGTAATTTAGAAAATGATGAGAATCTAGATATCAAAGCGTACAAAGGGTTAACTCTAGTTATGGTTGTTGCAAATGAAACATTTCTCTCTTCCTGTGATTTGAAGTTTGTATCTACTAAATTATTACTAATCGGCCATTGACCTTCATTTAATTTTAGCCAAGTTGGCCCTACTAACCAAGTTGAATTTTGAATAAAGTCTGCTGGTGTCAGACCTCGCGATGCGCAATCGGCTGGATTTTCTATTCCACTAATATGAAAAAATCTATCTTTTGAAACTAAACTTTGAATTTTTGTTACCCTATTCGCTACATAAGTTTGCCATCGATGTGGTGATGATTTAATCCAATCTAAAACTACAGATGAGTCCGTAAATGCGTAAACATTGTGAATTTCTATACGTTTTTGAAAATTTTCTAACAGTGAATGAAGAAGTTGTGCTAATAAGAGTGCGGCGCATAATTCCAAGCGAGGAATACTAACTATTTTTAAAGGCGCAACCCTAGATTTCGCACAAGCTAAAACTATACTATAATTTTCATCACTATTAGTAGTGCGTAAATAGATAACCGACGCATATGCTCGTTGGGAAGCATCTGCAAAACCAACTAAAATATTTTTTGTGCTTCTAGTTACTAACATATGACGAGGTACACTAAAATTTGTAAGTAACGGTAATTCTAAAATAAATTTTTTCCAACTATTAACTATTTTTTGTGATGGAGTATCATCCCAATCAATATTATTTTTCCATAATTCTTGAATGAGTAATTTAGCGTATAGGATAACAGGGGCGGCTAAACCAAGGGGGTCAAAAAATCTAGCTATTGTCGAGAGAATGTTTCTTTTAGTGCATTCTTTTGGCGAAATTTCTATTTTAAATTCTAAATTGTCACTTTGTTTATTCCAAATCAGACCTAATATTTTCAAAGTTCCAGTTTTAAATTGCATTGGTTGAATTAATCGAAGTTTTTCTGGAATGGTGTCTATTAAAGTTTCCGAATTAGTAGACCATTTTCCGAGTTCAAACCCACCAGCATTAAAAAGACCAGTTAATTCTCTAAATAATACTATTGATTCTTCCTCTGAAGGAACACTAGTTACTATATCATCCATGTAGGTTATATCGTTAATCATTCTAGAAGCTTTCGGAAATTTCGTTGCTTCATCAGTAGCTAATTGTCGAATAACTCTAATGGCCTGGTATGGCGAAGATTTTAATCCAAAACTTACGCGATTCATCTGATATGTTTGTAAGGGTTCTTCTGGAGAGAATCTCCATAAAAATTTTTGAAAGCGTCTATCTTCATCACTAACTAAAATTTGTAAATACATTTGTTTGACATCTGCGCTCATCCCTATTTTAAATAATCTAAAATTTAATAAAAGATCTACAATGTTTGTTTGTAATTTTGGACCACAGTGTAAAATGTCATTTAAGCTATAAGAACTAGTTGTTTTACAACTAGCATCCAAAACACATCGGAGCGGTGTTGAAGAACTATCCAATTTGTAAACACCGTGGTGTGGGATGTAATAACACGACAGGTCACAACGATCATTTTCTATTAATGATGCGTATTGATTTGAAATATAGTCTTTAATTATTTGATGATAAGCTAATTTAAATTCAGGTGATGAAGCGAATTTTTTCTCTAAAGATAAGAATCTACGTTGTGCAATTTGATAAGAATCGCCTAAATTGCCAGGATCTTTTCTAAAAGGTAACGATACAACATATCTGCCAGAGATATCTCTACAATGCGTTGCTAAAAAATGCTGTTCACACTCCATATCTTCTGAACTGATAATGGAGGGAATTGTAATTTCTTCGATTTCCCAAAATTTTTGCACTAATGTTTCTAGCGATGGTTCTAAAGTTAAACAGAAATTCTGAGATACTGGGGGTGAGTTTGAACTAGGAACACTACCCATAATTACGAATCCTAAACGTGTATCTATTGCTACTATATTGCCCATGGTACTAGAAATGTGTTGTCTATTTATTAAGAAAGGCCAAATTTCACTACCCAGAATACCTTCAATTTCACTGGCGATATAAAATGTTTCATCAGCTAAATTCAAATTTTGAAATTCTTGGAACAAATTAGAATTTAAAGTTATATTTGGAAGTTGATCCGTAATTCTATCAACTATGAGAACATTTAAACTAAAGGCGAAATTCGGATCAAAACGCGAGCGAACCACTATTTCGGTTGATCCTAAAACGGGACTACTACTAGCACCTATTCCTCGAATTGTCATATTCAATTTTTTTATAGGTAAATTCAAACGTTTTACACATTTTAACGTCAAAAAGCTTGATTGGCTTCCGGAATCTAAGAGAAATCGTACCCGTTGAGAAATTTTCTTATTATTATCTACTAATCCTATGGCCGTTGAAAGTAAAACTACTCGATTACTATTATTTTGTAAACTATTGTGGTTTAAAGAACAAAAACTTTGTTCATGTTGGGTAGGTGTACTATTTACTATGCCGGCTACTGTACTACTAATACCTTGTTTGGTATGGTCAATTGAACTGGAATTGGTCAACGTACTATCATTTTTAACTATTGTAGCTCTACCATTATTTGATTTTGTATTTCTATTTTCACTTCCCAAAAAATGCAAAAGTGTATGATGACGTCTATTGCAAGTTCTACAATTAAATTTAGAGTTACAACTAAGTACTTTATGTTGATTACCGAGACAATTTAAACACAAATTCTTTTCACGCACAAACTTGTGTCTATGTTGAGGTGTTAATTTTAAAAATTTTGAACATTGTGTCAAAAAATGCGAATTACTATTACAGCCTAGACATTGTTTTAACTGTCCGTTAACTACAAATGATTGGGTTGATGTTTTACTAACCGAATGTAAATTTCTATAACTATTACTAGTAGTTGGGTGAACGTGTAATAATATTTTGGTTTGTTTTTTAACAAATTCTATCAGCTGATCGTAACGAGGTATATCTGATTTATTCATAGAAAGTTCAAAGGCACGTTTTGTTTGTGCATCTAATTTATTTAATGCTAAAAAACACAAAATAAATTCCGATAAATCATCAAGATTTAAATTTTTTAAAGCATTCACGGCACTATCAAATACATCCAAAAATGTATTTAAACCTGCTGCGGATTCTTGTTGAAGCGATTTGAAATTCATAATTTGATTTAAATATACATTTGCTAATAGACGTTTGTCATCATATTTCTCTATTAATAAATTCCAAAGTATGGGGTAATTTTCTGCGGTTGCTGCAATTCCAGTACAAATTGATCTAGCTTTACCAGTCAGTTTACTAATCAAATAACTAATCTTATCTGAATTGGTTAAATTTGCATTATCATGTATTAAACTTTTGAAATTTTGATAAAATACCGGCCAGTCCCGAATTTCTCCTGAAAAACTAATTAAATCCAGCTTTGGTAATCTAACTTTACTAAATTGTTGCGATTCTACTATATTTTGGGATTGCGTACCAACCGAAGATGACTCACAAGTATTTAAATTTGAAAAGGCATATTCAATATGGCCACTTAAATCCTCTATGGTATCTAATAATTGAAAATTCGGAACGTATGTTTCCGGTTCAAGTTCTAAACTAATTCTATTTATTTCATCTATTATTTCACAAAGAAGACGTTTTGTTTCCGCTAAAGATTTGTACTTAGTCAAGAAATTTTTCAAATGAGTTTTGTTTGATAAATCGAATTTACTAAAATCATGTAATTGTTGAATACGACGATAATATGTATCGCGTTTACTCGTTAGTAATTTTAATTGTTGTTTCAATCTATCTGCCATTTTACTAATTTGAAATCTAAAAATTGAAATACTAAATCCAACGAAATGAAAAAACTTCAATTGATTACTTTTAAGTGTCTATAACTGTACTTTTATTATGTATTTATAAATCAAACTAAAACAAACAGATACATTCAACAGCTGCAACCATCTATGTGTGTATTGACTGTATATGTATATGTATTAAGTGTTCTATGGGTATTAAAGTTCAAAACAATTTTTATAAATCAAAACAAACAGATACAAAAAACTGCTTAACGCTGCTCTAACCATCTATGTATGGTGTTTGTGTATGCATATAATATGCGTGTGTTTCAACTCAATTCTCTAACTAAAAGGCTACGTATGTATGCAGTTTACTGATTTTATTCCAATGTATTCAAAGACTTGTAAAAACTTATTCAAAAAATATTTTTATTATTGCGTAATATTCTATGTAATACTATTCAATTGCTAATAAACAACAAAATGTCTGCCCAATTTGAACCATTTAAACTATTTTAACTATATTTTCGTATTTTTGCCAAATTGTCCTAAATTCGAATCTAAATGCTAAGAAAAAAACTAAAAATATCCGTCTCGACTGGACCAAAATTTGTTGACGCGACTAGGTTTTTTGTGACAATTTGGTAAAACTAAATTCCTATTAAATTTTGTTGTAAACTAAATCAAAAAAAAAGATAGCGGACTGTAAAAAAGAATGAATACAAATTGAAACTGTACTCACCGATTATTCCTCTTCCATTTTCTTAATTGTAGATAATTATCGGGTCAAGGAAAATATTTGGAAGGTAAGGAGTTATAGGTGGTGACCCTTATTGAATTTTATTTTATTCGTTCAGGTGAGTTTCGTGTAATTTTGTACTGATGCTAAATTTCACTATGATTTTGAAGGTAGTTAAACTAATTGCAAAAAAATGAACTAACGCGAAATTTCTAATGCGAAACAACACTAATTAACACTAATTTTAATTGTGAGTTTCTTTGTTGCGAAAAAAACTACTCTAATTGTAAGTAACTTTGTACAAACGAAAGACTAATTGCGAACTAGTTGCATCGATCGATTCTATCTAACTAACTATAGAACGCGAGCAAAAGTTTTCGAATTTAAACCCGAAAAAGGTTCGACAAACAAAAAAAAACTATTTAACCATTACGTAATGATTAAAAATAACAAAAAAATAACTTAAATTGGCGTTATAGAGAAGTGCCCGGCGAAGCCGGGACACCAGTCAAACGCGTGTCGAGGGATGGTTAGCCAATCGACAACTAAAACACCACACCACTAATCGTTCTATTTTTCAAAATAAACAAAAATTCAAATAGCTCAGACAAATAAATAAACGGTTTACTATTTAAACAACACCATCTATTGAAATTGAAATATATTATTTTATGCATATGCAATCAACACAGGTGGCGCAGACAATTTATTTTACTTTTATAGTGGACTCACGTTAAATGTGGCTATTGTGGTGGGTTGATTGAAATTCATAATGAAGTAGATCATCCTTATTTTGAAGGATTTAATGAGGAAGTGCATATTTGGTGCTTGGCAGAAGACGCTGTTTTGACAATAGCTGATAAGTAAAATAATACATGTATTTATTATTTCAACATTTAAGTAAGTAGAGTCAATCAATCACTTATTTCTGTTTTCTTTGCTGAAGAGACATTATCGACTTACCTGAGCTAGTAGAACAAGTAGAAGAAAGTCAGGTACCCGAACCAACTCAAGAATCTGAATCTGAAGAAATTGAATCAGCTTCAGCAGTTTTAATAGACACCAATCAGCTGGACAAACTATTGATAGGAATCGTAGAGAATAAAGAACCGCTATGGAACTATCGGTTACTAGCGGCACAAAGAACCAGATTAAAAAAAGATGGTTTGTGGCAGGAAGTAAGCAACTGCCAAAACGGTTAGTATACTTTTATACTTTACTAGATTTTATATCGCCCATTAAACGTACATGTATATTTTTACTTGATACTAGTTCTATTTTTACCACTAGAGGCGCGTGTGAGAATTTTTGCATCGCCAGTATGTTTAATTAGCATAGAAATATGCAGATTTTATATTACCAATTAAACGTATACTTGTTTCCTTACTTGGTATCGTTTCTAATTTTACCGCCAGAGGCGCGCACGAAATAACCCGTTACGGTAATTAATGTTCAAACGAATTTAATTTATGTCTTTGTTTAGGATTGTATTCAGCTAAAGAAGCTGAAAAAGGTAGCAATACCTCCGAGATTCATATAGCAAAGCAAGAAAGAAATATTTAGAAAATTTGAACCAAAGCACTGAAAATGGTGCAGGGGAGATTCCATTAAGAAACCATCGTTTCGACGTTATCAAGCGATGAGCTTTTTTAGCGATGTGCTGACGTACAAAAGGTAGATAACTTTTTTACACAACATATATGAAACTTTCAATAATGAGAATGTTTTTACAATTGTATTACTGTAAATATTACTAATTTGCAGAATTATTTCCTCGGTGAGATTGAGGCAACCATCGTCTTCTTCGTCGCAAGATATAGAAATACACGAAGAAAATATAGAAAATATACCACCTTCCGACAGTTCGCTAATATTTGAGCCATTGCAGTGCACTAGTCAATTACATTCAGATAACAGATCTACTTTTTGTTTTTAGCGAATTTCCAGAATGGAATTCAGCTATTACAGCTACTGTCATGACGCGACTTGAGGCCGGGACTATGGCAGAAATTTGTTTTGAAGTCCCTAGAAACCGAAAATAATATTCACTAAAATTTATATATATATATATATATATATATATATATATATATATATATATATATATATATATATATATATATATATGTCCGCACGATAACTCTCGAACGAAAGGTCCTAGGTTTACGAAATTTGGTGAAAATGTTGGAAGTCCCAAACCGTTGGACAAGTTCGTTAGCCAGATACGTCGGATGCCAGGAACATGGTTTTTGTTCTTGCAAAAAATTAGTTTTTTGGCAAAATTTCCACTTATTCAAAAATATTTGCGAAATTTTTGTACACCATTTAAACGAGGAGAAAAAATTACATAAAATTGGTTTAAAAAAAACTATTATTCTATGTCTACTAGTTTCCGAGAAAAATTAATTTTTATAAACGGACACTCGCTATGTTATGTAGGATGCTGCGATAGGGGTATATAATATATTATTTGGTTACTGAAGTCAAATGACGATTTATAGAATTAGTACATATGTACATAATATGTACTACGATACTACCAACATATTCGTCAAAGATCTATATGCATGTACATAATAAACTATGAAATAAAAAGTCCCCAAGTGCAAGTTGTACTTGGTGTAAAAAAATCCGCCTCTTTTCAATGGTGTAAAAAAATGTCGCAAAAATTTTTGAATTTGGGGAAATTTTTGCGAAAAACTAATTTTTTTCACGAAAAATGCCCAAAAAACTATGTTCCGAGCATCGCATGTATGGTAAGGTTTTTTCTCCACTTAACATATTAATAGCAATCATATTTTTTAGCGCAATGTTTCACAAACAGAACTAAAATACCCCTGTCGCAGCATCCTGCATAACATAGCGAATTTCCGTTTACAAAAGTACGTTTTTCTCGGAAACTAGTTGATATAGAATAATTGCAAATAGAAAAAACGTTCTTTATGTGATTTTTTCACCTCATTCCAATGGTGTTAAAATCAAATTTTTTTCACGAAAAACGTTTAAGAAACCGTAGGTAAAGAAATGACATTCACTAAAGTTTATATATATATATATATATATATATATATATATATATATATATATATATATATATATATATATATATATATATATAGAAGGAAGGAATTAGTTAAATTTTTATTTTTACGTAAGCAATAAATTATATTTTTTTGTATTTTTTATAATAATATTTTAATTTACAAAATAAATTTGTTATTAATTGAATTGATCGGTTGAAAAAGGTACATATTCCATAAAAATGACAAAATGAGTTTTGTATTTTAGACTAGCCTCCATCTGTTGGGTGTAAAAAAAAAAAAACATATTCTATTCACATAAAGGACTAATAGTCCAAATTAGACTGTTTGTTAAACGATATAACCTAGTTAGACCTTACATAGCCTTAATATCATTTTTGAAATAGCAAAAAAGTAAAATAATTGTATTAAAATATATAAAATCTTGTAAAAACATTAAAAAGTAGTAATTTAAATTTAATTTGTAAATATTGACTTGAAAAAGGAACATATTCCACAGAATTTTTACATAAATAGTTTATATACTTTAAAACATTTATTTCATTTTCATGGCTAAATATGGGCTACTAACCTAGATGAACACATTTCCTATAGAAAAGTTTGCTGTGAAAAAATTACTTTTCATATAAATTTTTTTTTTTGCTTTACCTTTTTTGGCCTCCGACTAATTGTCATTATCAGCCATATAATGTACACTATAATTACTTTTGTATTAACAACAATTATACAACAATTTCAACAGACTATAGATTAGACACAGTTGCCAAGAGGCTTGTCATGGCTTTCACAAAAACGTACACAAGAGGCCCCTGATTAAAAGGCTCAGACAGGTAGGGACACATAGGATACACAAAATTATACGTACATTTATTATACCTGACACTGTATGTTTTTCAGAAATACTACAATGGAATCAAAAATTGTGTGATTATTTAGTGATAGTAAATGCATAGTATTAGCTGGAAATTGAACTTTTAATTTTTGTAAATTTTTTATTAAACTTCTCCGATGGTGATGATAACGGGCACAAGCAAAAAGAATATGATCGATATCTTCTACTTCACCATCTGTCTCACAATATGGATGGGCTGATAATCTGAAGCGGTACAGACTATTTTTAAGTGAAGTATGATTCGTTTTTAGACGATTAATGGTGATAAGAAATACTCTTGGTCGATCATAATTAGAAAACCATGGCTTACGAGAAAATTAAGATTGAATTTCCCATGTGTATTTATTTATTTCTTTTAGGGATCGGTGTAAATCAAAAGATCGGTCTTTTTTCTTTAAATTTTTTTTATTAAGTATAGTTTTAAACAAAAATAGGTACACGATGATCACTTTTTTAACTTGTAAAATTTATAATTATATTAAAAATTTGTGCATATGCAAGAAAGTGCTCTGTGAAGAATCAAAGATCACCAATTGAATTTATAATTTTTATTAAATATATGTAAAAATTGATACAATATTGAAATTTTTAAAATACATAGTACAATTAAATAATACATTTTGAAGAGAATAAATTACAAAATTCGCCATTCAGCACCCCCAACGATTTCGAGAAAGTCCAGCGTTTTGAATTCCAGTTTATGAGTTAGTCCAATGGGTCCATTATTCATAATACCCAGTTTTATGTTGCTCTGCAGCCATGCAAGCATCTGCTCGTTCAAATTGTCAAATCTCGCCGGCAATGATATGTATCCAATTTCTAATTCCAATATTGTCTTCATTTTTGATGAATCGAATTTTGATGGTAGTTGACTGGCTCCCATTATTTTATATACTTTTCCAATTTCCATATCAGAAAGTTTAATCCATCGTTTAACAGCGCTAAGATGATTCAATTCATCCACAAAATCTCCATCTGTTGGGTGTAAAAAAAAAAACATATTCTATTCACATAAAGGACTAATAGTCCAAATTAGACTGTTTGTTAAACGATATAACCTAGTTAGACCTTACATAGCCTTAATATCATTTTACTCTTGGTCGATCATAATTAGAAAACCATGGTTTACGAGAAAATTAAGATTGAATTTCCCATGTGTATTTACCTTTTATCTGAGAGAAACTTTTCCAAAATGTTTGCCAATCTTCACTAGCCCTTTTCATTAGTACGCTTTGTAAATCTTTATATAAAATTCCTGATATCGTTGGATTAGACATATTAGAGCCTTTTTTAGCCAGATGATCCGCAGTTTCATTACCATCACATCCATCATGTCCCTTTATCCATTTAATAGCGGTTACCTTACCCTCGTATTCCAATTTTTTCAACAGTTCAATTATTTTCAGTATTTTGATATTCGTAGCTCTATTTAGTGACGGCCATTTTAGTTTCATTATCGCGCTTTTAGAATCTGGCATAATTGTACAGTTTTGGTATTCTTTGCTGTTTGCACCGGTTGCTATATATTTTAAACATTCCAATATGGGTGTGTCCACGGTAACTCACGTTACCAAGTGAATCAAAATTTGATAGTTTTTGTATTATAACAACACTAAGTTAAAACATTTTTTAATTGGAATTTTTCCTAGTATTAGCATGATGATCTGCTTTTACCATCATTTTTTTTAAAGCTTTTGGGTTGTCCACAACTGAAATAATAATTTGAACATTTCGGTAACTCACGTTACAAAAAAGGGACAGTACAAAATTTACTTTGGAGTCAATTGCTTTTTTCTGCTCCCGATTCAAAGTTACAAGAATAATTTTTTTTTATATTCAACCTGTGTGTGTTATATAGAAGATGATAAGTTTGTCAAAATTTTCCTATGCCTGTAGAAGACTTTATTATTAAAATTCCATATCAATGTCGGTAACTCACGTTACATTTTGTCTTCATTGGAAAATAGTCTGAAAACAGTTATATAAAATAATTATTATTTGTATACATTACTCAAATCAATGTATACAGTTTTTAAAAGAATATTTTACAATGTTGAAGCTCTTTTTTTATATAGAAGTATTTTAGAAAAGAAGTGTTTGGGCAAACAAATTAAGCGACACATATGAAATACTAGGAAAGTTTTATTATTACTAAATATCATAATAACAGAAAAATTTTATAATACCTGTTATAAACTATAAAATACTAGTCTAAAACAATAGAAGTTTTAAACAGAAGGTGAAAAAGTAGCCTATTTATTTTAATCCTACAATTTATAGTAGGCTGTCTTATAATACTGGTTAAAACATTTCTAAATTCATAATGGGAAACCCTTACTGTTTTTTACTTCTCTTTAATATTAACTGATCTTTTGAACTTCTAGTACATCCTACCACCTTTCATTTCAATTTCTGGGTAAGGAAGTATATTTAAAACCTGTCAACACTAACAAAAGTAACGTCATTTTCATCTATTTTGAAAAGTTTGTTATTTTGTCCAGAAACACTCTTCAAACACATAACTTTTGCTTCAGGGATGGCATCCTCATTACTCTGGCACACATCATTTCTCGAATAAAGAAACAACTAAAGAAATAACTGCTATTTAAGAAACTCCGTAACGTGAGTTACCATTTTGGTAACTCACGTTACATTTTTTAGGTACGTTAAATTTACATTTTTGTTTTTTGTAAAAATATAAAAAAATTAGTTCTGCAATCAATGAGTTATTTGTGAAGAGAATACAAAAAATCATATGTCTAAGTCCAATTTCTTAAAAGTTACAGAAACAAATTAATGTTCTGGTAACTCACGTTACAGTTACTGAGTTGCTAATCTTTCATCCATTTCATAATTTTATGAAATTAGTTTGAATTAAAAGCTTTAGGGTTATAGTTACCTTAGATCCTGTAGATCATTCTTCTTTTATCAAAACTTCTCAACTTTCAACTATAACTGTAATATTATTCTTAAAAAGCATACAAAAAAATCAACACACCATTAACAATCAACATAGTCTCCAAACAACTGGCAAAAAAACAAACAAAACACAAGTTCCCTGCAAAAACACAGTGGTGCCCACTTCCTACATCTAATACACAACACAATACCAGTAATATTATAATTTTATCATATTTTTTATTTTTTTATGTTATGGACCTTTTGTTGTGGACAGACCCATATGGCCGTTAGTTCCGATGTGTAAATGGAGCAGTCATCGGGTAACTTGAAGGACTGACTAAGGCCAGAAATTGGATCGTAAAATGCCGCCCCAACCTCGGCTGGATTCACAGATCCATCGGTATACAAAGTATGGATTTCTGAGTTTATTGTATTATGTTCGCTTGAGTTTCGCCAGATGTGATCATTACAGAAAGTGAATTCATAGGGGTATTGATGGTAAGGAACTACTGAATGTTTAAATACTCGTACTTGATTGGAGTAAGTATTTAAAAATCGATGGTTTTCAACTAAGGGTGGTATAGTTTTGTTTTTCCAGTAGTCTTCAACTATTATTTTGTGCGATAATTCTGAAGTCTTATTAACGATACGGAAGCTATTATCAGGAATTCTTTGACAGAGAAACTTATCACTTAAATACTGCCGTCTGATGTGAAGTAGCATTTCTCCAGCCAATACAAGTAATGCATTTATTGGAGTCGACCTCATAACACCTAATGATTGCCTTAACGCTTTGTATTGTAATATATCTAATTTTTTTAAAACAGCTTTAGAAGCGGATCTATATACCATACATCCATAACCCATGATACTCCTGATTAGCGCCTTGTAGGGATGGAAAAGGCGCGCGCAAAATCGATTCTCTTATTTAAAATCGACTTACATTTTTTCGATTCTCAAAGTCGATTAATTGACTCTGAAAGTCGACTTTTCGACTTAACTCGACTTTTCAAAAATTTATTAGTTTAAAATAAAAATTTATTTAAATAATTCACTGTTGAGAGATTTACTTTGTGAAACTCCATTTTAAATATTGAAAAATATTTAAAGTTCGATTACTTTGTCTATTTCACGAATTAAAAATTATTTTTACTGAACGCGTTTTCAACCTTTCGGTCATCGTCAGAGTAGAAAGATGAAAATAATTAATGGGAATTTATAGGTAAGAAAGATATATAGGAGGGGTGTAATATTAATGAATTGGGAAAACCCATAAAATTTTTGTATCGAAGCAACTAAATATACGTGTAAAGAAGAAAGCAATTAAACCAGTTTGTAGGTACCGATATGAAAAAAATTTTTTTTTTCATATCGGTACCTACAAACTCGTACCTACAAACCTACAAACTTAATTTCGCAGAATTTAAATAAACTTTGACGTCTGACAGTTCACAGTGATCGAAAATACTGGAATCTTTATCTTTTTTATTTCGTCGATCCGTTTGTAGAGCGAATATAATGTAGCGTGGTTTCTCCAGCTGAGTCGATGTTTTCACCGTCCAAATGTTTTGTCTAGCTGTTGGAATCGTTGGCTGTATATGCATATCCCATGATCGAAAAGCAATTGTAATATCTCGACTATTTTCCACATATTTCAACAACTTCAGTTTCTGTTCATCTGCAACCGTAACGTGTGGAACCATCCATTGAATTTTATGTATATGGAAAGTGACATCATCCGTTGGTGATATGACTGCATCGTGATCCGTCCGAGCTCGAGTCAGAATTAGTTGATGTTTTGCATTGATGATAACTTTCTTGTAATGGTTAAGAAATCCAAACATCCGCGCCAATGGTAGACAGAAATTGAAGTAGCCTTTTTCCGTTACTTTAATTGTTTCACCTGGACACCATCCGGCGTTGTAGAGTAGTTTGTTTTCATTTTCGTTTAATGCCAAATAATTGATTAACGTTGTTGTCGGTCCCACGTACTTGCATTGATCGATTTCCACGTCGTTCAGTTCATATCGTATTTCTTCAAACAGGTACGCCAATGAATTGTTGGATAATTCCGCTGTAGTCGATACTGCTTTGTCACTCTTCAACAATTGTCCTTCCACATACAGACAACTTTCGTGCGGTAGCAGGATCAGATCTTGATTTTGACAGCATAGTCGAATTTCGTCGCTGTTTCCAAACGCATTTAGAAACGGCGAATAGCAGTGATACTCGATGTTTGAAATGCTCTCATCGAAATCGATTCCAGTATTGATGCTTAAAATGCTGCTCATTTTTTCCTCTTCAACTTGAAACCCAATTGTCGAAGAAATTGTTTGTTCTCTCTTGTTAATGGCGGTCGTTGTTGCTTCTTCCTCACCGATCCGTTCACCTTGGTGGCAAGTTGTAGACTGATCGGTCGCACCACAGTTTCGTCTTTAAATACCAACATTTTTACACCGGCTTCAAATGCAACTTTACTGTTATCGTTTCACCTCGAAAATTCACTAAATTGCCGTCTTGATCCACAATTCGTAAAACTAGAGATGTTATCCGTCTCACGGTCACCGGCATGTAAATAACTGTATTCGGTGATTCGCTTATTTTATACCCAGGTTCAACTTGAATCGAAAACGAATAAATATTATGTGCTGGAACGTTGGTCAGGTAGCTGTTCGTTGTAATGTTAGTTTCAATTTGTATCAGATTCACTTTCATGATATTCGTTGGTTTATCCGAATAGTGGTAATGACCAGCCGCAAGTTTTCGCTTACTGAAGCCAAGTAGCGAGCCAATTGTTCGTTCTTGATCGAAATGAATTGTTTCCGTACATTTTATTTCACTTTTTAGCGTATTGTTATTTGCACGAAGTATAAGTTGCGGGCTATCACCCGGTTTTCTCTTCTCTAGTATCCGATCTTCTATTTGAAACTTCAAATCTTCCAGATCATAATTGCCGACAGGTATCTCGATTCATTTCACTTCATCATCACCGTAATGGAATAAGTTATTTGTTTCGTCGATATTTGGCACTGCATTATATGTTTCAAAATTGACCAACCCGCATACATAATCACTCGGCAAATCGATGGGTGGAAAATATTCAGCTGTTAGTATAGATGAATCACCACTTAACGTTAATGTTAACGACATGGTGACTAAGATACGAATGAGAGAAACTTCTTATCATGGGTATATTTAAAGTATAGATGAGAAGTGAAACAAAATTATTGAAGATAATTTGTATTACATAAATAACACCAAAATTACACCAAATTACACCAAATTAGACCAAAATGACACAAAAATACACCAAATAACATCAAAATTACACCAAAAATACACCAAATAACACCAAAATGACACAAAAATACACCAAATAACACCAAAATTACACCAAAATGACACCAAAAATACACCAAATAACATCAAAATTACACAAAATTACACCAAAATTACACCAAATTACACCAAAATAACACCAAAATTACACCAAAATTACACCAAATTACACCAAAATGACACCAAATTACACCAAAAATACACCAAATAACACCAAAAATACACCAAATGACACCAAAAAAATACACCAAAAATACACCAAATTACACCAAAAATACACCAAATGACACCAAAGACTCATTCCCAAGGACATTAATTATTATTAATAACATTAAATTTTTACCCCAACTTTGAGGGTCGATTTCACCCTTAAATGGTTTCATAGCAGATAAAAGAAAACAGATAATAGCAGAGTGCCGACAAGTTAATCATAAAGTCACAGGGGAAAAGCTATGCTGATTTACTTAAGGAAGTCAAAACCAATGTAGACATTAGACAAACGGGAACAAGTATTCGATCGCTAAGAAGAACTAATAAGGGCGATCTACTAATAGAAGTCCTGGGTAGAGGAAAAGCAGAGAAATTTAAGGAAGAAATTAAGAAACAGCTCAAGAACACAGAAGTTTCTGTCAGTAAAAACGATACAACAATCTATGTCATGGACATAGAAGCGGATGTAGCGGAAGAAGGATTGATAGACGAAATCATTCGAAATTTCCCAGATACTTCCGTGGAAGAAATTAAGGTCAATTATTATAAGCCTATGATGAGCGGAAATTATACGGCATGCTTATCGTTAAGAAAAAATGTAGCCGATTACTTTGTAAAAAAAGGCTGTATTAAAATCGGATGGACTAATTGTAGGATAAGTAAGAAGGTCTTTGTCAGGAGGTGCTACAAATGTTTAACTTTTGGACATAAGATAAGTGAGTGCGTAGGAATAGATAGGAGTGGAAGTTGTCTAAATTGTGGACAGGAGGGTCATAGGGCAAAGGAGTGTGCCAACAAACCTTTCTGTACTACATGCGAAAAAGATGGACATAGGGCGGACCAGATGAAATGCCCATATTATAGGGCTTTGGTTAACAAGGTGAGGTTAAACGAGGGCAACGACGAGAAAAGGAATTTGAAGACTGCAGAGACTGGACAAGATAGAAAATAGGATGGCCATTTCAATTTTACAAACCAACCTAGGTAGAAAGCGTGTAGCACACGACTTAGCTATAGCTACAGTTATGCGTAGAAGTGGAGACCTCTTAATTATAGGTGAACCAAACAAAAAGTTCGTAGTGGAGAAAGGACTAATAAGTGATGTAAACTGCAATATAGCAGTTTATATTTACAACAAAAAAATAGGAATAATATCTACCTATAGCGGCGTAAATTTTTTGGAAATCTGTTTCGAAAAATTTTCTTTGTACTGTTTGTATTTGTCGCCAAATACAAATATTGAAGAATATAAGCGTCAGGTCAATCAAATAATGGAGACTGCGAGTGCGAAAGGAACAGAAATTATTATCGCTGGAGATATAAACGCCAAGTCACCAGAATGGGGAGCTAGAACTCAGGACGTTCGGGGTGAGGTATGGGTTGAATGGCTGGCTGCTTTAAATATGACTGTGTACAACTGTGGCTCCCCCACCTTCGTGAGAGGATCAACGGAATCACACATTGATGTTACCTTTTCCACGCCCCGTATTGCAAATAGAATAAAGAGGTGGGCGGTACTAGACCTGGATACACTTACGGAACATAAATATATATATGGTTCAAAATTGGTGAGGAAAATGTTAGAAGAGAAAAAAATTATGAGAAGGCCCTGCCGATATCAAATTGGGAACTGTTCTGTAACGCCATAGAGTTGTCATACATGGGAAGTACTGATTACTCGGCCTCGAGGCTAAACAAATGCATCGCTAGGGCATATCAGGAATGCCTTACAAAACAGAGGGGGGGGGAATCTTAAAAGCGCCGTACTGGTGGAACGAGGAACTTAGTAAATTAAGAACCGCATGTAACCGTCTTAGGAGAAAGGTAACTCGACTCAATAGGCAAAACGATAGACAACAAGAACGGGCTATAGCTGAAAATGAACATAAAATGGCAAGGAAGAGCCTAAAAAAAGCTATTCTCAGATCGAAAAAGGAGCAGTGGAGGAAATTATGTGATGAACTAAACGAGGACATATGGGGTCGAGGGTATGAGATTGCTAACGGCGAACTTTTTCCTAGAGGTGCGGAAATGCCTAGAAGTTATCTACAACATAGCGATGGGACAAATAATTGTTTTTCGATGGAAGAGCTCAAAATAGCGGTCGGATCCATGAAAACAAGTAAAGCGCCGGGACTTGATCGTATACCTGTTGAAGCTTGTAAATACGTGCTGGAAGTCATTCCGGATGTTTTGTTAAACGTAGTAAACAATCTCTTAGCTAAATGTATCTTCCCAGATATCTGGAAAGTTTCAAAAGTGATACTACTACCCAAACCCAATAAACACCCTGACAGCGCTAGTGGCTATAGACCTATTTGCTGGTTAAACACGCTAGGAAAACTCTTCGAAACTCTCATAAAGGATAGACTAGTGGTGGAAATAGAGAAGAACGGAGATTTCCATGAAAACCAGTACGGATTCAGGAAAGGACGATCAACCTTACAGGCGCTAAATCGAGTCAACGAGATCCGATGGAACTGCAGCGAAGACTGGTGCGTTCTGATAACACTAGATGTCAAAAACGCTTTTAATACGGCATCGCATATAGGCATATTAGAGGCCATGCAGAGGAAAGGTATTTCGGCATACTTGAGGAGTATGGTTGCAAACTACCTAGAAAATCGTTTTGTAATGGTGGACAGCAAAAGGTATCGTACAAGTGCGGGTGTTCCACAAGGCTCTGTTATTGGCCCGGTACTGTGGAATCTGTTTTACGACGAAATTTTAGGAGAGGACATGGTGGGAAATACCACTACTATAGGTTTCGCTGACGACCTGGCCTTGGTGGTCAAGGCACCTGATGCTTCTACATTGGTACGATACGTTGAAGAAAACGCACGTAGGATATCATGGTGGATGGAAAAACATGATTTAAAGCTGGCACCACAAAAAACGGAAGCAATCATATTAAAGGGAAAAAGAGAGAGAAATATGATTTCTTTCGAAATACAAGGATACAGTGTAAGACCTAACAAACAAATTAAGTACCTGAGAGTTTATTGGGATGAGTGGTCGACATTTGGTAGGCACATTAACATGGCTGTACAGAATGCAGAGCGGAAGATTTGCAGCTTAAGGAAGATTATGCCAAACATAAGTGGGCCAAAGAGCGAGAAAAGGAGGCTATTGAGCGGCATAGTCCACTCAACGGTGTTATTTGCTGCGCCGGTTTGGCACATGGGCATTGAAATAAATAAATATAGCAACATGTTACAAGGGTTGCAACGAAAAATTCTACTAAGAAACGCCATGGCATATAGAACAGTATCTACGGTGGCACTACAAGTGGTAACGGCCACCATCCCAATAGACCTGATGATTTTAGAAAGGCTAGAGATATTTAAAAGAGGTACTACAGAGTCGAGTTTAAACCGAGAGGAGATTAGACAAGATATTCTCCAGAAGTGGCAGCTAAGATGGATGTTGGAACGGAGGGAGGTGGCAGCATGGACCAAATAATAAAGAAGATAGAGGAGTGGTACAAGTGCAAGCATCGCGAAACTGACTATTGGCTCACACAATTTCTGACGGGACATGGATCATTTAACACCTACACATGTAGAATAGGCAAGACACCTACGGATGAGTGTTTCTACTGTGGGGAAAAGGACACCGTGGAACATACTATTTTTGTTTGCAACAGATGGGAACTCCACAGAAGGACTATCCTCGGAGCTTTGGATGTAGACACTGTTGATGCAAGAAATATAGTAGAGCAGATGGTCTCGAGCAGAGAAAAGTGGAGGATTATACATGGATACATACGGAAAATTTTAAGCATTAAAGAGTACGAACTACGAAAATATCAAGGATGAGTTCTAGTGGTTGTGTATGTTGTATGTGTATGTTGGGCTAACTATGTGATCATTTTCTACGCCCAGTCATGTTCTGACGTTATGTCCTTGCGGATGGTTCCGGACGTGACAAATAGGGGCAAGTTATGGGGGTTTTTTAGTGGGTATACCTACTATTGCACCACCCGGTAGGGAGTCCCACACAAAAGTCTATAAAAGATTTTTTCCTCCGACCAAAAAAAAAAAGGTTAGGTCAAGTTCCGTTGGGTTCTGTTAGGTTAGAAAAAATTTCACTAGATATCGTTAGGTTGGAGACCAAATTTTGCTCCACCCACCGCCGGAGGCTTCTAGAACCGCCTCGGTAGTTTTACCACCTCCCGAGGTCGCTCAAAAAATCGGGAGGTGGGGAGGTGGGCTTCGTAGCCCCATATTTCTACTACTTCGATCTAAGGGATGATCACTAAAAGCATTGAATGTATGTAAAGAATGATAAACATTATTAATATGATTATTAACAATATTGTCAAAGACTTTCTCAATCCAGTCCTGATCATCCGCTTCGTTTTCTTGATTTATGGGTATCGCGGGTTCACAGTATCCTGAATAACTAAATTTTTTAATTGTATTCCAAACTTCAGTTACATTTGAATTTCTATTGATACTAGAACAATAACTTTGAAAACTAGATTTTTTGAAATTATTAAGTTTTTTTTACCTTCAGCTGCAATTTTTTTTATACTTAATGAAATTATCATATGTAGCGTGTTTTTTTATATCGAATATAAGCAGCTTTTCTGCGATTGCACTCTGCAGTGCACTCGGGAGTCCACCAGACCACAGGTTGAAAAGATTTAATAGTTTTATTACCAAATACCGGAATACTTATGGCTGCTGATTCATTAATGGATTTTATAATATTGGAATACATATCTTCAACTGAAAGATTAGGCTGAATTGATTTTATATTCGCATTATTTGTGAAATTCTCCCAGTTAGCGAGATTTGTGTTCCACTTTCTTTTTGTAATGATAGTGAACTTAGATTTTATTTTAAGATTATTAAATTTTATGATACTTGGAATATGATCTGATCCGATAGTATATATCATTTACTTGATCACAGCTAAGTTGTACGGATATATCAGATGTGCTAATAATCAAGTCAATTAATTATAGTTAGATTTTCATCTCCAATAAACTATAATAACTCCATACCACTACCATCATTTTTCCGACATCCCCATGCAACATGATGGGCATTTATATCTCCCAAAATTATATATGGATCCTCAAAATCTTAAACAATTGATTTCCAAGTATCTAATAATATTACATTCCCTGGACTATTATACACAGATATTACGTGTAATTTGATTGATCCAACCTTAATATACAGAGAGACTACTTGAAGCAAATCATTGGGAAAAATTATTGAAACATTACTGAAGCTAACTTTGTTATGTATTAACAAAACAGTGCCACCTTTACCATCGCTACGGTCGCTTTTGATCACACTATAATGTTTTAATATTAACTTTTCATTGAGTTTTAACCAAGTTTCAGAAATTGCAGCAATATGCACATGAAGTTTATTTAATATATGCAAAAGATTATCACATTTAGGTTTAAGGGGTCTGGCATTCCATTGTAATATTTGCAGGCAGCTGTCAGGTACTGGCTGATTATGACTGCTGGCCATTTTTTATTAAATTTAATATGTCATTGGTTAGACAACTAATCATTGTGTTATTAGAGAAAATATTGTACTTGCTCAATGATTGAGCAATTTGAAAATTAATTTTCATTTTTAATTGATTATTCTCCTCCTGATACTCGAGTGGAGTATCAGTTCGTCTAGATGATACTTGTGTGCAATTATAACCCGTCGCGTGAGGGTTATTGTTAATAGGAGTAGTTTTTACTCTAGCCGAGTTATATATTGGTGGGGGAGGGTTACTGGATTATACACCCTAGGATTAGGTATTTTTCGCTTACGAGGTGGAGAGTTCGTTACATTATCTAAATTTGTTTTAGTATATATTTTTGGATTATTGTTAGGTAATTTGGGGAAAATATGACAATTATCTATTTCTAATGTTTGGTTAGCTGTTGTTGAGGCGTAATTCGTATTCATTGTAGACACAACATCTTTATATGATAGTTTATAATTAATCATATACTTTCTGATTTATTTTTGTTTTAAGTACACATTACAGTTTTTATCGGTGGATTTATGTGCTTGTTCGCAATGAATACATTTATAGCCATCCATATTACATTCATTAATTGAATGCTCTTCACCACATTTACTACAGCGCGTTTTACTTTTACATTGACTACTAACATGTCTGTAACGTAAACAATTATAGGATTGAGTTACTTTGGGTACGTATTGCTCTATCGGACATTGTACACCGTACAAGCGGATATATCCAGGAAGAAAATCAAATTTAAAAGTAATAACAACAAGGGGAATATTGATAATTTTTCCATCCTCAACTTTTTTAATCATGCGTTTTATTTATCTAATTTTAGTTGAGCAATTAATACCATCCAGTATGTCATCCATTGTTAGAGAGGTATCAACATTTCTAACGATACCCTGACACGTTACAAGATAATCCGGTATATAGATTTTACAATTTTTTTGTTCAAATATAGGGTCGTATTTATGTGCCAATTCGTTGGCTGACTGACAGTCAGAAAGTTCAATTCGTATTTTATTCCTACCCATTTTATTTATATTTTTTATATTATTCCTATATTGAGGAAATGTTCCGTAAAGAAAACGACCTATAGACATATGTAATTTTCCTACGTTTTAATTTGTTGTGCTTTCTAAATATACATAATAAGGGCCTGAACTATTTGAATTGAATTTATTTATTTTGTTAGTTGAATTACTATGTAATATAGTGTCATTATTAATTAAATTATTTTTTCAAAGGTGTTATCGGTGACATAATTACTGTTATTTATATTATTAGAATTAATGGTATTATCTAATTGCACTGAAGTGAATTTATTATTGCTAATAATTTTAGCTTGTTTAAAATCTGTATTAATTTTTACAATGCCATCAGAAATATTTTCTACAAATAAGACTTTTGAAACTTTATCACGTTGATAATTTGTATTAAGAGAATGAATTGAATCAGACGATTCAGTTTCTGATTCCTTAGTTACCACCATGTGGGATAGTTCCTGTTCTTCTCCGTTTAGTGTTTCCATAGATTCCTAGTCGGGAGGATTTGGGGTGCCCCCTTCCCCATATTGGCCACTTTCCATTAAACTCTTTTACACTTTTACACATATGCACTAATAGTTTATATGATGCACTAAATTAATACACTTATAAATTACTTAATAAAACTAAGAAAGAAAAAAAAGAAATTATACACTTTTATATAACAATTAATTTATGAGTTACAAAACAACAATAAACTTGTTATCAGTTAGAGCACTGAAATCGGAATGTCCCAGTTTTTTTTTTTTTAATTTTCCCGAAAACAAAGGTTTTTGGAATATGTATCTTTTTCAACTGACCCATTCAATTAATGGTAGATTTTTTTTAAGTTCCCGAAGCATTTATTGTTCTGAAGTAGAGTTGCGAATTTCGTTTCACTTTAGTGATTTCATTCACCAGAACTCGTTCACTTAAATGAAACGGTTCACTTCATTCGTTCATTTAATTCAGTTATATATATATATATATATATATATATATATATATATATATATATATATATATATATATATATATATATATTGTAACGGATATTATGGTACGGGGGCTGACATCTAGCGGTCAAATTTTGAATTAATGAACTAAAAATGAGATGGGGTTTGATATCGGCTATGATAATTAGCGACATCTGTTTGTAAAAAATATGAACAACCTAGCGTTGTAAAGTTAAACTATTATCTTCCATATGAATTTATATCATTTTGGGATTCCCCGTTTTTGATGTTTAATATGTATTGAAAAATAGTTAAGCGGTGGGGAGAAGTGGCGAATTGTTTATATATGTGGAAAAGGGATGATAAAAAGAGACGAGATTTGGACTTGTTTGAAATAGGCCGTAATTGATTGTTGCGCGAAGTCCAATAAAAAATATAATTATTTTTATTAAGGCATTGTTAAATAAGTAAAATGTAAAAACAGTTCGGAAATGTTTATTTAAACATAACATTATATTTATAATTTATTTATTTTAAAATAATTATTGAACTTTCGTTTGAAATAATGTAAACCATTATAATAGAATTTTATTTAAAAAGAAATTTTTTTAATAAAGTAATTTCGCAAAACACACAACGGAGAGTAATTCTTCGACAGAACCCGACTTTGGACATTTTTAGGCATCCAATTAGCGTTAAATCTGCGTGGGACAATAAGTAACAGCATTTGGGCGCGAATTTTAAGTATTTTTAAATATAAGCAAACCGCCACAACTGTTACAAATATCATTCCAGTGGGAATTGTGTGTTTCGCGTTAAGTGACGTGTACCGAAAAAGACATAAAATTCTGGAAAAACTTAAGTGACTGAACGGTTACAAAGTGCTCATAACAATGGAAGCACACGCTGCTGATAATCCAAAACCGTTAACGCTCGCTGATTATAGCTTTATTGGTGCGAATCTGGCAACATCTACACCCAGAAACAATGTCGTGTCCGATGATGAAACAACATACATCGACTCCATGGAAGTTTTGGTTCCCGAATCTCCGAAATCAGATCCTGAAATCACACCACCTAATCCAGAGGCTATTGCTGTGCCGAATACCAGTGGATCTTCATCGGCGGATTCTGGTGCCATACTTTCAACTTCAGACCGATCAGCCGACTCCAGCAGTGGTCCAAAAGGTGATACTAATCCTACTACTGATATCACAGGTTTGATATATTCATTTCAACAAATTATGTTATCTAAATTTAATGAACAAAGTGATAATTTTAATACAAAACTTGACCAAAACCATAAGGAATTGAAATCGGATTTAAATGCTTTAAAATCTGATGTTAAGGAATTAAATTCAAAGTTTGATGCCAAATTTGACGAATTCAGTGTCAAGATTAACGCTTGTTTTGAGACTGAACGTAAGGAAACTTTGAGTTTAATTAACGCACAAAACTCCAAAATTGATGATGTTAAAACAGAAATAAGTACAAGTTTAGATAATGTAAATTTTCACTTGAAAGAGGAAATTCGTTCGAATAATGTAAGCTGTGTGTCAAAAAATGAGTCAATTAAAAATCAACTGATTGCTTTTTCAGAAGACACGGTAAATAAATTTTCGACAACTGACTCGAAAATAGAAAAACATGATGAACGAGTTTCTTCAATCAATGAAAAGGTTAATGTTTTAGAAAATCGCTTGGAACAGTCAGTTACTCAAAATGATTGTTCACATTTACATAATATTTCAGTTATCTTGACTAAAAATGAAATCTTTGGCAATTTTGAATCTTTGAACAGTTCATTGACCATGGACAGTTTTAACCCTTTGACTACAATCGAGCATTGCATAAATAATCCTTGCGAGACTAATTGTAGGTTTGTTAATAATGTTGCATTATTTGACACAGTTAATTGTCGGTTCGTTACATCCGTCAATGCTTCTGACGAGATTACTGGAAATTTATGTTTGAATAACGATATTGCTCCTTACATTGATCATAATAATAGTGATACATCATCCTTAGTTATCGATACTAATTCTAAATCAACATTCTGCAGTGAACAGATTGTTGTTTCGACAATTGTTACAGCCAAATCACCCTATATTACCGATATCATTAACAAACATTTATACAACATGGTGATCCATAATTTAGTTGACAGCATCGAAAAACTTTTAGTATCTAATTTAACATTTACATTTGACGGAGACGATAATACTTCATCGGCTTACGTCCAGTCTATCGATCTATCCGAAAGTGACAAATTTGAACTTAGTTATTTTCAGTTCTATTACCGCATCAGTCACAACATGCCGCGTGCGGCACTTAAGACCGAACCAAATCGGGACCCAAAGGGTCCCCCGTATTGGACATTAAAGGGTTATTCCCTTTCCGTCCATTTATTTCCCAAATGACGTGGGAAATTTTCTAAACATTGACCCAATACCCGATTATGTCAAAATTTTCCCGGTCTTTACGTAACCTATTTTGACACTAATTTTTACCAACATGGATTTATTTTTCACGGTTTCGACCTTAAAATTATTACCTATTTTGACTTTAGTTTATAAGTTGTACCATATTACCATCCGTTGTTGATGGGTTAAATATGGTAAACACCCTGTATGTAATTAAATAAATTGCTCATATGTACAAGGCACCTATTTTTTTTCAATCATAGCCAGGAGCGTTATTATTTACCCGGTCATTTGTAAATTTAAAATTCAAATGAGTTGCTAATAAGAGCCATTTTTCATTTTTCATTATTTATTATTTATTGTGTATTTTTTGTGAATTTCGGGTTGAGGCACTCACTAGAAGCCCGCCAATTTGAAGGAATTCACCATTTGAAGGAATAAACTGCTTATCCAATGCACTTATTATTTCCAATTACAGCCTGGAGCATCATTAGCCCGGCTATTATAATATTTAAATAAGTTGCTTATTGGGGCGTTTATTGTATTTGTTATTTTTATAAATTTCGGGTATGGCATAATTGTTAGCCCGCCATTTTAAAAATTTATTTCATATGAAAATGAAATAATTGCTCGCTTACAGCACTCATTATTTTTCAAAAAATGTTAACCGGTGTAACCTTAGCCCTACATTTCACAATTAGGAATGAATTGCCTATTAGAGCGTTTATAAATTATATCATTGTTTAAAAGTTACGGTTATGGCAATATTACACGCCAGCCAGTTCTTAAGTTTACAATTTAAATATTAACATATTTACATTTTTTTTTTTGGCGCGAAGCGAAAATGCTCGGCCCTAGTATAAAAAAAATTTGATACGTAATATACAAAACCTTACCATAACCGTCTATTTAACGATTTTATGTATCTAAAATTCGATACTATACTAAGAATAACTACATACATATATCGAAATTATTATCAAATTCTTTGTCCTTTTATAGTAAAAGTTAACAATATTTCTCATTAATGACTTTTTTTACAAAGATTGACAATTTTTTATCACTGAAAGTGGAATTTTTCTAAAATATTGACTTATTAGACATCCTCAATGCTTTACTTTTAAGATTATTTTCTGCTGGTTTGTCGAAATTTACAAATTTTTATCCAGCTAAATTGAAATTTTCATTGGCTAAAATTTTTAACGAATTATTTTATAAAAATATTACCACATATAATATGTACACATATGCGTATTTCCTGTATGTGTATTTGTTTGTTCAAAATATTTTGTTGGTTCACATAGAATGATAAAGAAACGGAAAACATGTATGTACTTGTATTGTATCTACTTCAGTTAAAAGCAAAAATATTATGTATTATGTATTTCGTGTTAAAACTGCAGTATGTACCTTTGTATACGGGCTACGTTACATTTTTCACTTATAACTGTAATAACTTATAATTACTCTAGCTTTTTTCTTTCAATTACCTTGATAATGTATTTGCATTACGAATATGTTGCACTTTTCATTTATAACGATAATGGCTTATAATTACTATAGCCTTTTGAAAATTTTTTAGTATGATGTTTCGACTTTCAAACGTTTATTTTACGTTTATTTTGTGGAGTTTTCGGTACTGCTTCCTTAGTTGACGGCGCTATGGAGCTTTGACCGAACTCGGGGTATAAAAACTTGAAATTTTTATGAATTTTTGCTTATCTGGATTTTGGGTGGCACATGATTTAATCCACTTTTTCGAACCTTTTCTACAGACCCTTCAGGCTGGAGAAAAACATGTGTTTACCTGATGTAACAGACTTTTGCAATTTTATGGGGGGTTATTATTTAGTAGTTTCAGTTTTTCAACCTTTGCGGATCTGTCGTTATTTTAGCCGTCCGGCAAAATCCAACCGGCTAAATTTCATTGGGATAATTTTTTGGGGTTTTTAACGGTTCTTGTAACCACTGTACGTCGTGAAAACGAGATACGTCACTTCGTACAAAATTTTTGTATTATCCCTACCTTGTAGAGTCATTTTCACATTTTCGTGAATAAGTTATTTTTTGTTTTGTCGTTTTAATATTTTTTTTTTTGTTTTGTCCTGAAAGACCTATAGGTAATAGGACATCAGTTACTTTATTAATTTTACCTTTTGTTAATTAATGAGCCTTTAACTTAAAAATTTTTTTTTATTTCCTACGTTTCGAATAGAAAGGACGTAAACTTTGGAACATGCTGTATTTTCCTTATATTTAAGTTTTGTTTCATACATAGAATAACCAAATATTTTTTTTTTATATATTTTACAACTAAAAACAGATCAATTATTTCTCGAATGTATATGAGAATTTTTTATTCTGAAAAATAAAAAAGGGAGTTATTGATACACTTACTTATTGCAAGTAGTAATTTTGATTTCTTTTCAATGTATTAACTAATTTACTGAATCATATTTAAAATAATAAAAAAGAATGATATAAGGTTTGTTGTATATAGTTGTTAATTTTTGAAAATTTCCTAAAACATATTTATTCCTAACGATTTTACAGTAAATTCATGTTTAATATTTTTCTTTTAAAAACACATTAACATTACGTATTTTCAAAGTCAATACTTTTATTACCGTCATAAAAATAAAACAGAACAAAAGAAAAATAGTTTAATTGGCCTGAGAAAGTTAATTCATTAGGGTATGTTATTTTTCAATTTTTTAAATGTCAGCTTCCCAGGACATTCAATGTACAAATATGTAGTTAGCCGACACGTGCATGGCAAGCTTAAACCATGTCGTGTTGCTTGACTGTGTGTTTTTTAACCATTGGTATATGGCTGATATTACAGTATAGTTTCTCATATAGATTTTGTGTATTATATACCTATGCTTTATACCTTTAGTAAAACTTTGTATATGTTCTATTTTTTTTTTAATTTTTCAAACAAAATAATAATTTTAAGAACTATGTACGTATTTTTCTTGGAAATTTATTCCCTTTTAATGTAACAATGATATTTTTATCGTTTAAGGTTGGGAATTTTTTTAAATTAAAAGAAAGATTAATGTTTTATTTTTGGACTTTGGGATTTTTTCTAATTTTTTCTCATCTTTGGAGTGAATTTGTTTTTTGATAGAGATTTGTTAAGCAATTAGATTAAATATAAAATAAAAATTGATAATACTCTATTCATTTCCTTTTAAAGTAAATTTATAACAAAATCAAACAAGATAATTAAAAAAAATATAGAATTATTTCATTATGTAGTATGTATTTTTTAAGTTTTAATAATTGTTCTTAAATTTGATGTTTTATAAGCTGCAATTTTAGTTGAATTTTGAAAAATTTTTTTTTCTCGAAACATCAAGTTTGGGAATAGTTTCGTTTAAGTAATGTTTTTTTTTTTATGTTGAAAACTTTCTTCTTTTATTATATATTATAAATTTTGTATTTAACCATTTCCGAACAGTTCGCCATCTTTTTGCATTGTATTCGAGTTTTTCTTTTTCCACGGTATATGTTACTGAACTTTTTCCATTTTTTTTTTTGGTTTCGAAAAAGTTTTTAAAATGCAGCATTTTTAAAACTTATTTCATCGGGGGGTATGTAACGGATATTATGGTACGGGGGCTGACATCTAGCGGTCAAATTTTGAATTAATGAACTAAAAATGAGATGGGGTTTGATATCGGCTACGATAATTAGCGACATCTGTTTGTAAAAAATTTGAACAACCTAGCGTTATAAAGTTTAACTATTATCTTCCGTATGAATTTATAATATTATATCATTTTGGGATTCCCCGTTTTTGATGTTTAATATGTATTGAAAAATAGTTAAACGGTGGGGAGAAGTGGCGAATTGTTCATATATGTGGAAAAGGGATGATAAAAAGAGACGAGATTTGGACTTGTTTGAAATAGGCCGTAATTGATTGTTGCGCGAAGTCCAATAAAAAATATAATTATTTTTATTAAGGCATTGTTAAATAAGTAAAATGTAAAAACAGTTCGGAAATGTTTATTTAAACATAACATTATATTTATAATTTATTTATTTTAAAATAATTATTGAACTTTCGTTTGAAATAATGTAAATGTTTGAAATTTTTTTAATAAAGTCATTCCGCAAAACACACAACGGAGAGTAATTCTTCGACAGAACCCGACTTTGGACATTTTTAGGCATCCAATTAGCGTTAAATCTGCGTGGGACAATAAGTAACAGCATTTGGGCGCGAATTTTAAGTATTTTTAAATATAAGCAAACCGCCACAACTGTTACAAATATCATTCCAGTGGGAATTGTGTGTTTCGCGTTAAGTGACGTGTACCGAAAAAGACATAAAATTCTGGAAAAACTTAAGTGACTGAACGGTTACAAAGTGCTCATAACAATGGAAGCACACGCTGCTGATAATCCAAAACCGTTAACGCTCGCTGATTATAGCTTTATTGGTGCGAATCTGGCAACATCTACACCCAGAAACAATGTCGTGTCCGATGATGAAACAACATACATCGACTCCATGGAAGTTTTGGTTCCCGAATCTCCGAAATCAGATCCTGAAATCACACCACCTAATCCAGAGGCTATTGCTGTGCCGAATACCAGTGGATCTTCATCGGCGGATTCTGGTGCCATACTTTCAACTTCAGACCGATCAGCCGACTCCAGCAGTGGTCCAAAAGGTGATACTAATCCTACTACTGATATCACAGGTTTGATATACGAGATTTGGACTTGTTTGAAATAGGCCGTAATTGATTGTTGCGCGAAGTCCAATAAAAAATATAATTATTTTTATTAAGGCATTGTTAAATAAGTAAAATGTAAAAACAGTTCGGAAATGTTTATTTAAACATAACATTATATTTATAATTTATTTATTTTAAAGTAATTATTGAACTTTCGTTTGAAATAATGTAAATGTTTGAAATTTTTTTAATAAAGTCATTCCGCAAAACACACAACGGAGAGTAATTCTTCGACAGAACCCGACTTTGGACATTTTTAGGCATCCAATTAGCGTTAAATCTGCGTGGGACAATAAGTAACAGCATTTGGGCGCGAATTTTAAGTATTTTTAAATATAAGCAAACCGCCACAACTGTTACAATATATATATATATATATATATATATATATATATATATATATATATATATATATATATATATATATATATATATATATATATATCTATATCTATATATATATATATATATATATATATATATATATATATATATATATATATATATATATATATATATATATATATATATATAGTTTATAAGTTTGAAGATTATCTTTATTCACTGTACTGATAGTACTAACACTAACCATTTTATTTCTGTTTTGTATAAAATAATTAAAAATTAATTTTGAATAGGAAGGGAAAAAAACAAAAATTTATAAAGTTTATTTTGTATTTCAATATTTTTTTTTTAATTATAAAGCATTTCATTAATTATATACATTAATTTTTATTCTATTATAAATTAGTATGTAAAAATAACAACTGCGAAACTTTTCCCGACTTTAAAAGTGTTCGCCTATCATTCAAGATTTGTCCCGCTTTTGAAAAGATTCGCTCGCAAGGAACAGAAGTTCCAACCAAACATAATCTTTTAAATATGTACGAATACAAATTGGGATATATATGTTTCCGTTCACTCCACCATTGCAATGGGTCCAGTTTTCTATTCAGAAACTCATCGTTAATGTATTTGTCAACTTCCACAATGACTGCTGGTGTTGAATTCTTCGGTAAGGTCGAAATTTGATAATCGAATTCATCCCAAATACTACACTCTTTTCCAGTGATTTCAGGTGGTTGTGGAGATTTATTCTGTGAGTTAATTATATCTGAATTATTCTGCTGAAGAAGGGACAGCTTATTTTTTAGTTCTGCGAAGGCCTTTTTATATGCTTCTTCATTAGAAAAGCCACGATTTTTAAACCTTGGGTCTAAAATAGTAGCTTCGGCGTGCAAAACTGATAGTTCAATGTTTTGAAATCTTCTTTTAAGTTGTTCTTTTAATTTTTTTTAAAAGATTATTTACAGGTGGTGGATGCTCTAAAGCAGAGCTTAAGAAATGTTCTACATGTTTCTTCAACATCTTGCAGTACAAACATATTTTCGAAAGTAAAACTGTACTTTCTGAAGAAACTTCTACTGTTATTTCACTGAATATTTTTAATATTGGGACCGTACTTTCAATTATTTCCCAATCATTATTTGTTATTGTCAAATCACTTCTTAATAAAGCTATTGTAGATATTACAGCTTCCTTGATCTGTATTAAACGACTAAGCATTTCGTACGTTGAGTTCCAACGGGTTGGGACGTCTTGTTTTAGTTTGAGTAGTGGTAAATTCATTTGCCTTTGAATTTCGCGTAATTTTAATTTCGCTTGGCAACTTCTTTTGAAATATTCTACTACAGACTTAACTTTTCGTACTGTAGTTGCAACTTCCTTCAAACTATCTTGTACAATTAGATTTATGAGATGGGTAAAACAAGGAATGGATCTCCAGTTGCCTAACCGAATTGCTGCAGTGATGTTTGCTGCATTGTCACTCACAACAGCTTCGACTTTATCTTCCAATTTCCACCGGTTAAAGCAATCCTTTAAAAAATTACATAAATTTATACTCGTATGTTTTTCATCATATTGAATACATTCTAACAAATTGGCACATATTTTCATATTATCTTCAGATATGTAGTGAGCTGTAACTGCCATAAAATTTTCATTACTTTGTGATGTCCAGCTACCTGTCGTAACGCAAACCGCTTTGGCCATATTTATTTTCTTTTGTACCATTTCTAGTGTCTCATTATATAATTTCGGTAATAAACTCTCAGAAATGGTCTTCCTTGATGGCAGGTGATATCCTGGACTGTGAGAAACCATTGTTACAAAAGTCTTAAACTCTTTCTCGTCGACAAGTCGAAGGGCGTGGTGGCCCCTTGCAATTACTTTCACTAACTGTTTGTCTAATTCAGCACTTTTACGAACACAAACTCGTTTATTTTGATGCAAATATTGTGAAATGGATGCCTGATCACTTGCTGCATTTTGTAATTGAGTTGCTTGAGGCACTTCTAGCTGGGATTCTGGTTCGATATTAGATTTAGATGGAAATGACGGAATTTCTGTATTTTGTCGTTCTATTGCAATTGAAATGGTTGGATGTTTTGATTTCATATGTCTGCCCAAATTACCAGTAGTACCGGATGAAATACTTAGAACTTGAAGGCAATACGCGCACTTTGCTTTTTTGTCTTTAATTTCATTGAAATGATTCCAAATATCACTACGTTTATTTGTCGAACTCATAGTTAACAAAAATGCTCGATGAATTGTTATATTAAGTTATTTTCTTGAAGACTGTAGCGTATAAGACGGACGAATGATTTTTTATGTACTGTAAACTTGTGAAGTTTTAGTAAATTTGAACTTACATATATTTATAGATAATAGTGCAAACGAGTTCATTAAAAACAGGGTACTTAATTTCTTAGAAAGGATAAATAGTTAAAAATACCCGGTATGTATACATAATACGTGATAATACATATACTTACATAATATATCCTTTTTTTAAGAGAATTTAATTTCTTAAAATAACCAATCGGCAATCCTGAATACAGTAATAAAAATGTAAAATTTTACAAATAAAATAAACAATTACCGTTATCTACTTTTTAACAAAGTAATAAATATCAGTTAGCAAAACGTGGCAGAACATTGTTGAAAAAAATACCTAAATTATAAATATAAAATTTGGCCTTTAAAACTTAAAATACCAAATTGACTATCTTTATCTTTCTTGTATATAAAAAGGGCACAAACGAAAAAGAGAAAAGCGAAAAGAAATTGATATGCCTCCAATCACAGATACGATATATACAGACTCACAATACATTGTATATGAGCAATACATGTGTTTTACTGGTCTGTTTCGTTTTAAATGTTCTGTTAACAGTTAACTGAACGAAAGTAGCTGTTCTGAAGTTCTGAAGTTCTGAAGTTCTGATATTCTGGTGATCTGGTGATCTGGTGTTCTGATGTTCTGAAACAAACTAAATGAATGACCAAAGCAAACAAATGTAAGTGAACGAGTGAACGAAATGTTCTGTTCTTTTAGAAACTAGTGACATGTGATCTGCATTTCACTGAAGTGATTCGTTCAGTTCGGTTCATTCATTCATTCACTACACAACTCTATTCTGAAGTACTTTGTTCCAAGTTATTATTAATAATCATTCTGTAGTGCCCTTTTCCGCTGATGGTCCAAAATATTTTTGTGGCAGAAGTAATTTAAAAATTCCTCCCTTGTCATTGTTGAGTCATGAAAATTTTAATTTTCAGCTTCAACATCTTCAACTTCCGATAAAACATTTCTGTTGATCTCTGTATTCTCTATAGGAACTTCATATAAATATCTCCTATCGTCTGCAGGTATTTGAAGGTTCTTCTACATTAAAAAATTATGGAGGCAAACGGTAGCTTGTACAATTTTTCTTGCAGTCTCCACTGAAGTCGACACTGGTCTTTTAAAAATTCTCCATCGAGATGTTAATATCTCGAAGGTACATTCGAGTGTTCTTCGGGCGCGACTTAGTTGATCATTCAATATTTTTTGAAATATAGTCGTACTTGGGCTTCTTGGATACGGCCACATCATAAATGGTGTGAAAGCAAGGCTTCGTCTCCTACTAGGACATGGCTTCGTCTCCTACTTGGGCATACGGTAAATTTGGCCCATTAACTTAGATCGGTCTCCAAGACGGTAAATTAAATGAATTTGAATTAAGGTGCCGACCAACTGAACTATCCAAAAATACACCTCCATCACTTCGTCGACCTTCAGCTCAAATATCAACAGAGGTGAAACAATAATTAGCATCGGCAATGGCTAAAAGAACGATGCTGTGGGTGCCCTTGTAATTATAATGTGTTGAGCCTTGGTTTGGTGGAGTTTACAACAAAATTAAAAGGCGTATTCAACTACCAAATAATAATCATGTAATATTATTAAGTACATTTAAATAATTACCACAATTTCCATATGTCTCCCATCAATCGCTCCGATGCAGTGAGGAAAATTCCAAATCCTATTAAACTCTTCAGCTTTTTGCAGCCACATTTCCTCTGTAATTTCAGGAAATACTTTTCCTGATAACACATCCCAAATTGCTACACAAGTTTCTAAAAATAATTTTCGAAACTGTGTTCAACCCAACTTTAAAAGCAAAGGAGATTGATGCCATCGTATCTCCAGATGCTAAATATCTCAAACATATTTCCAAACGGGTGTGAGCAGGAATCGATTTTCGAACTATATTTTGTTTTTGTATTCTGGAGCGAATCATTTCTAATAATTCATTAAATTCATTAATAATTCATTTCTAATAATTTGCATGCTGTAAGTAGATCTCGTCTTCTAGATTCTCTCTGCCATGATAGTAGAAGAGTCCTCTACCATTCAATAATTTCTTTAATTAATAATAACGTAAGTGTCGATTCCATGATTTCCTAAAACAAAAATAATACAATGAAATAGATTGAACAGCCAAATTATATTCGATAAATTTCTTTAATTATTAATAAAATTATTAAAGACAAGTACATAGGAAACTCCCATTACGCAATCCACTGGGACCAAATTGCTAAATGAGAAAGTCAAAGATCACGGGCGTCAATGTTTCTGATTTATATATTTGTATGATTTACTGTCACAAACTATTACTTAGACACTAACACATTCAAACATATTTGTTTTAAAACACGGGGGAGGGGTGCCATTATACACATTTGTGTGTGACGAAATTGTTAAATGGGAGTGTGCGATATGGGAGCATGCTATGTACATGTATCGTTCCTACAGAAACTGTATTTCTTTTCCGATTTTTTACATCCTAGTTCCCCATGGAGTATATTTTTACGGAAATGTATGTAAAACTTTGTTGATAATTACCATAATCACATATAAAAGGTTACGACTCATGCAAAAATATTGAAAATAATTACAAATATAATAAACGGCAGTATTATTTTTTAATAAAAAATGTTTAATTATGTTATAAATTATAAAAATGAAAATTCTAAATTTTAAAATGGAACAGAAATTTTCGTAGGAATTATTCACGTTAAAAAATAATGAAACAATTGTCTACTTACTAATTACTTTATGATTACTTTAAAAATACCACTTAATCAATTAATTAATTGATAAAAATCAATAATATTCATAGAAGTTTTAATATTTTTGTATAAAAATACTTTATAAATGGCTGAAGAACGCTTCCATTTAAAGGGCATAGCCGGGTAAGATAGGGAAAACGGCCCTTGACGCAAAATTGATTGTTTTTATAGGAAATAATACTTCTTAGCCTCAGATACATTCCTGCCAAATTTCAACCCTCCGAGGCTAATAGTTTATGAATACACAAATAGACAAAAATTAAAAAAAAAATTTTTTTGACGAAATTACTGAGCCGATTTATTTGAGTTTAATATATATTGTGTATATATTGTGTACCCACCTTAGGCGAAGTAATAAAAAAAAGAAATTAACGTTATATCCCTTTATTATATTAATTTTGTTAAATTTTTAAATTTAAGAAAATTTTTTTTGGCACTTACGCGTCAGCGACACCCACCATTTTTTGTTCAATAATTTATCTCTTAGTACTCTATAACATATATTTTTATGGAAAAATTTGCATGCCATGTTCGGTACTACATATATTACTTATGTATAAAAAGGACCATAAAGTAAAGCATCTGCCTTATTTCAAAAACACAGTAGAACTCTAAGGAGTGCAATAAAATGTTCTCTTCCCCCCTGAGTTGCAGTTCTTGGAGTCCCTGTGACGGTCTGAAAATATATATTTTGAGCTGTTATAAAAAATATGTTTTAACTTGCTAAAAAATAATTTTCAAGGTTAATTTTACCATGAATCTGAATATTTGAATGAAATCGATAAAATTATCTTAGTATACTTACTAATTAAAATTATATCTAACTGAACAAAAATTTTAAGTTTTAGAAACTTTATTCAAATAAAGATACTAATAATAACAATAATACGTCTTAAATGTTATATTGCTTTAATAATAATAAACATTAACTTAATAAAATAGAACAAAAAACTTCAACAATGTATAGTAATAACAACAATCCGGCTAAAACCTGTTGTAGCTATTATATATACATATAACTAACTTGAAGAAAGTAGTGTACAATTGTACGCAATATGTAGCTCGTCCCTCTCACTTGATGTTTGTGTTGCACTTCTTAAGGAGGTGCAGAAAGTGGATTTTTCTGTAATAAAATTACATACGTTCATAACTACGACAAACAAGCTTAGACAAACGTCTAGCTTTATCTGCTGTCTGTCTTATTTTGTTAACACGATGACGGGTCATGGGGAATTATAACGAAATGACCAACTGGTATACTATTTTGGCAGCTACTCAACTTTGTATGAAATTGTTGACATCGTAAGAAGTGGTGTATGAGCTAACAAAGTTTCACTTGACGTCTTACAAAGGAAAAAACTCTAACAAAAGAGAAATCAATGTCTATTTTGTTTTACTGATAAAAAAAGACTAACGACAGATAGTGTTGGACATTTGTAAATTTAAACTAGTTTATCGTAGTTATGAACGTATGTACTTATATTATTTTAGAAATAGGCTAGATATTTTACTTTATAGTCCTTTTTATACATAAGTAATATATGTAGTACTGAACATGGCATGCATTTGTATTGAAATATTACTATGTTCTACCAACTAAAATTTTTCCGTAAAAATATATGTTATAGAGTACTAAGAGACAAATTATTGAACAAAAAATGGTGGGTGTCGCTAACGTGTAAGTGCCAAAAAAAATTTTTCTTAAATTTAAAAATTTTAAAAAGTTAGTATAATAAAGGGATATAACGTTAATTTTTTTTTATTACTTCGTCTAAGATGGGTACACAATATATATTAAACTGTAATTTCGTCAAAAAAAATTTTTTTTGAAAATTTTTGTCTGTTTGTGTATTCATAAACTATTAGCCTTGGAGAGTTGAAATTTGACAGGAATGTATCTGGGGCTAAGAAGTATTATTTCCTATAAAAACAATCAATTTTGCGTCAAGGGCCGTTTTCCCTATCTTACCCGGCTATGCCCTTTAACGCAAAATCCCCTCCCATTCTGCCGCTCCGTTCTGGTTTTCCGTATTCTGTTAAATTACAACGCCATGGATTGGCACCCTGACTCATATATTTTATATTTTTTTCATGGCGGAATCTAATTTTTTTTATATTTATTATTCTTAGAAACCACCACTATTAGAATGGCTTAATCAAAACGCAAAACGTGCTAAAGTTCTTACCAATTATAAAAAATAAGACATTGACGGATTCTGATCGTAAATTAGTACGAGTGGTAATAGAAATAGAACAGTAAGGAAATTTAATATATGAAACTATTGAACTAAATCGGTACATTAAAATTGCCAAAGAAATTTGTAGTATATTTAAAAGTGAATGTCCCAGCACTTACTATATACCCCATGCAACTATTGGGTGTGAAACACACAAGGCGCGGGGGAAATTGCTTTATCATAATGAATATATGCGTCGAATACAATTAAAATATTCATCAAAAAAAAAAAAAAAAAAAAACTAAACAAACTGTTGAAGGTTTTAATTCATTTTTCTCTATGTAATTAAAATATTTCTTATGTTAATTATATTCCTATATTCCTTGTATGACTACTTTACAGCCGTATAGGATCAACCAATTGGGTCTTCTGAATTTATTGAATTTTTAAAAAAATACATTGAACCGTAGGATGATGTGGAGAAAAACTGGGCTTTGAGCTATGACGAACGAACCCAAATTATAAGTAAAACAACAATAGCTGAATACTATAAATTATTTCCTTGCTTACAACAGACGAGTGGATATGTTCTAGTAAGTGTCAGCTGTTATTTAATTTCAGTTTATTATTTATTGATTATTCTTTTTTGATTTCAGCTAGAAGGCGACTTTAATAAAAAATTTCCAGACCAAAAAACTGCTTTTGTGGACAATTGGCCCAGTGAAGCAAATAAACTTCCTCAGCTTACAGGAGGTTTGTAATTGGAATGAAAAATTTTTTTTCTCTATTATTCAAAATATATATTTATTGAAATAAATTTTAATCGAAATTTTTTAAAAATATATTTAACAGCTAAGTTAGATTCAACTGTGTTGTATCTAGTGTCAAGTGCATTTCCAAAACCTACTTCCATTACTAAAAATAATGGCAAAAGAGGTGTTAAACGACAAAGACGAAAGAAAGGAAATAAGGAATCTTCTGAAATCCATCATCTGAGATAAAAAAAAGTGGAATCAATCCTTCGAAAGATGAAGCACGTGGAGGATTCATTGTTCATGCTCAGGTTAGCCAATAATAAATTTTTTGTCGATTAACCTCTTTCAATAGTATGATAATTTACTTTTAACTTGAATAGTATAAATAGAACATTTTTTTTAAGTTCAATACGATACATAATTCTTCAAAATATTAAAATTAATTTTTGTTGAACAACTTATGACAAATCGCGCGTACTCTTTCTATACCTCGTATCTGAAAAGTCCCAATTTTTGGAGACACAAAAAAAAGTATTTAAATCTGTGTTTTCATCATTATGAACTTAAGATTTATGCTAATTAGGATGTGCGAAGAGTGCTCCAATCGAATTGAATCAAATAGTACTATTCGATTCGATTTCGAATTGAATAATTCGACTTTTCGAATAATTCGAAAATCGAGTTATTCGTTTCATTTTGTCGGATAGCTCCAAGTAAACATACTAAGAACTTTAATATATATATATATATATATATATATATATATATATATATATATATATATATATATATATATATACATACATAGTTTGATTTACAGAGCAGATTCATCCAAAAAATAATTAAGTAGGTATTTATACATAGATAAAATTAAATTATACTTTTCTTGGAATACATTTTAATATGAGAACTGTACAATCTACTATTCAGTGCGCAGTAAACAGTAACTTTCAGCAGTTACGGTTTGCCCCTGTAAATATTACCGAATGTATTTATAAATTTTTCGAGGTCACACATTTTACTGTATGTATTACTGTAACATTTTACTGAAGCTTTAATGTAACAACTACACTTTGGCCTTACGGGCGCACTGCTAATGGACAAAACCGTAATAATTCATGACATTCTCAATCCTTTCTTACGTTTTTTTTTTTCACTTTAAGCGGTAATACATCAAAATTAGAAGAGTTTAGTATAGTATTAAAATTAGTATAGTAATTAAAATTTTTTAAAAATAGGACCCATACATCGAACTTGTATTATCTTGCCATAATACTGGTCAGAAATAAAATTTTTAACAGTTAGTTAGCAATCAGCTATCATAGTATTGATATCAAGTATAGTTCGGCTAAAATAAAATCATTTTTTCTTTTTTTTAATCTCTTTTCGTGCAAAATTGTTTGCTTAATCTAAAGTTTAGTGTCGATTTATCAATCTCGATTTATTCGATTCTCGTGTCGATTTATTTTGTAACACTATAGTTTGTATTTATTACCACCTTCCTCAAGGTCCCATTTTTTCCCCCATCCCTCAAAGGTGGTAGCGGCTAAGGATCGCCAATGCGAGGGAGTCGATCATACATACTCAGAAATATCGAAAAACCGCAAGTAAGTAATCAATTTATGCACTTCTAGTTTTTTTTTCTTTTATTGTTTAAACTTTACCACACTCAAAAAGATCGGATTGCGCGATACTTTTCAACGACAAAGTCGCGTAACCATAATTTGGCGCCCGAGCAGGGACTATCGAGGAATTTTAGCTTTATTTCGATTATAAATCGGTTGTCGTTAACATTCCTAAAATAATTTTTATTTCTTTTTCTATTTCTTTCAAATGAAAAAAAAAAAACAGCTGTTTACCAGAATCTAGCCTGTTATTAATCACTAATTGATTGTTATATAATACCTTTCTTTTGCAGTGACCCTTGTTACATCACTGATCTATACCGAATATTTGTACAAAATAAATTCATATTTTTTCATTCATTAAATTTAACAATTTTGACAAATAAATTTTTTTTCTGTTCATTTTGGATAGCCACTGTTTCAGTTTAATACCGATTTAATATTATATTTAGATTTTCTCATCATGACTTCTAAGCAAAAACTTGAATTGGAATTAGATCGCTTATTAGCAAGACGAGAAGGTCTGTTTCGACGAGTTCAATTATGTTATGATGATGCCCAAACCTTAAAGGCTGATCCAAATGATCCAAAAAAATTGGAAAATTTTAAAATACGATATAGTCAATTTTTGAAAACAGTAGTTGATTACCATGATTTAATTCAACAAATTGTCATTAAAAAACAACAAATTAAACCCGATGAACAGCCTTCATATCAATTGCTATTCGCCTTTGATGATTTATGTGACCATATTGAATATGTAGCCATGGAATTTATTTAATCGGTACCAAACGTCCCACCTCCAAACACCAATAGTATACAATCAGTTTCGGAAACCCAGAAAAGGGTCCATATGCCAAAGATTGAGTTAATGAAGTTTGACGGCGATTTGACCATATGGCCTCTCTTTTACGAAAATTTTAAACATTTCGTGCATGTAAAACCAGAATTTAGTAATGCCGAAAAATTGCAATATTTATTAAGTAGCCTTACGGGAAAAGCCTTAAAAACATGTAGTACCGTTGAAATCGTACCGGATAATTATATTTTGATTTGGAAATTATTAGAAGACACTTATCAAGATCAAAAATATTTGGCTAATTCATATTTGGAACGTTTACTCAGTTTTCGTTTATCATCTAGTTCAAACCAAAACCAACTGCAAACATTTTTAGAAAATTTTCACAGTACAGTTGTCGCGTTAAAACGGTTAAAGTTTAAGGATCTAGCTGATTACATATTAACTTATCTTGCAATGTCGAAACTTCCATCTGAAACAATTCAAACTTTTGAATTGATTCGTGATAACACCAAGTTACCAGAGTACGACGAGCTTATTCACTTTGTTAGACGCCAAAGTAAAAATTTACGAACAGAAAAATGTCGCGTCAATAATAATTTGTCTAGCAATTCAAAAACTAGTAGATCGTACGTAGCCAGTAATGTAAATAAATCACCACTACCGAATCGTGTAAACAAATGTTTTAATATCAACAACACATCTAGTAATAACAATAACATGAATTTAAAAAATACCTGTTTAATTTGTAATCAACATTTTCATACGGTACCACAATGTGTGAAATTTTTGAATCTTATACCGGGTGAACGATATAAGTTGGCAAAAGAAAAGAATCTGTGTATTAATTGTTTGAATCCTAACCATAAAATTGCCAATTGTAAATCAGAAAAAACTTGTGCTCGTTGTAAAGTCAAACATCATACTTTACTTCATTTTGATCAAGTTGTAAATCAACCGCGTAATAATGAAATCGCAACTACTTCATCTGCTTCTGCGGATAGTACTCAACCTATCCTTAGCACAAATGAAAATAAAATAGTTCGTAGTTATTGCTCTAGTGAACAATCATCAAATTGCGTGATATCACCAAATACTACCGTCTTATTATCCACAGCAATTGTTTATGCTTTTAATCGTTTCAATGTTAAACATAAAATTAGATTATTATTAGACTCTGGAAGTCAGTCTAATTTTCTATCATATAATTGTTGCAAAAAGTTAGGTTTAAACATTTCGAAAACCAATTTATTAGTGCAAGGCATCGGTTCAACCAAAAGATCTATTAAAGGGTATTCGCATCTCACCTTTATATCCACCATAAACGATCAGCATAAATTTAGTATGGATGTTTTGGTGATCGACAAAATTACTGATCAGTTACCGTCTGTTAAAATTGATGCAACTCGGTTGAATCATCTTGTAGATCTGCCGTTGGCTGACTACACATACCATACTCCTGGTGAGGTAGACGGTATCGTTGGAGCGCAACTTATAGCTGAGTTATTAGAGCCTGGTAAGGTCATTGGTCCCCCTAACACCCCCCTTGCAATTCAAACAAAGTTAGGCTATGTTATTATGGGTAAAGCGCCTGTACTACATAAAGGGCCTGATGAAACACAAACCTTTTGTGCCTTTGAAACATTAGAAAATATAATGAAAAAGTTTTGGGAAATAGAAAATATTTCGGATCCTCCCTTTTTGAGTAAAGATGATACGGAGTGCGAAAAATTATACCAATCATTAGTTAGTAGGGAACCTTCGGGTCGCTATACAGTACCATTACCATTTAAATTAGAACCAGAAAATCTCGGTAACTCTTACAAAACAGCGTATCAACGATTTTTATCATTAGAAAGAAAATTAGAGAGAAATTATCAACTTCGTTCGGCTTATAATGAAATTATGCAGGATTATCTGGATCAGAAACATATGTCGCTCGTAGAGAACCTTAATTTATCGGAATTAAGTTTCTATATTCCTCATCATCCATTATTTAAAGAAAGCAGCTCCACACCTGTTCGAATAGTATATGATGCCTCCGCAAAATCAGATAATTCAGTATCTCTGAATGATCTTCTTCACGCCGGTCTGAAGTTACAAAAGGATATTTATACCTTATTATTGGACTTTAGGTTATTTCGTATTGTAGTTACTGCTGACATCAAACAAATGTTTCGTCAGATATATATTTTACCGACACATAGAAAATTTCAACGCATATTGTGGCGATTTTCACCCGACCTTCCCCTATCTGTTTTTCAAATTAATGTTGTTTGTTTCGGAGATACATCATCACCGTATTTAGCATTATGTACAGTTAATCAGTTGGCCCAAGATGAAGCTGAAGGTTTCCTTTAGCTTCTCAAATTGTACAAAACTATTTTTATGTAGATGATCTCTGTTGTTCGGTTGAAAATGAATTAGAAGCTGAAAATATTTATCATCAGTTAATCGAATTGTTTAGATCCGGTGGCTTTGAGCTTTTAAAATGGAGAACTAATTCACAGTCATTAATTCATAAAATACCAGAATCATATAGGTATGCTAAGACGCTTGAATTTGATCCAACTCTTAAAGTATTAGGTCTTGTGTGGCACCCAACTTCAGATTGTTTCTCATTTAAATTGGGAGATTTTGAATCTAAACCTACAAAAAGAAATGTTTTATCTACTTTGGCAAAGGTTTTTGATCTTTTGGGTTTATTAGCACCTATTACCATGTTTATAAAATTAATTAAAGATTATTGGATATCAAAGTTAGATTGGGACGAGGATCCCTCTCAACCATTAAAATCGCGCTGGTTCCAATTCTGTGCTGAACTAAGTTCTATTTCGAATTTTAACATACCTAGACATTTCTTGGTGGACAAAAATAGTAATGTCCACTTGTTCGGTTCCGCTGACGGTAGTGAAAGGGGTTATGGTGCTGCCGTGTATCTTCGGGTAGATAACGGTGATAACACATTTTGTTCATTGGTATGCGCGAAATTGAAAGTAGCTCCATTAAAATCTTTATCAATTCCAAGAATGGAATTATATGCAGCAGTATTGCTCACAAAATTATTGAAAACAGTTGTAAATGTTTACAGTAAACGGAAACCAATTATCGAAATCTTTGCTTTGTAGTCAACTGTAGTCTTGAACTGGCTCAGTTCGTCACCCCACCGTTGGAGTACATTTGTAGCAAATCGAGTTGCAAAAATCCAACAAGATTTACCATATGACCATTGGTATCATATTCCAACTAAATTTAATTTGGCAGATCCTGTATCACGAGGGCTTCCGCCTCAACAATTCGTTGAAAATCACCGAACTTGGATTTTTGGGCATCCTTGGCTTATGACGGATGTAGTAAATTGGCTTATTCGAAAAATAGATACTGATAGTTCAGTTACCGTTGAAATCAAATCTACTGCCTTAGTCGCCATAGAATCAGATCCATCGCCCCTCTATTTAGCTATTCAAAGATTTTCTTCATGGAATCGTTTGATCAATACCATAATTTATATCTTACGTTTTTTAAAAATATTACCTAGAACCTTATCAAAATCAGTAGAAGATATTTCAAAGGCAAAAGAATATCTCATAAGAGCAATCCAGTCAGTACACTTTAGTTCGGAAATTAAAGCAATTACCACTAAAAAAGAAATATCTAGTAATCTCAGACAGTTGCGTCCATTTTTAGATAATCAAGCTATCTTATGTGTTGGAGGGCGTTTATCAAATGCAAATATAGACTATGATCATCAGTATCCCATTTTATTACTAAGTAAAGATCATTTTTCTGAAATTTTAGTTAGACATTATCATCAAAAACATCTACATGCAGGCACCTTTATATTATCAGCATTGTTGAGACAGAGATTTTGGATAATAGCCGGTCTAGTTTTGATTAGAAAAATAGTAAAAGCGTGTAATTTTTGTTTTAAAAATAATCCGAAAGCAACATATCCAATTATGGCCGATTTACCCGCGCCACGCATCAATCAGGCTAAAGCCTTTCTTCATACCGGTACCGATTTCACAGGGCCGTATCGCATAACATTTTCGAGGCATCGCGGCAATCGAACACAAAAGGCATACTTATGTTTATTTATATGTTTTGTCACAAAAGCCGTACATTTGGAGTTGTGTTCAGATCTGTCCACGGCTACCTTTTTGGCAGCATTGAAACGATTCCTATCGCGTAGAGGGCCTGTTAATATTTTGTACTCTGATTGCGGCCGAAATTACATCGGAGCAAAATCTCAAAGAATTATACCAATTCATCGAAAAATCAGACTACGAAGAAAACTTAAAAAATGAATTATTAGCTAACAAAATCACTTGGAAACTTCTTCCCCCCTATTCTCCACATTGGGGTGGATTATGGGAAGGTAATATTCGCAGTTGCAAGAATATATTAAACAAAACTATAGGTGAACAAATCCTAACTTACGAAGAACTTAATACTATCATCATTCAAGTTGAGGCATTACTAAATTCTCGCCCATTGTATTGTTTAAGTTCAGACCCAACTGATCCTCTAGCATTGACACCATCACATTTTTTGCATGCCGCCCCGTTAACCCACTTACCATCTCCAGCAGTTCTTCCCGAACATACCAACCTAACTTATAGAAAATCGTTACTTGATCAAATAATCCAATCATACTGGAAAAGATGGCACACCGAGTATTTACATACACTTCAAGCGAGACAGAAGTGGAATACACCCACATCATCAGTAAAAGTTGGAACAGTGGTGGTTTTAATGATGGAAAATTTACCTCCTCTGCAATGGCTCATAGGAATTATAACAGAGGTTCATCCTGGTGCGGACGGAACAATAAGAGTAGCGACCGTCCGTACAAAGAACGGAATTTATAAACGTCCTGTAGTAAAACTGTGTCCGTTACCTACACAGTAAATATTATCAAAATTTCAAGTTCATATTTATTTACATTTTGTTTTGTTTTATTATCATTATTATGTAAATAGTACGTATTTGTCAAAATTGGAATAATTGTTTATTATTAAATTTAAGTAATATTAGAATGTTAATTTAATTTTAACTATTAACAAGTAATCAGGCATTTCTGTTTGGTTAATTTTATTTATTCTAAATCTAGTTTAACTTAACTCGATTCAATAATATGTACTCTCATCCGTCTTATCTATCTAGGTAACCAATAACATTATGGAAACCAATATGGTTTGTTTTTTAATTGAAAACTGTGTTTTCAATTGCCGGGGGGAATGTTAACGCCAGCTAACCTTGAAACCGTAATTAAAATTTTTTAAAAATAGGACTCATACATCGAACTTGTATTATCTTGCCATAATACTGGTCAGAAATAAAATTTTTAACAGTTAGTTAGCAATCAGCTGTCGTAGTATTGATATCAAGTATAGTTCGGTTAAAATCAAATCATTTTTTTCTTTTTTTTAATCTCTTTTCGTGCAAAATTGTCTGCTTAATCTAAAGTTTAGTGTCGATTTATCAATCTCGATTTATTCGATTCTCGTGTCGATTTATTTTGTAACACTATAGTTTGTATTTATTACCACCTTCCTCAAGGTCCCATTTTTTCCTCCATCCCTCAAAGGTGGTAGCGGCTAAGGATCGCCAATACGAGGGAATCGATCATACATACTCAGAAATATCGAAAAACCGCAAGTAAGTAATCAATTTATCCACTTCTAGTTTTTTTTTTTCTTTTATTGTTTAAACTTTATCACACTCAAAAAGATCGGATTGAGCGATACTTTTCAACGACAAAGTCGCGTAACCACTAGTGTTAAAAAATTTACACTTTTCTATATTTATACGAACATTAAAATAGTTCAATCGTTCTAACACTAACTTTAATTTTTGTTTAAAATTTTCAAAATTTTCAGCTCCATTTAAAATATCATCTAAATAACAAAATACTTTTGGAATACCCTGTAAAATTTGATCCGTTACCGATTGGAAAATGGATGGCGCCGAAGCCACCCCAAAACATAATCTAGTGTACCTAAATAATCCTTTGAAGGTATTAATCCTGAGATATTTTTGTGACTGTTCTGATACTGGTAACTGTCGGTATGCTCCAGTTAAATCTAATGTGCAAAATATTTTACAATTTGCTAAACTCGCAAAAAAATCGTCTACCCTAGCTAGTGGATAATGTTCTGTTCGTAAGTACGGATTAATGGTAACTTTGCAATCAATACACAAGCGAATACCAGCATTTGATTTTTTTACTACTACAATGGGTCATGCCCATTCTGAATGTTGTACGGGAACCTTGTTCGCATAATTTATCTAATTCGGAACTAACCTGATCCTTAAACTTAGGTATTGGATAAGCTTTATGAAAAATAGGTACAAAATTACTATCTAAAATAATTTCTGCTTTAAAATTTTTTATAGTTTGGCTTGGCTGAGTCGATAGTACATTAGGATATTCTACTTTTATAGAGTCAATCAAACTTTTATTAGCAATATGAGAATTAATTTGTTTTACCATATACAAATTTCGCCAGTTTGGGAACAGCTCGTCTAATCAACCTCGTCCCATTAATGATGATAATGATTTTCTTCCACAAACTACTACTAATTCGAGATATTTTTCCGGACCGTCACTGTTTATCCTTACACGTACTGCTGTCCTTCCAACCGTGCTAACTACCTCGCCTGTAACAAAGAACAAAAGTTTAGGTTCTTGTTTTAAAGGTAAATTTGGAAATTGTTCGATAAACTTATCTTTTGAGATAATACTAACACAGGAACCGGTGTCACATTCCATGGATATTTGTTTATTTTTTACCCATAAATCTATAGTCAACGGACTATGAATCCTCATTATATTAGCAGTGTTCCTCTCGACTACAGTCCCTTCGGCTACACTATTGATTTCCCCGTATTCTTCGCTGTCGACTTCAACTTGATTTACTCTTCGGGATTCGGAAGGTGAACGTAATCGCGCTGATGGTGAAGGTGAACGGAACCGCATATTTCTACTAATACATGCTTTCGCCATGTGACCATATTTTCCGCATTTAAAACATTTTAAACCCCTTGCTGGACAACTGTTAACTGGATGTGAATTCCCACAACGGCTGTAAATTTCTCTAACCTTGGAAGAACTTCTAATTTGTGACGATTGAAACGAATGATGTCGTCGGTTTGACCGCGATCTTGATGCTGGCGTCTAAATTTTCGCTACTTCCTGTACCGACATACGTTTATTTTCCTTTGTAGCTAACACGCATTAGTTTATCTTGATGACATAATTGTGTTTAGCTCTACCGTAGAAGAACATTTAAAACGATTACGGCTGGTATTTGACCGACTGCGAAACGCACACCTCACGTTAAAACCGTCAAAATGCACATTCATGGCTCAACAAGTTGAATACTTAGGTTACACCATAACCAAAGACGGAATATTGCCCTCTAAAAGCAAAACCGCTGTTATTGAAAATTACCCAACACCGACTAACGTTAGGGAAATAAAATCATTCTTGGGACAAGTTGGCTTCTACTGCAGATTTATTCAAAATTTCGCAGATATAGCATCACCCCTGACTGCCTTGACAAAGAAAAACAAACCCTTCATCTGGACTGACGAGACACAACGAGCTTTTGAAACTTTAAGAGACAAATTAATTAATTAGCCCACCCGTACTGATACATCCCGATTTTGAGAAAACCTTCACTTTATCTACAGACGCATCGAGAATAGCCGTCAGCGCTATTTTAAGCCAAGTTGTACACAATCACAAACGACCAATTGCGTACGCCTCAAGACAACTTAATGACTGCGAAAAGAAATATACCGTCACTGAATTGGAGCTATTAGCAATAATTTTCGGCATTAAACAGTTTAAATGTTATTTATATGGACGAAATTTTACTGTCGTAACAGACCATCTAGCATTAAAGTGGCTTTTCTCTTTACGAGACCCGACATCTCGACTAGCTTGATGGGCGATTCTACTCTCTGAGTATAATTTTGACGTTAAATACAAACCCGGTAGACTACACCGAAACGCTGACTGTTTATCTAGGATTACGAGTGATTTAACAAACAATAACGTGACATACCTACCTGTTTGGGACCGAGACTTAATAAAAAAATAACAAAATAATGACTCTGAATTACAAAAGATTATTGAAAATGTAACAGACCCTAAATATAATTCGAAATATTATTTAAATCACGACGGACTACTATATAAAACGCGGAAAAATTACGAACGATATGACCAGTTAGTCGTACCACAATCCTTAAAAAATAAATTTATCCACGACTATCACGATCTACCTTTTCCTGCACACCAAGGACAGACAAAGACCTTAAATTTGATGAAAGAAAAACTCTATTGGAAAAATATGAGTCATGACATTGACCACTATATAAAAACGTGTCTCAGTTGTCAGCAAAGGAAAACACCCGAGAAACATTTGCCTGCACCTCTACAAAATCTTCCAGTATGTACCCACCATTTTGAACTCACCTCAATAGATATTGTAGGCCCTTTAGTTAAAACAGATAATAATAACCAATATATTATGACTTTTCAAGATTATTTTAGTAAATATGTTGAAGCTGTTCCTCTACCTAACCAAAAGGCGGTAACTGTCGCCAAAGCGTTTGTGACGAATATAATATGCTGTCACAGTGTCCCTGAGCGATTACTTTCTGACCAAGGGAAAAATTTTACGTCGGACTTAATGAGAAATATATGTAAACTTTTAAATATTGAAAAGATACAAACAACTGCTTACAACCCGAAGTGTAACGGTTCCATCGAACGGTTCCACAGGGTGTTAAAGGACATGATTTCTCATTATGTAGCCGATAACCAACGAAACTGGGACGAGCTTTTACCCTGTATCCTATTTGCTTACCGTACATCACCTCATACATCCACTGGAGAGACCCCTTTCTGATACATGGACGTGACCCATACCTACCCTTTGACGACGTTATTGCTTTATATGCTTTAATTTTGCAACCGCAGTGTTGGTTACCGGTAATAATTTCGTAAGACTGATTAAGTCGCAAAAAAGCGGTTAGTGACACCAGACTTCAAAGAGAATAGCTAACTCAGCAGCTAGGTGCTGGCGTTGATAGAGTATACGTGGAACACTGCAGGTTTGATGCCGCAGGCAGTTGAAGTTTGGCCTTCGCCATGTAATTAAGTTTTATTTTACCAAATTACTTATTTTTTAAAGTTCTGATTAAAAGTGACGAGTGCAAGTGCCTATAAGTTCTGAACGTCCGGTGAGTACAACATTTATTCGCTACACTTTTTCTTATAATTGTAACCTTTATGTTTCGCTAACCTGTAACACTTTACCACACTTTAAATGATGAACGAACATTTCCCTTATTGTGTGGAAATGAAATACGAACTGAGTCATTATTATTATTAATTTTGATAAATGTAATTAATTTAATTAGTGGTCGTCTCGACGACAATTTTACAATAAATTTAAATAAAAGGAGAAATATCGTTTTATTTTTGCTCCGCCACCCGCCCTCGCTACCAACCTAAAATTTCATTACACTTGTAATATATTTTCCGAACTTCTTTTTTTATTCCTTTTCACTTTTAAATTTAAATTTATTTTACCACTATCATTTTCTCTTTTTCTTGTTTTGATCCTCGTCGCCAATGTTACCGGAGAGGTTTTTTAATAATGTTTGTACGGCATTGTCTTACTTAATACTATATTTATTGACTCGTCATCATATACTTATATATACATCATAGATCAATCGATCTATCGCCACGCAATTCGCCAATACGCACACACACACAGATATAATACATAATACTAACGTATTACAATATTTGTAATAGTAACTGAAATACATAACAGTAAGTATAATTTCATATTCTCGCACATCAATTTAATTTGTTTAAAGTTTTCAACCCCCAAAAACCATCCCTAATTTTCAAAATTTACTTTTAAAAAATTAATTTTATGCGATTACTTATATTAATCAGTTTAAATGAAAATAATAAATTTATTATACAGTATTCATTAAATGCAATATAATATTACAAGAAATCAAAGAATTTTATGACATAAAAATAAATATTACAAAAATCAATATTAGAAAGGTTTACTTTGTGAAAATCCATATTAAAAACATGGGATCGCTGCTTTGTCACTTTTCACAACAAAAATCGTACAAACACGAGTCGACTTTCGGCCATTACGCCATCATCAGGTGAAAAACACAACTAAAAACTCTTCTTTTAGGCGAAGCTATTTATATTATAAAATGAAGTGAATAATGTATTAGTGGGGGATGTTAGAGATAGAGGCAGATATAGGCACATCAAAACAAATGTAAGGAAAATATTAAATTAACAAATTTTTCGATAAAAGTAAAATTTTTGTATTATTTGCATAGGTAAATGCAAATGCAAAATTGCAATTTGTTTATTACTTGAAATGTAGTAAAAGGAGCTTATTTGAACAATAATACAACACATCATTTGTATTCTTTCTACCCTGATGTGACAATTTGTTATAAAATTATTGAAACACCAAAAAACATAATATATTTTCCTATGAATAGAAAATACATTGATGAAATAATTGTGACTATCACTGATCAAGACGATAATTTAGTAAATTTTAATGGTGAAGAGATTACATTAAGAATTCACATCAATAAGAAAGGTTGAAAATGTTAATTTTAACCCTTTATTGCATATTGTACCATTTTTGGCACATATACCAAAATCTTCTTATTCGTTTTTATACAGTGAAAGAAATTAATGCAATTGCCCTATGTGATAAGTACGTTACATTCAATTTACTATGTAACCGATTTGAAAGAGATCTAGTGACTAGGTAAAAAATAGTTGAAATATTATGCATCAAGAACAAATTGTATGTGACAATTAATCAATTAAATATAAAATAAAGTATAATATTTCTGTTTTTCATTGTGCTTGTGTTCACATATCGGTAAGTAATTTCGCTAGTTTTTATGAAAAAATTTTCAGAAATATTTTTGTGACAAATATGGCACACTATGCAGTTAGAACTAAAATTTATTTTTTATACAGGTTATAATGGAAGTATCTCCAAACGTAATTCATAGATGAAATAATAATCTGTATTGGGCACATCTTGAGGAATTAAGTGAAGACGAGTATTTGTCAGATGACAACACAATAAATATAATTTCAGATCCCAACATTTTGGAAAACAATTCAATTATTGATGGCAATGAAGAAAACGATTGGTCAGATGAAGATGAAGTTTCACTAGCGTCGTTAACACTTTCAGTCCCATGGCTTCGGCATCCGAAACCAAACAAAACATCCCCAGAGGCCGACCGCGATCAATGATTAATTGATTAGTTTGTTACGCATAATATGTGCGATGTTCATCATCATTCATCACACGGATGTGTTTCTACTCACACAAATACATACCAACACACACTACTCTTTTGGTTTCTATCTATAAAAATTTTTAAGATAAACAAAAAATACATAAAAAATATAAATTATATTTTTAAATAAAATTGATATGAATGTCAGTGTATATGTAGTAGGTACGTATCACGTACGTATGTTTACAGTTTTACACATACATGTTGAACTGTGCTGAATCTATTCAGTGTTTGAACCATTTTATTTTATGTATTTGTTTATATAGTTTTTTTTTTTAAATATTGCCGGCTTCCGGGGAAGTTTACTATGAAAGTGCTCGGGCCTCATAGTGTTAATAAATCTAAAAGATAAGTGTAAAAACCTAAAATTGGTTGATGGAAATTTGCAGTTAAATGAAGAAACCAAAAAGTTTGTAGACAATAGAATTATTCCAGAAGAACTAAAGGAGTGTGTTGATTTGCCACAGAAATTTTTTAAGTACTTTATAGTGATGAGATTCTGGAGCATATCGTTGATCAAACGAATCTTTATGGAACGCAGACACGACCAGAAAGGCCTCCGAAAATAACTAAGGATGACAGTAGTAAGGCTATGCCAGTTCGAGCACAAAATGGGTTTATTGACCCCTAGCCCACTGACCCATATTATCCCGTTAATCCGCTAATTTATACTGACCTAGTCCGATTCGCCACACCACAAGTTCACCTAGTTTTTTGACACCCAATTTCTGCATTTGAGCGAAAGCATTTTAATTGTTTATGTTTAGCGACCTTGTTTAATCTTGGTTTTGAAAGAAAGTGAAATTTTTTTGTAGATGAACGACATTGTAGTTTATAAAAATGAATGAACTTTTTTTGTAACGTCTTTGTGTCGGTTGTATGTAAAAATGAATGAGTATTTTTTTTTGTGTATTCTTACGTTGTAAAACTAGTTTTTGTAGTGATTAAAGTTTTTCATACAACTGTGTGTAGGTAAGGAATGTGTTGTACACATAACTGTATTATGCGTATGTAATTGACCTGAAATTGAATAGGTACAAGAAAAAATAAGAAATATTTTTATATTAAAAAATTGATTTATTTACGCAATATTCTTAATGCTATTATTACATATAATACTTATTTCTAATCTAAAATAATATAAAAAATACATATAAAATAATAATTTGAAGAAAGTTAATTCTAATTTATACATAACTTTATCGTTAATAAATTATAAATAAAAAAATAAAAATTATAAAAAATATATACGATACACACTTTAATATTAAATCTACAAATTTTCTAGAGTCTTTTTGTAAATTTGAACGTTTCTAAATGTACATCTTTTATTAATCGTATATTTATGGTTTATACACGTCAATTCACTTCCATCACTGTGTTTTTCACTTGTTATTGTCTCTAAGTTTACCGCACTACAATTAAATATGTTTTGCATCCATTTACACTTTTCTTCTTCCTTCACTATTATTATATCTCCCAAGCCAAGGTTGTCGTCGATAATTTCTTGAATTTTTTTTATTCCTTCGTCGTAGGGAACATATCCATCGTCCCAATATTACGACTTATATAGGTGTTTGCATTTTTATATTTGCCGATTAAATTTTCCCAGTCGTAAGATGGCTTTAAAATTAAGTTCAGAATTGATTGATTCTTTAACAGCGCAAATTCTTTTAGTATGAATTCACCATGTTTCCCTCTGAACCCTTGTACATCGATAAAAATTTACTCACTCAAATTATTCATTTTAAAAAACTTTTCACAAAAAAAAATTTATACGTAAGTTGTCTCGTTAAAAAAACTATCAACGTTATCGTGTCAAAGCCTGTTTTTAAGGTGTTTATATATACAATTTCAAGTACCCTCACTTCTCTATTTTAATTTTATTTAGGTCATCTAATACGACTTGTTCTAAGTTGTTAAGTTTTTCTTTACACTGTTTTAATATATCGAAGAGTAATTCTTCGCTCTCTTTTTTTATTTCTTTATTGAATTCTCGACCAAATGAGACAAAATTATCATCAATGAAATACCGTTTTTTATCCAAAACTTCTTGTTTGAAATTAAGCATAAACTCCACCAATGGTTGAAATAATTTGAAATTTTCTCGAGTAAAAATCATATCAAGCTCTTGACCAATTGTTTTCTGATTAGCAGAATTTTCTGCATTAGTTAAATAATCTGGCAACATGATGCTTATTCTAACACTTTCCAATTTCAACTATTAATTTTCTGATTGACTTGCTTTTTTAAATACTAATAGTTCTCGTTTAACACTGTCAATACGATTTTTTAATTCTGTCAAGGAATTTGTAAAGTTTTCATCAATCACTTGAAAGTAACTGGTCTTACTCTCTGCTATCGAGTCTCTTAAGATTAATCTCATATGATGTTTAAAACCTTTAAATTCTTCTGAAAAATCGTTTAACAATTCCTCAAACTGTTTCCGCCATTGGGAAACATTTTCTTCGTTTGCTTTTCTTCAATTACTTATTTTATCTTCAATTAATTTTGTTATAAACTCTCTTTGCTTTTCCAAAGGAAGGGAAGAAATGGCTTGAAATTCTCTTTGATTTTGAGTTACACAAATTGTTTCCAATCTTGTAATTTCACCATTAATACGACTAACACTTTGATCAATGTTGTTTTGTAAATCAGACCTTATTTTAATTATTCGATTTGCGATGTAATCATAGACTCTTTTTTCGTATTCTTCAACTCTATAAATCGAATCACTCTCCAGTTTAGCAAATTTATCCTCAAAAATCTGTAATCTGTTTGTTAACAAATCACGAAATTCCTAACTTAACTTCTTTTCGAATGATGTTAAATTACTTTTTATACGATTTTCAATAATTCTCTCAATGTCAGACTTGAACTCGTCAAATTTGCTTTTTATTAACACTGTTCCATTGAAATACTTTTGTTATTTTTAACAAAGTTTAGTAAAAATTGACCAACTAATACAAAGTTCACATACTCATCTTATATACACTAGCGGAAATAATTAAAGGATCAAAAAAAAATTCCAAATTTTTAGTGATTTTTCGAATGGCTGTATCTTTGTGAAAAATGGTCGTATCGGAGTCGTAAGCAAAGCAATTTAAAGCTGGAAGTTTCTAGTTTTCAGATCTTGCGATAAAAAAATTTTCAAAGCAAGGTGTATCGCTCAATCCTAATAAGTACACTGAAAAAAAAAATTTCCGAAATTTTTTCGGTTCCTTTTTTTGGTCCACGGACTTGGAAAAAAATTTTCCGACTTAACCACCATATGGACCGGATAACTTGTTCATTCAGCTTTAATTTGCTTTTTTTTAGACCTTTATACGACTACTTCCCGCTGAGATATCGGACTTTGAATGGAAAATGATCGTTTCGCCTTTGACCATCGATATCTCAGCAACCAATGATCACACAGAAAATTGAAGGTGTGTTTCGAAAACTCGAATAAATTCTCTACAAGGATTAGCCATTGTTTTTTCAGAAAAAAATTTTTTTGCATACTCTACATGAATTTGAAAAATCAAGAAAAAAAGAGCTTTTGGGGGCTTTTTGGAAAATCAAGCGCTGTATTAAAAATTTCGAGAAAACCATTGATGTTAAGTGTGCCTTTTACAGTTCAATATACCCACAAAAACCCCACCGGGTTTCAATTGAATCCATCCAGCCGTTCTTTTGTTTCATTCGATTGAATTTTTGAAAAAATTAATGGATCATTTTTTTACTCTTAAACTTTCATAATCTTGAACAAAATGAAAAAAAAAATTTTTCTGAGCTTTTTTCACATTTTTATCAACAACAGTATTTCAATTTATAAAAAGAAAAGAAAATTTCTTAAAAAATTTTCAAAAAAAAATTTTTTTACGAATTTTTTGAAAAAATTTTTCAAAAATTTTCTTGAAAAACTTTAGAAAAAAAATTTTTTTTTGAAAATTTTTTAAGAAATTTTCTTTCTTTTATAAATTTAAATACTGTTGTTGATAAAGATGTGAAAAAAGCTGAAAAAAATTTTTTTTTCATTTTGTTCAAGATTATGAAAATTTAAGAGTAAAAAAATGATCCATTAATTTTTTCAAAAATTCAATCGAATGAAACAAAAAAACGGCTGGATGGATTCAATTGAAACTCGGTAAGGTTTTTGTGGGTATATTGAACTGTAAAAGGCACACTTAACATCAATGGTTTTCTCGAAATTTTTAATTCAGCACTTAATTTTCCAAAAAGCCCCCAAAAGCTCTTTTTTTCTTGATTTTTCAAATTCATGTAGAATATGCAAAAAAATTTTTTTTTTTAGGAAGGGATGGTTGCTAAAAGAATCAACAAAATACGTAAATTGTATTATTATTTATTGTAAAAGGTTTGTTATTACAATAAAATGCTAATTAAACACATATAATATGTATTAATTATAAATTTTTTTAATACAATCAAAAATGACTTTAAGTTTTACAATTACGTTAATATTTAATAATAATTGTTAATAAACATTAAAGGATAATAATGAATCATTTCTAAAATAAATAGTTTAAAATTCATGTTGCTTTCAGTCTGTAAAAAATTTTCAAGTAATTTTATTGTACACAAGTTAAGGAGATATTGAGAATTTTATTTCTTTTACTACCTACGATTTATTTTAATGAGAGTTTTTAAATTTATGTATAATTTCTAAATTTATACAGTAGGCGTCCGATAACTTCTCATGTTCGGGTGAGGTGATGGATTACAGATAGACGAATTTTAGTATACACAGTGTGATCTAAAAATAACCGAACTTTTAATTTAAATCATAGAAGACGTAGCGCCATCTATTAAACGTTGACAGCGTTAGAAAGGTACATGTTTCTTCTTTCGAACGCAGATACGTTCATGCTAATCGGCTGACAGGTTACAAAATTACACACGTTTTAATGAGAGTAGTTTTTGTAGTTATGTCGTAAAAGCATAATGAAATAAAGAGCAAATATTAAGTTTTGTTTTAAACTCGGTAAAAAATTTTCTGAGACTTACGAATTGTTAAAAAAAAGTTTATGGTGATGATTGTATGAGTCGTACTCAAGTTTACACGTGGTTTACACGATTTATAAATGATCGTGACGATTTAAATGATGATCCAAAATCTGGACGACCAGCATCATCAAATCGTGCTGAGTTAGCGGAAAATGTATGTGAAATAATCGCTATTGATACAAATTTCGCTATGAAAATGTCGGCAAAAGAATTAAATATAGTTGTTCGTGTTAGACCCGAATATTCAAAAGAAAATAACTGTTTTTATTGCATGATAATAAAATAAAAGACGCATTGCATGATAAAGACCAAAATAGTCAACGAATTTTTGATGAACAAACAGATTTGTGATATCGACCACCCTCCGTATTCACCTGCTCTATCACCATGTGGCTATTTTCTATTCCCAAAACTGAAAACTGCAATGAAAGGAGCTTTTTACGATGACGTTTCAACCATTCAAGCAGCCGTGACACAGGTGCTAAAGAACATCCCAAAAACGGAGTTTAAAAAGTCTATAGATAAATTGGTTGATCGTTCTAAACGTTATATTGAGTTAAATGGATCCCATTATGAATAAATATTAGCTTTGAAACTTAATACCATGCTTATTCTATTATATAACTAAAAAGTTCGGATATTTTTAGATCACACTGTGTATGTTTTCATACATTCTAAATATATATAATATATTATCGAATTCTAATTATCGAAAAATATCAAAATATCGAAAAATTAATAAAATATTTTTACTTATTTAAAGAAAGCCATCCCTTTATTTTGAGTATTTTTTTTTTTGTTTAACGCAATTTTTACAACTATCTACGATACACTCCATATTTATTTCTATTTAGATTTTAAAAAGTTAATTAGAAAAACAACGTCACTACGTACTTTTTTTAGGACTAATGAATATAACGAAATATCAAGTGACGAAATATCGTGTTTTCACTGTATAGTGTTAATAAACTTAAATAAACTTTTTTCAAGGTAATATTTTAATAAAGTGAATATTTTGAATTGAATATTAAGAAGAGAGATTTTTTTATTTCCAAAACATGCTTTAAATGGAATGATGTAAAATTTGTTTCAATCCTTTTAATTCCCACACATAAGAAGTTGATATTCAATAATAATTAAACATTTAAAAGCCGCTTGTATGATTTTTATTATTGTGATGTGCGTTATTTGAAAGTTAAAAAAACCACTCGGGTTAATAGTCTGGAATGAACTTTTCAAGGCAAAAAAGGCAACATTTTAATAACCTTTTATACCAGAGAAATTTTTTTAAAAATTAAGACAAGTAAACTTGTTTTAAAATTAGATTGTGTATACCTCCACTTTTTCGATTTTAAGTCTCCACTTTTTCGATTTTAAGTGTATATATATGATTACAGATACTGTTTTCAACCATATTTATAAAATTTTGATAAAGTTTTTTCTTAGTGAAATATAATTTTTTGTGTGTTTGTGTTATGTCTGTGGTTCACTGCTGATATAATATTACTGTGCTTATAATTTTTTTAAGGTAATTTAATTTTTTAAATTATACGTAGGGTTAGTTCAATAAAGATTATTTAGATTATTTATATAGGGTTTTACTTGGATAGGGTTTTATATAGTCATCTATTCCAGAGCTACTGGAATAGATGGCATTCCGTCATTAATACTAAAGTATGTGGCAGATGAGTCATTTTCAAATTAGATGCAAAATTGCTGTCCTGTAACTTTTGAATTTTTTTAAAGTGTTTTGATTGAAATTACTCATGTAAGCTTTATTGAATTTCAAAATATTAAACTCAATAAGCAGCTTGAAATTATTTGTTACTTTATAGCAATTTTCAAATTTTTTTAAAAATTATGTTTTCCCGCCAAAACACAGAATTTTATGTGTCCTGGCCTTAGTTTAGAGACTAAGAAATTAACATTTTCATTTAAATAAAGGAGATAAAAATAATTTGTTGCACTATTAAATATATTAAAGCATTAATAACTGTTACCAGAAGGTTATTTTTATATAAATAGTAGACATTTTTCAATAATTTAAGTTTTTCAAATTGTCCCTAATTTTCATCACGAGTGTTACGTCACGAGTGTTACTTGGTTTAGAGAGGGAAAAAAGGGAATTTCAGTTCTGTCAAGTTGGTAAAAGCTAGCCATCTTGGATTCTAGTTGAGTGCTGGGTGAAAGTTTGAACAGTTAATGAAGAGAAGAAAAAACCATTTGCAATCGTGATTTATCATGGTAAGTATTTTAATTCAATGTCATGAGTGTTACCACTTATTTATATGATAAATGTTAACTTATTTTATGTTTGGTTTTGTAGTTAGCTAGTATTTAGGGTACTACTCCACTAGACATAACCTCACTCCTCTATGTGGAATCCATATTGAATCATAGTTGAAATCATTTATTTTTGTCACGAGTGTTACCTGTCACGAGTGTTACTTTAAAAAAGTAACACTCGTGACTAAAAAGTAACACTCATGACATCTTATGCAAATTCAAGTTATAATGGTACATAATTGACAATAATAATTGTATTATGATATTTTGTTACTTAATAGGTCAGTATAATCCTTCCTATGTTATTGTTTGCTTACAAGTTATTAATAAAATAAATAAGTGTGAGAGGTAATACTAATAACAACATGGACCTAGCGCAAAGTTTTAAACTGCACAGAAAGAGCTTCTACATGATTGCCTTTAATTACGTTTATTACCTAAACTCCTATTATTTTTAGGGAAAGCAGTTAGTTTCCGGAAAGAAACTAGCAGCAGCTGAAAAGCAGCGACGCTACCGGGAAAAAAGAAAGCTTGATCTTAGTCGAGAAGAAGAATACCAAGAAAAACACAAAGCAAGGTAGGCATAAAACTAACTATTTTAATCGTGTATTTTGGTTGTTTGTAATTTAAATTCATAAATTTGAGGAATGTATTATGTGTCTTACCCTAAATGCTAAAAAACTTCTCACTGTACATAAATATAACTCGGCTCTTACGTACTTCTGCAAATTTTAAGGCTCGTTCCTGATTTTCAATTTATTGTAAAATGTATTACATATGGGTTCCTTCTTACAGGAATGCAAAGAGGAAGAAAGTACATGAACTGTCCGAAAGAGAGCATAGAAGAGAGAAAAAGAAATGGAGACAGAGGCAAAATGCATGTAGAAAAAAGAAAAAAATTGAAAATGCAAACCGAGCACTAACGCCTCCTTCTACACCAGAACCATCGCCATCAAATTCCAATGGTAATAAAATGAGAGGACGCAAAGTTGTATTACGTCACAGGTCAAAATGTGTCAGGGAAAATAAAAGACTCATAGCACATGTTAAAAGATTGGAAGAAAAGACAAGAAATGAACAGAAAAAGACTGAAAAATACAAAAAAAGATTACAAAGGCAGAATGCCAAACAAAATAATAAATTGAACATGACGCCAGACTGTGACCTGACTCCTAACTCAAAAACAAAAAAGATGTTGACAGACCTAGATAATGATTTACGTAAGTCAAATATTCGGAGAAGAAAATTTCTCCTCATGAATTCAAATGTAGCACGAACGTTGACATTTCACAATGCAATTACATCTTCTATAAAAGAAAACTACATAGGAGCAAAATCAAAAATGGTTAAACGCCACATAAGCTCGGCACTGTCTTCCAAACTCATACAGCGTTACCGTTTTCAAACTACTATCGGTAGAACATTGGGTCTCTCATGTTGCCAACGCTTGCTCCAAAAGAAACCTGTGAAAGAAAACAAAAGGCGCTTCTTAATAGAAAGCTTTTTCCTAAGCGAAGACGTGAGCCGCACCACAGCCGGTATCAAAGAAACAGTGACAAGAAAAAAAATCAAAAAGCAAAAACGCTATCTCCTCTCAAACATGAAGACTCTATACAAAAAATTTACCAAGTTACATGGTCATGGAATATCATACACAACTTTCACCCGATTCAGACCGTTTTACGTATTGAAACCAACTGAAGTGACTAGAAATACTTGCTTATGTAAACAACATACAAACATAGAACTAAAAGCAGCAAAGCTTCGACAGTTGAATTTAATTGATGAAAAAGATCCACATAAACTGTACCCACTTACAGTATGTGACAAAAGCAACAGTCAATGCATGTATAACCTGTGCCAGAATTGCAAGACATCGACTGTTCCTTTAAAAGAATTTGAGGGGAACGATGAAGTGAAGTGGGAGAAATGGGTAACTGCAAAAGAAATAAGGCAAAAAAAGAAAAATGGTGAAGTTGTTTCTGTCCCCGTAAAGATCACTTCCAAAGTGACAATTGATGGTACACTTAGTCAACTAACAAAAGAGTTCCATGAAGAAATAACTCTCTTGAGGAAACATGCCTTCAATATTAAAATACAAAATAAGGCTTACGATGATGTGAAAACTAACTTAAAGAGGAACGAGGCCATTATACACGCCGACTTTTCCGAGAATTATGCGTGCAAACTTGCTGCAGAAGTGCAGAGTTTCCATTTTGGTGGAAGTAGGAATCAGGTGACTCTCCACACTGGTATTTTGTATACCTCAACAGAAAAGCCACTTCCATTTGCTACAGTGTCTCCCAACAAAGAGCATGGGCCCCCCGCTATTTGGGCCCACTTGAAGCCTGTTCTGGAATACTTAAAAACTAAACACCCAGATGTAAGTACCATACACTTTTTTTCTGACGGACCGTCCAGCCAGTATAAACAAAAAAAGAACTTCTATTTGTTTTCAACACAAATATACGAACTGGGATTTCAAAATGCAACTTGGTCTTTTTTGAATCCTCCCATGGTAAAGGGGCACCAGATGGTGTTGGCGGTGCTCTGAAACGAATGGCGAACCATTATGTTGCTCATGGCTGTGACATTACTGATGCCACAGTGTTCTTCAAATTGATGCAAGAAAAAAGCAAGATACAGCTTTTCTACATAACAGATCATGAGATTGAAAAGTCTTTCCAAAACTTACCTAGTGGACCCCTGAAAACGATTGCTGGTACGAGGGATATTCACCAAGTCATTACGAGTAAAAAGAATGAAATTATTTTCAGGCCAATATCTTGTTTTTGTGATGAAAATAAATGGGAAGAAGGACTTACTTGCAAGTGCTATTTTCCAGCTGAGTCAGTATCATTTACAAATGGAACTGAAAAACAGAAAAAATGTAAGCAGCGCAAAAAGAGCCGTTATGAGGAAATCTACTCTTCTTCAGAGTCTGATGAAGCAGAAATCAGCTTGGGTGACTCGGATGATGACATGTTGACAATGGAGGATTTGGCCAACCACATACAAAGAGAGTCTATGGATCAAGAACTACTACTAGAGGCTCCAACAGAAGTGAACATTTCCGAGGGAACATTTATTATTGTGGAGCTATTAGGTACGTAACTATTGCTTCAACTAAATAAGATAAGGTAAAATAATGATAAAAAATGATAATGATTCTATAATGTGTGTAGTTGTAGATATTTTTATAGGGAATATAGGCTATATTTCCTTTGCATGAAAAAAAGTCAACGGTATGTCGTTTATGCAGAATATGGACTTTTTATAACAATAACTTCACCAATGTTTTTTTTTTAATTTTAAAACAGATTATCAATGACCATTACTTTTTATAATAATTGTTTTTGTTTTTTTTTTTTTTGCAGGTGGTTTAAGGAAAAAAACAAAACACAAATATGCTGGTTTAGTTACCAAAATATGTGACCGAGAAGACGATGGTGACTATGTTGTGACATTTTTGGTGAAACAGGGAACTGGAAAATGTTATGTCTTGAATGAAAAAGATGTCTCTATAATTGATTTTGCTCAAGTCAGTGCTGTTCTTCCACAGCCTGAAATAGTTAAGACAGGTTCAGAGCGCTTCGCGTATGAATTTCCCTGCTGTCTGGAAAACTATTTCTAATCAGTTGATTCTCGACAAAAATTAAGAAAATATCTAAAATAAATGCACTCTGAATTACATAAAGTTTTTTAAATTAATAATTTGTGTTTTTTTCTGAACCTTTAGAACTTGGAGTAATGCACATGTCACGAGTGTTACTAACTATCACGAGTGTTACTAATTGTCATGAGTGTTACTTTAGTCAAAATATAAAAAAAGAAATAATATAATTACTCTATGAAATAACCCAATGGGTACAATTAAACCATAATGGTTCTTTAACCTATAGATAATTGTTAAGACAAACAAATTTTTGGAATCTTTGTAAAAATATGAAGTTTATCTAATTTTTTTACATGTTTGTAACACTCGTGACATAAAATTGCAATTTTTCATTATAATAAATATCTGTTTTCTTCTAATAAGTGAAAAATTAGTAAAAGTAAGCCACTTATCTATATTAAATGAGTAATTTTATTTTTATATCAATAAATTAATAACCTAAAAAATATGTTATTATTGGTAACACTCGTGACTCATTTTCCTGCAGTGATTAATAAAAATTGATATAAATACTATATCATTTAGTAAACACGGAGAATTCCAGCTGCTCATCATTTAAAAAAGGGTGCAGAATACAAGTGTTCAAGTTATTATAATTATTTTACAAACTTAATTTGACATCCTCCATAAATTGAATTGGGCACCTAATATGAAAATGACCCAGATCTAATTACGGAACCATTAACATACATTGTTAATTTATCAATGGAAAGTGGTAAATTTCCAACAGATTTAAAAATTGCAAAAGTAGTACCAGTACACAAAAAAGGTAGCAAGAGCGATGTAGAAAATTACAGACCGATATCCTTATTAACTACCTGTTCTAAGATAATAGAAGCTGTCATGTACAACAGAATATTAAACTTTACACAAAAATACAATTTACTAACAGAATGTCAACATGGATTTCGCCCTAAAAGATCAACATGTACTGCATGTTCTAACACCATAAATTACATATTAAAAAAACTAGACCAAAACTTTTATGTTGGTATTATATTTCTAGATTTGACAGCAGCATTTGATACCGTCTCTCATAATTTCTTATTAGAAAAAATGGAACGATTGGGTATTAGGGGTACTGCTAGTAAGTGGTTGGAATCATATCTAAGACAAAGAAAAATTATAGTTAAAATAAATCAAGAAATATCGGACATTCAGAATATAGATATTGGTGTTCCACAAGGAAGCAACCTGGGACCAATGCTGTTTTTGCTGTATGTAAACGACTTACCAGAAAATATCAAAGATGGTGAAACTATCATGTACGCGGATGATACAAATATCTTAGTGTCAGGAAAATCAATAAATGAATTAGAAGATAACATTAATAAAATATTAAATGAATTCTATTTCTGGTGTGAAAAAAATCAATTAATTATGAACCTAAAGAAAACCAACTATATGGTATTTGAAAAAGGAAACAGTATCTCCAGTATAAGTGTAAAGTGTAAAAACGTTGAAATTGACAAAGTAGCAGTCACAAAATTCTTAGGGGTTTTTATAGATAATAAAATGAAATGGGATCAGCATGTTGACAGTGTATGCCAGAAACTTAACAAGTCATATTATTATTTAAAATCATTAAAAAACATTTTTAATACTGATGCTCTTTTAAGTGTCTATTATGCTTTTGTGTTCAACACTATTAAATACTGCATTATACTATGGGGTCATTCAAGTGCATGTGATAGAGTATTCCGTGCGCAGAAAAGAATTATTAGATTAATATTTGGAGCTGGATACAAGGAATCGTGTAAACAATATTTTGTGAACAACAACATATTGACATTTTACGGCCTCTATGTGTTCGAATTAATAATATATATTAAAGAAAATATGGACAAAGTAAAATTTGCAAATAATGTACATAATTATAACACAAGGAAAAAAGATGATATTTATATTGATAATTATCGTACAACCAGATTTAGTAACAATCCACTATGTAAAGGTAGCTATTTATACAATAAATTACCCCCAGCTATAAAAAATATAGATAATATACATAAATTTAAAATTGAACTTAAAAAATACCTTATTGACAAATGCTTATATGAATGTAACATTTAATTTGTACTGTTTGATGTATCTTAACATTGTATTTTGTGACCTGTGTATACTCATGTGAGTCTTAAGCACCAATAAAATATTATTATTATTATTATTATTATAAATGGGTTTGGAAAATGAAATAATAGATGATGAATTATCAAATTTAGAAATTTTTAAAGAATGTATTCCGAGAAAAATGTGTCTGTGTGAAGATGTAAAATTTGCTTTACTTAAAAGTTTTAATAATTATTTATATAATAAATATAGAAACACAAAAATAGCGACAATTATAATTTTTGCAAGTTTACAAAAAGCATTTACCCTTATGCAAAGGATCACTCTGTTAAATTTGATTATTTATTATATTTTAAAAAAAGATTACCCAGAAATTAGATACTCTACTCCAGAATTTATTAAAGACGCAATGTTTTGTTTAGTTAACGGTTTAGAAACAAATGATTATATAAAAATTATTGAAAAAGATTCACCAGAGATAGATATAAAATATGTGTGGAAAAAATTTGTTTTACATTCAGATTTTCAAGTAAATGTATACCCTTCACGTAATAATGAAATCCGTAATATATTAGAAACTGAGTTTAAACCATCCGAAGAAGTAAAAAAACATGTGCGCGAACATCATTTATATAGAAATTCTAAAATTATTTCTTATTTTGATTATTCGCCAAAAAATGTTTATAATAGAGAAACCATAATTATTTCTGATGACGGCAGTGAATCACACGACAGCATTGACTCACAGGAAACATATTTCAATATATCCCCAAATAGATCACCTTACTATATATTTGAAAATAACAGTAAAATATATCAAAGTCAAGATATAATAGAAATTATCGATTTGGAACAAAACGAAGGTAAGAAAAATTGTTTTTTCTTTTTTTTAAATTTTAATTATTTTATATTTATTCTTAGTTTCACTTTCAATTCAATTAGAAGTACCAATACTACCCGAGCAGCCACTAGAAAATTTGGAAACCCTTCCTGGACCTTCTGGAATTGGAAGAAACAATCATTCCTTTAATCTTCAGTCGTATTTGGATCGTTTACAATGAAGAAAGCAGTTAAACGTAAATGGGAACAAACTACTGGTAAGAAACAATATACACTTTAATGAAGAATGTTTTAATTTAATAATTTATATTATTTTCAGAGTCTAACCAAACAGACCAATCAACAAACAATTTACCTGGACCTTCAAATGTGTTACGTGGAGAAACAACAGAGGCAATTTCCGAACCGAGTACATCAACAACTCCTCTATGTTGGTCACAAGTCACCAAAACCTTCAATAACCGAATTTTTGTTGGGAAAATTTTAAATACTCAAGGGATAAAAATAGTAAGTCAATTTTTTTAAAAGTGTTTTCTGTTAATTCAGTCAAAATACAATGAATATATTAACAAATACAAATCTGTAAAAATAAATTTTACCCTATGCTGTGAATATAAACTTTTAAAAAATCAAGGAGAAATACTTGACGATTTTTATTTTCAAAATAAATTAACTACTTTAAATTTATCTGACGATCTTTCAATTGTATATGAAGAACATTTAGAAGGGATTCTTACAAAAATGAATGTATTTGAAAAACGGGAAAGTGGAAAAACTTTAAATAGAATTTTATATTTACAATTAAATTTGGCTAAAAATGACCCATTAAATGGAGGAACATATATCCCCTTACCAAAGAAAATTCTTAAAACAAATTCTGTAATAAATGTAAAAAATGATGACGAATATTGCTTCATTTGGTCAATACTAGCTCATATTTATCCTCAAAAAAGGAATCCAAATCGGGTTTCAAATTACCCGAAACATTTTAGAAAATTTTTAATTTGGAAAACATTTCATTTCCAGTAACTTTTAAAGACATAGCAACTTTTGAATCAAAAAATCCAGTGTCTGTCAATGTTTACACTCTTAACGAAAATTAACGTATTTTAGGTCCTGTATATTTTACAAAAAACAGAAAAAATATACATGTTAACTTATTATTAATTTCTGATAAAAATAATTATCATTATTGTTTAATTAAGAACCTAGCACGTTTGTGTAATTCGCAATTGTCATAGAATGGTCATAAACAGTACATATGTGAAAGATATTTAAATTATTTCACTTCTAACACATTATTAAACGCTCATTTAGAAAAGTGTAAACTCGTAGATGCTGTTAAAACAGTTTTACCTGAAAAAGGTAAAAATATTCTAAAATTTAAAAATATTAAGCACATACTCAAGCTTCCTGTTATTGTAATGGCGGACTTTGAGTGTTTAATGCAAAAAATTAGCACATGCAAACCGAATCCTAATGCACCATATGAGAAGCGAGTTGACTACCATGTACCATATGCAATAGGTATGCAAGTTGTTTGTCATTTTAATCCAAATCTTAATTTTTACCACTGTTATATAGGACCAAAGGCAGGTATACATTTTATAAAAAAAATTTATGAACTAGCTCAATGTGTTGAACAATTTTTAGAAACAAATGCTCCTATTGTAATGTCGGAACAAAATGAAATTGATTTTCAAAATGCAAATACCTGTTGGATGTGACAAGCCATTCTTAGAGGGTGATGTAAAATGTCGCGATCACAATAGACTTGACTATTCCGGTAATCCAAATTTTAGGGGAGCTAGTCACAGAGATTGTAATCTTGCACTCCAGGTGTCGAGATTTATACCAGTTTTTTTTCATAACGGTAGCGGATACGATTTTCATTTATTTTTAAAAGAGCTTAACTTTTCGAGCGAGAACATATATGCTATCCCAATTAATTCGCAAAAGTATATAGCAATACAAAAAAAAATTGGTAGTGTTTATGTACGATTTTTAGATTCTTATAAATTTTTGAATTCGTCTTTAGATGAACTTGCTAAAACATTAGAACCTCATCAATTTACAATTTTAAAACAACATTTTTCTCGACAAGAGGATTTTAACTTGTTAATTAGGAAAGGTGTATACCCGTATTCATATGTAGATAGTATTGAAAAATTAGAAGAAACACAACTTCCACCAAAACATTGTTTTTTTAATGATATAAAAGATGAAGAAATTACAGATGAAGATTATATACATGCACAGACTGTATGGCAACATTTTAATATAAAAAATTTAGGTGAATATACAGAATTATATTTAAAAACGGATGTTTTGCTTATGGCTGATATATTTGAAAATTTTCGAGAACTTTGTTATAACACGTATAAATTGGACGTTTGTCACTCGTTTTCCCTTCCGGGCTTTAGTTTTGATGCAATGCTAAAATTTACAGATGTGGAACTTGAACTTATTACAGACATAGACATATTAAACTTTTTTGAAACTTCCATAAGGGGCGGGAATTGTTTTGTTTCTACAAGATTTTTTGAAGCTAATAATCCGTATATGGGTAATCTTTATGATGTAACTAAACAGGAACAATATATTATGTATTATGATGCTAATAGTCTCTATGGTTTTACAATGTCAAATTTCCCATTGCCATATGGAGGTTTTGAATGGTTAGATGTAGAAAATTTTGATTTAGATAAAATTGATGAACTAGATCCGAATTTTGGGTATGTTCTCGAAATTGATTTGCTTTATCCGGAATATTTACACGACGAGCATAACGACTTTCCATTTTGTCCGGAAAAGTTTGTACCTCCTTCATCAAAGTCACATATACCTAAACTTATCGGTTCCTGTAGACGTAAACAAAATTATATAACACACATAAGAAATTTAAAGCAATGTTTAAGGCACGGATTAGTTTTAGAACGAATATATAGGGTTTTAAGATTCAAACACTCCTTTTGGCTCAGACCTTATATTGAATTAAATGCAAAGTTGAGAGGGCAATCTAAAACAAAATTTGAATCAAATTTTTTAAAATTTATTTTAAATGCTATATTTGGAAAATCTATAGAATCATTGCGAAAACGGTGTAATAATAAACTTTGTTGTAAATGGGATGGAAGATATGGTGCTAGGAGAAAGATTTGTAGTCCACGCTGTAAATAATTCACTATTTTAGCAGAAAATTTAGTATTAATTGAACAAACTCGAGACGAAATATTTTATAATAGACCAATATACGTGGGATGGACAATACTAGAGTTATCAAAGTATCATATGTACTATTTATATTATGATGTTTTTAAGAAAATTTTTGAAAATAAAGTTAAACTCCTTCATAGTGACACAGATTCCCTATTAATTGGATTGGAAAACATAAATCCATATCAAGTTATGAAAAACAACTTGAATTATTTTGATACATCAGGTTATGATGACAATAATATATTTGGAATTCCGAAAGTCAATAAAAAGAAATTTGGTTTATTAAAAGATGAATTAAGTGGAAAAATAATAACTTGTTTTTGTGGCTTGAGACCAAAAATGTATTCATATATTACGTTAGATGATATTGTAGATAAGCATGCTAAAGATGTTTCAAAATCTTGTTTATCGAAAATTACGTTTGATGATTATTTAAATACTTTATTTTACAATAATATATTGTACAGAGAAATGAGTTTAATACGATCAAAGTATCATAATATTTTTACAATAAAAGTTAATAAAAAAGTTTTGTCTGCCGAAGATGATAAACGTGTATTGATAAACGGACAAATGACTACTTTAGCATGGTTTCATAAAGACACATTGCAGCAATAATATATTGTAATAGTACACACTCTTGTAAAATACTCAGGTCATTGTTTGTGACTATGTTAGATAAGTACTTGTACATATATATACTTATATACATACATAAAAATTTAGTGTAAAATTTAAGGGTTTGATAAAGGGGGGTTTTATAAAGTGGGGCTCATTACCCCTAAAAAATCCTCTTATAATTTGGGGCCACTTGTCAACGCAATGAAATTGCGTATATTCAGGAACAAAACATTGTCTATGTTGAAGCATTACTTTAAGTACTAATTTTAATAACTGTTTGAAGTACATACGTATAATGCAATTTTATAAAACACTATTGTAAGACTGAAAAAAAAGCAAATGAGTGTTTTTCTTCAGTCGATTTTAAAAAACACTTGTAACATTTATCTGTAATTTTATTCTAAATATTTAATTTTTAAAACTGAAAAATAAAAAAAAGTCTTGTTTTATTTTTTACTTTCTTTATTAAACAAATACATATAATTTTTTATTACATTTAACTATAGTATATCATCTTGTTTAATCCAAGTAGGATTTTTGAAACCCATCCATTTCACCAGTGCTGAATCACCCTTTCTTTTAATAATTTTGGAAATTAGATAGAAAGACGGGTTATTGGTTTTTTGCAACTCGAAATCGTAGAATTTGCCTTCTATAGGTTTATTTTCATAGTCTATTAACGAATATGTGACTGGATCAGTTTTGTGTACTTGAGAAATTTTAAAAATTTCAGGAGTCCAGTGGAATGTATATCCTTTTTCAAAAGTGGTTTTAAATTTACTAATACGAACATGATCATTTTTTTTGAATCTTGATTGTTTTTTATTTTGATACTGATTGTAATTATAAACGGTATGTCGTAACTGCTCTTCGATTTTCTTTGAATTGACTTCAGCTGGTTTCATCTTAATAGTGTTATGGTAAGTATTATTATATTGTTTCACCAATTCATCGAGTATATCAATCCATTTGTAAGACGAGCGGATGCTGAATTGTTTCCAAATCAAGTTTTTTAAAGTTCTGTTAAATCTTTCGACTATACTTGCTTTTAAATTTGAGTAAGTTGAAAAGTGTTTGATACCATATTTTTCCATTAAACGTTTAAAATGGGGATTTACAAATTCACCACCTTTGTCAGTTTGCATTAGGTCCGGCCTTCGATTATGCTTAAAAATTGATTCCATAGCTTTCGCTACTTCTTCTCCTCTTTTGGTCTTTAATGGTACACATCAGGCTTGTTTCGAAAAATTGTCAATACAGGTTAGAATGTGCTTATATTATTTATTATATTTTGCAAATTGTGACATATCACAAAGATCAGCTTTCCATTGTTCATCTATTCCAACCATTCTTACTCTACGCCGTTTAAATTTTCTTCTAGCTGGTTTATGTAATTCATTCACGACGTCTATTTTGCTCATGGTTACTTTGATGTGTGTTCTTTTTAATTTCTCCACGTAGATAATTTACATTAGACTGCAGCAACTTTATTATATGCTCTTTTTCATTGTCAATTTTCAACTTTATACTTTTAGAAATATTGTTCATTAGTTTTATTAGAGTTTTATTAGATATTAATTTTAATATTAATAAGTATGTAAATAAATCAATTTTTTTAATATAAAAATATTTCTCACTTTTTTTTGTACCTATTCAATACATACGCATAATACAGTTATGTGTACAACACATTCCTTACCTACACACAGTTGTATAAAAAATTTGAATCACTACAAAAACTAGTTTTACAACGACACACAAAAAAAATACTCACTCATTCATTCATTCATTTTTATAAACAATCTAGAGAAGGTCACTACAAACAAAAATTTCACTTTCTTTCAAACCCAAAATTAAACAAGGTCGTTAAACATAAACAAAGTTCGCTTTCACTCAAATACAAAAATTGGGTGTCAAAAAACTAGGTGAACTTGCGGTGTGGTGAATCGGACTAGGTCAATATAGATTAACGGATTAACGGGATAATATGGGTCAGTGGGCTAGGGGTCAATAAACCCATTTGTGCTCGAACTGGCATAGCCTTACTACTGATGATATAGAGCAATTTATTGCAATCTGTATTTACATGTCAATAATTCGTTTGCCATCCACTCGTGTTTGCGCCATCTTGTTATAAAGGGTTGGCCTCAATTTACCTGTTTAATTGGTTTACATACACGCTAATTTAAGTATTATTATTTACAAATAACCCCATTATAATCATGCATGTAATGATAATAAGTTATCTTTCGCTGCATCTATATTTTATACAGATAGATATCACACGACTACTGAGTCGGATACGAAAAGTTTGCTTGAGTTCACTTGTATTACATTAGAAATATAGTTTTGATAAAAATAAAAAATAAACACGCTTTTTTTGGTAAAAGTTGATATAGTCCTTTTTTGACTTTCGCATAGTATCGCTCCAACCGAGATATACAAGTGACGCATTTTGTCGTGTGTAATATTTTTGAATTTACTAAACTCATAATATTTAAATAGTGCAATAAGTGAAATGTGTGTAATATTTTTGAATTTAGTAAACGCATAATATTTAAATAGTGCAATAAGTGAAAATTCCCTTCCTCTTATACAACTGCCATTTCCGTAATTTTCCCGTTCTTTCTATATGCAAAGCCGGCTACTACTACAGTAAGGTAAGCTTCTATTATTTCGCATAAATCAGCATTGATTTTCATCGGGTAAATATTTTTGATACGGTCCTTCAAATACGCCACCCACCCGACGGATGTTAAATTTCGTCTTGGACGAAATTTTACATCCGCGCCACCATTTTTTGCCCTTCGGGTTTTAGCGAACCGAATTATTACTATTCGGCTTGAATTTAGAATTAGAAACGCATTATTTTGTTGATCGGGAAAAATTATTGCACATATTAATTTAAAAACACGGTTTTCAAATCGAAAATAACATTTCGCTTAAATATTTGATCATTTTTTTCGCTAAAATTTTGAATTTTCGATTTAAAAAAACGTGGTCGCATAACTTGTATATACTTGTACAAGCATACTTGCAATTACAAATACAGGATTGATACATATACAATGGAATAACACGCAGGCTTTCATAACACACATACGACATTAAGGCCCGATTTATATTAACGCTCTGCTCCCACTCCGATATCACTCCGCTCCAGGTTCGATAAAATATTCTTACACAATAAACAATGAGTGTATTCACATCATCGTTCTGATATCGGTCCGATATCAGTCACGGTTCTCTCTCGCTCTAATGTCACTCCAATATCAATACCACTCAGGTAATATTTTATCGGAGCGATATTAGATTTGTTATGGCTTGTACCTATAGTGTAAACACTTTTTTGATTCCACTTCACTCCGCTTGCATTCATTTGTTATGAAAAGATATTTGTATCGAACTGAGACAGAACTGGGAGTGTAGCCAGAGTGGCATTATAATGTGAATAGAGAACGAATAGGTACCAGCATGATATCAGCACTCTAATGTGAACACAAGAAGATTATATCGAATCGGGACCGTAGTCATATCAGAGTGAGAGCGGAGCGTTAATGTAAATCGGGCCTTATACTATCTGTACATAGGTACATAACATAATCACAGCTGATCAGCGTTACGTTCACATAAGTGTATGCACATATGTACGTACGTATTCAATTCAATTTATTCGCAAAAATACAATAGTGGGCAAATTAATTTTGAATATTGATACATACAGTAGAGGATAAAAATTTGTAAACCCTTTTGTTACATTTTTTCCATTATTTTAATTTGTTGAATTTTGAATTCCAAACGCTTTTGTTTATAATTTTCATTTGTGTAGTATAAATTATGGCTACAGACAAGACTATTGTGAGAAAATTAAAGCTTTCTGAGGCACAAGTACGCAGCTCTTTTGCTAGATTACAAGAAATTTTCTGACGCAAGCGCATATTTATTTATCACTAAAGCTAAAAAAGTTCCTGAAATTCGCAAGGATTATGCAAACGCATTGAATAAAAGCGAAGCCATCAAAATAGAAACAGACAAAAATTATATACCTAATTTTGATCGATTAAAAGCTTTTGATGAACCAAGTCCCCAGTACCAATGAATATTTTAAATTTCACGCACCTGTCTGGTTTAGAACTGGCTGACAAAAATTTACATACTCCAGGATCCGTGGATTTGCTTATCGGCGCTTCCTTGTGGTCGGTAATTGTTGGAACACGCAAAATTGAAGGTCCTGCCAATATGCCTTCTGCTTTGGAGTCGGTTTTAGGATGGTTGCTGATGTACCAGTTGAAACGCAAATTGACAATTTGCAATCGTGTCATGCTATGGTAGAAGATCCAGTTAACTCGCTTTTGGAAAAATTTTGGCAGCTGGAGGAAATCCCGTCCAAACGCAATCTCGAACCTGCAGACGAAGAATGTGAGAAGCATTTTCTTCAAACTGTACGTCGTCATTCTGACGGTTGCTTTATAGTATCGTTACCATTTCGTCTTCCACCTGATCTATTGGGTGACTCGCTACAATGCACCACTCGTAAATTTTTAAGCTTAGAACGTCGACTTTCAAAATCCCCCGAATTGAAAGAACAATATTCTTCGGTTATGGAAAACCAAATATCTAATGGATATATGTCTCTTGTTTCATAAAAGGAATTAGATAGCACTCCAATCGCTTATTATTTGCCGCATCACGGAGTAATGAAACCAGATAGTTCAAGTACCCCGTTACGGATTGTGCTAAACGCTAGTTCGCCTACTACGTCACAATATTCTTTGAATGACCTTTTGCATGTCGGACCGAAACTGCAAACTGGTACAAATATTGCTCAATTTTCGGTTTTTTGCCTTTGTTTTAACCTCAGACGTTAGACAGATGTACCTCAGAATCAAAGTAAACCCCGCTGATCGTTGCTTTCAACGCCTTGTTTGGAGATATTCGCCACAAGAAGAATTGAAAATTTATCAAATGAATGTTGTAACTTTTGGGGTGACTAGTTCGCCATATTTGGCTCAACGAGTCGTACGCTACCTGGTAGAATTAGAGGATTCTAAATTTCCATTAGCCGCAGAAATAGCATCACGGGATATTTATGTGGATGATATACTTTGTTCGTTACCTGATGAACAAAACGCTTGTGATGCCCAACAACAACTTAAAGCTCTGTTCACTTCAGGATCATTAACGCTTGCTAAATGGTGTTCTAATGCTAAGTTAGTGCTTCCTCAAATTCCCACAAATGAGTGTTCATCTGATTTTGATGGAATCCAGTTCAAGACACATTTTCAGTTCAATTTGGTACAACGCCCTCTCATTGTACAAAACGGACGATGCTTTCCGCTATCGCGCGCATTTTCGACCCATTGGGATTTTTGGCACCGCTCACAATTCTCGCTAAAGAATTCATCCGCACGCTGTGGTCTATGAAACTTGATTGGGATGAAATTCCGCCAGACACTGTTCGTAAACAATGGCAAAATTTTGTTGAAGAATTGCCACTTTTGTCATCTTGGTCCATACCTAGACACTCTTTTATTTTTCCTGGTTACACAGCTCAACTTATAGGTCTCGCAGACGCTTCGCAAACCGCTTATGGTGGTGTGGTATATGTTCGCTGTCAGTTACCTACTGGCGAAGTGAAAATTAGCCTATTATGCGCGAAATCGAAAATTGCGCCGATGAAAACAATAAATATACCACGTTTAGAATTATGCGCCGCTGTTTTACTGTACAAATTATTACGTTTAGTTTTGACAACTTTTGAGTCACGCTATAAATTTGAAAAAATGTTCGCATTCTCAGACTACTACCACTTTACAGTGGATCCGCTCTTCGGCAGCGTGTTGGCAAACTTTTGTGGCCAATCGCGTTACGCAGGTACAGGAGAATGTACCGATTTCTCACTGGCACCACATTAATGGGAAAACAAATCCTGCTGACTGTTTGTGTAGGGGTTTGCTCGCACGCACATTTTTGAATCACGCGCTTTAGTTTCAGGGTCCAGATTGGTTACTGGAAGAAGAGGATATCTGGCCTATTACGCATATTTTGAGCCTTCCGGGCACTTCGCAGATTCCTGAGGAGAAATCTGTTGTTTTAATTTCGACTTTAAAACCCACGCTGAATTGGCCTTTAGAAACGCTCTTAGATCAGGTTTCTTCATATAGGAAATTAATTCGCATTACCGCTTACGTTTTGAAATTTTGTAATTTAACTGGAAATCGACAGGGCTTGTTAACAGCTGCCGATTTAGATATAGCTGAACATCGCTGGTTAAATTTCATACAACACAAACATTTCTCACATATTTTTACAGAATTAGAAAGGGATACACCGCAACAGTCGAAGAAAAATCCGCTTATTTTACGCTTAGATTTATTTATAAAGGACGATTTGATACGAGTAGGAGGTCGTTTACAATTTTCAAACCTTGGGTACGACCAACGCCATCCGATATTACTCCCAAAAAGGGAACGCTTGTCGAATTATTGGTAGATCAGTGGCACCATAACTTCCACACCGGTCCGCATTTATTATTTTCGCTCTTACAGTTACGCTTTTGGATTGTGTCCGGTCGTGATGTTGTTCGTAAACGTGTGCGTCTTTGTAATACTTGTTTCAGGTGCAAACCGAAATCTATCGAGCCAAAAATAGCACCAATTCCCGCTGTGTGCTTTCAACAACTGAAAGCTTTCGCCACTTGTGGAATTGATTATTTAGGTCCATTCGCTATTACCTGGACTCGACATCGTGGAATAAAAACGCAAAAGGCATATGTTTGTTTGTTCATTTGTCTTTCGATCAAGGCAGTTTATTTTGAAGTTGCCTCAAATTCGAGTACTGATTGTTTCCTTGCTGCCTTTCAACGTTTCTTATCACGCCGCGGCCCTTGTTCCGTCATATGTAGTGACCAGGGGACTAATCTGATGGGCGCTAAACGCGCTCTTGGTGATATATACCAACTATTAATATCGTCGGAATTTAATACCGCCATAAGTAACGAGCTGTCACATCGAAAAATTGAATGGCGTCTCAATCCGCCCTCCTCTCCGCATTTTGGTGGCATTTGGGAGGCCAATGTTAAATGCTTAAAAACGCACTTAAGGAAAATTGTAGGCAATCGTCTTCTTACATATGAAGAACTGAATACCGCAATCGTGCAAATCAAAGCGCTTTTGAATAGTCGTCCACTCAGTGCTCTTAGTAACGATCCTAACGCACCTACCGCTCTTACCCCCGCACATTTTTTGACTTTAGGATCGCCACTCGATTATCTTCCCAGTGAAGATTTATCGACAGTTGCAATCAATCGCTTAGATCATTATCAGAAAATTAATTGGATAGTACAAACATTTTGGAAGCGTTGGCAAAATGAATATTTATATACACTGCAAAAACGTTCCAAATGGACTTATGACTCAGTTCCAATCGCTAAGGGAACCGTTGTGGTTCTCATGAGGGAGAATGTTCCTCCGCTCCGTTGGCCACGCGCAGTAGTGGAAGAATTGTTGGTTGGTCCGGATGGTATAGCCCGCATTGCTAAAATAAAAACAAGGGATAGACATTTGGTGCGCCCGCTGGTTAAATTGTGCCCACTCCCTATACAATAAAATTTAGTATTTTGTTTAAAACGCAATTTGAATAACCCGCTATTTTATTTAAACCGCATTTGAATTATCCGCTATTTTGTTTTCAACCGCATTTTTTGAAAATTCGCTAATTTGGGGAAACGCATTTAAAAATATTCGCTATTTTGAATTAAACGCATTTTGAGTAACGTTTTGATTTACTTGTAATTTGAATTTGTTAGTTCATTTATATTTCTCAAGTTCCGAAAGGTGGGATCCTTTCGGGGCGGGGGGGAATGTTTGCGCCATCTTGTTATAAAGGGTTGACATCAATTTACCCGTTTAATTGGTTTGCATACACGCTAATTTAAGTATCATTATTTACAAATAACCCTATTATAATCATTCATGTAATGATAATAAGTTGTCTTTCGCTGCATCTATATTTTATACAGATAGATATCACACGACTACTGACAAGGAAAGGGCAAGAAGTCGAAAATTCAAAAAAATCTGAAACTTTGTCAGTATATAGAGGGTGGCTACCTAATAACATAAAAAATATTAGTTGCTATTTGTGGCTACCTAATAACATAAAAAATATTAGATGATATTTTGTTTATATATACTATACAGAGCTCTAATAATAAATATAACATTATTTTTTGCATCTATAAATTTTTAAGGGTTGCAACCACCCCTTCATATGTGTACTTAAAAATTGAAAATTGATGATATTTTGTTTATATATACTACATAGAGCTTTAGTAATAAATATAACATTGTTTTTTGCATTCATAAATTTTCAAACCACCCCTTCAAGTGCGTACCTAAAAATTGAAAAATTGGTGATATTGTGTTTCCATAGAGACCTAAGGATAAATATAAATATATTCTTTCACACAGTCCTAGGGGGTGAAAAAGTTGTAAATTAAAAATTTCAAAACTGACAAAATTTTGTTTACATATACAACAAACACATCAATCTTACAATAAATATATTAAATAATGTGTAAAATTAGCAATACAAGTAGCTTTTAATATTTATCGTTAGCAGTGATACACACGTTAGGTCTCTATGTTAACTAATTTTAACTCTCTATCACCAATTTTTCAATTTTTAGCTACGCATTTGAAGGGGTGGTTTGAAAATTTGTGGATGCAAAAAATAATGTTATATTTATTACTAAAGCTCTGTATAGTATATGTGAACAAAATATTATAAAGGGCATAGCCGGGTAAGATAGGGAAAACGGCTCTTGGCGCAAAATTGATTGTTTTTATAGGAAATAATACTTCTTAGCCCCAGATGCATTCTTGCCAAATTTCAACCCTCTGAGGCTAATAGTTTATGAATACACAAAGAGACAATTTTCAAAAAAATTTTTTTTGACGAAGTTACTGAGCCGATTTATTTGAGTTTAATATATATTGTGTACCCACCTTAGGCAAAGTAATAAAAAAAAATTAACGTTATATCCCTTTATTATACTAATTTTTTTAAATTTTTAATTTTAAGTAAATTTTTTTTGGCACTTACGCGTTAGCGACACCCACCATTTTTTGTTCAGTAATATGTCTCTTAGTACTCTATAACATATATTTTTACTGGGAAATTTTAGTTGGTAGAACATAGTAATATTTCAATACAAATGCATGCCATGTTCGGTACTACATATATTACTTATATATAAAAAGGACCATAAAGTAAAGCATCTGCCTTATTTCAAAAACACAGTAGAACTCTAATGAGTGCAATAAAATGTTTTCTTCCCCCCTGAGTTGTAGTTCTTGGAGTTCCTGTGACGGTCCAAAAAATTTTTTTTTTGACTTGTTATAAAAAATAGGTTTTAACTTGTTAAAAAATAATTTCCAAGGTTAATTTTACCATGAATCTAAATATTTGGATGAATTCAATAAAATTATCTCAGCATACTTACTAATTAAAATTACATCTAACTCAACAAAAATTATAAGTTTTAGAAACTTTATTTCAATAAAAATAATAATAATAACAATAATACGTCTTAAATGTTATATTGTTTTAATAATAATAAACATTAACTTAATAAATTGGAAAAAAATTTCAACAATGTATAGTAATAACAGCAGTCCCACTAAAACCTGTTGTATTTATAAAAATATGTAGGTAAATTACATGTAGGTACATACATATAACTAACTTGAAAAAAGCAGTAAACATATGTGCGCGATATGTAGCTCGCCCCTCTCACTTGATGTTTTTGTTGCACTTCTTAAGGGGGTGCAGAAAGTGGATTTTTTCTGTAATAAAATTACATACGTTCATAATTACGACAACAAGCTTAGACAAACGTCTAGCTTTATCTGCTGTTTGTCTTCTTTTGTTAACACGATGACGGGTCATGGAGAATTATAACGAAATGATCAATTGGTATACTATTTTGACAGCTAATAAACTTTGTATGAAATTGTTGACGTCGTAAAAGGTGCTGTATGAGCTAATAAAGTTTCACTTGACGTCTTACGAAGGGAAAAACTCTAACAAAAGAGGAATCAATAACTATTTTGTTTTATTAATAAAAAAGAAAAACGGCAGATAATGTTGGACTTTTGTAAATTTAAATTAGTTTATCGTGGTTATGAACGTATGTAATTATATAATTTTAGAAATAGGGTAGATATTTTACTTTATAGTCCTTTTTATACATAAGTAATATATGTAGTACCGAACATGGCATGCATTTGTATTGAAATATTACTATGTTCTACCAACTAAAATTTTTCCGTAAAAATATATGTTATAGAATACTAAGAGTCATATTATTGAACAAAAAATGGTGAGTGTCGCTAACGCGGAAGTGCCAAAAAAATTACTTAAAATTAAAAATTTTAAAAAATTAGTACAATAAAGGGATATAACGTTAATTTTTTTTATTACTTTGCCTACGGCGGGTACACAATATATATTAAACTAAAGTAAATCGGCTCAGTAATTTCATCAAAAAATTTTTTTTGGAAATTTTTGTCTGGTTGTGTACCCATAAACTATTAGGCTCGGAGAGTTGAAATTTGGCAGGAATGTATCTGGGACCAAGAAGTATTATTTCCTATAAAAACAATCAATTTTGCGTCAATGGCCGTTTTCCCTATCTTACCCGGCTATGCCCTTTAAAAATTTTTAGGTACACATATGAAGTGGTAGTTCCAACCCCTAAAAATTTATAGATTCAAAAAATAATGTTATATTTATTATTAGAGCTCTATATAGTATATATAAACAAAATATCATAAATTTATAGATTTTTAAGTACACACATAAAGGGGTGGTTTCAACCCCTAAAAATTTGTAGATGCAAAAAATTATGTTATATTTATTACTAGAGCTCTATATAGTGTATATAAACAAAATATCCTCAATTTTTAAATTTTTAAGTACACGGTTGAGGGGTGGTTTCAACCCTTGAAAATGTGCAAATTCAAAAAATAATGTTACATTTGTTACGAGAACTTTTTAAGGTACGTATAAACAAAATTTCATCGATTTTTAAATTTTTGATTTCCCACTTTGAGGGGGTTTTTCACTCCTTAAAAACGTTTTTTAGCAGCAACTGATATTTTTTATGTTATTAGGTAGCCACTCTCTACATACTGACAAAGTTTCAGATTTTTTTGAATTTTCGACTTCTTGCCCTTTCCTTGTGAGTCGGATACGAAAAGTTTGCTTGAGTTCACTTGTATTACATTAGAAATATAGTTTTGATAAAAAATAAAAAAATAAACACGCTTTTTTTGGTAAAAGTAGATATAGTCCTTTTTTGACTTTCGCATAGTATCGCTCCAACCGAGATATACAAGTGACGCATTTTGTCGTGTGTAATATTTTTGAATTTACTAAACGCATAATATTTAAATAGTGCAATAAGTGAAATGTGTGTAATATTTTTGAATTTAGTAAACGCATAATATTTAAATAGTGCAATAAGTGGAAATTCCCTTCCTCTTATCCAACCGCCATTTCCCTAATTTTCCCGTTCTTTCTATATGCAAAGCCGGCTACTACTACAGTAGGGTAAGTTTCTACAGTCCGTCTCATAATATAGCCTCACTAAGAATTTTTATATTTCACTTACAATATTTTAAAGAAACAGGTTAGCCAGTAATACGATAGTCGTATAATTCGAAAATGTTTTATTGGGTAAAAAAAACATGCAGTATTTGTTTTAATAAAATAAACGCACAAACAAAACACAAAAGTTATATCAAAGACATATAAAATTAATATAATTTTTTGTCTCATAATATAGCCTCACTTTTAAAAAATTAAGTATAATTGTAATAATTAATGACTGGTTGAGGTTCCTTTATTTTCCACTATTTGTGAAATTTTTGTTGGAATATTTTCATATAAGTTCCTCGCATATTCCAGTGGGATTTGGCATCAGTTATGTCTAATATTTTCTTTCAATTTTATTTGAAATTATATTGTTTCCCGTCGTTGTATACTTTACGGGACGAATACTTCGATACATTTTCGATTATGTTTATATCACGTGATCTTGCTGATCGTCTAAACAGATCAGTTTCTTTGTTAATACCACTCCTGTACACACTCAGCATTGTGAATTGAGACATTATCCTGCTGAAATATCCACTCCCCTCCCTGTGAAACCTCATTTATTTTTACTTCTTGTTGAAAAAGAGTGTCGGCGTAGTTTTTCGGATCCTGCCGTCCTTTTAAAGTAACAAGATCGATAACTTCATTGAAGTAAACCGCTTCCAAAACATTATTGATCCATCATCCATTTCTCTCGACTTAAATAAAATTGTTATTTATGTAAATCGTGATAGTAATATGTGCGAATATCCATCTGGGTTGTCAAGACTAAACTTTTTGTATGCCATTCTGTTGTCCAAACCTTATACTAACGCGCAAAATTCAAACGGTCAAGTTTATGTTGATACACACAAACTTTTTGGAATCGGAGAGAAATGGGTGATGGATCAATAAGGTTTTGGGAGCGATTTACTTCAATGAAGTTATCGGTCTTGTTACTTTAAAAGGACGGCAGGATTCGAAAAAATACGCCGGCACTCTTTTTCAGCAAGAAATAAAAATAAATGAGGTTTTACGAGGTGAGTATAGTAATAAATGAGATTTATGAGGCGGAGAGTGGATATTTCAGCAGGATAATGTCTCAATTCATAATTCTAAGTGTGTATATGAGTGGTTTAAACAAAGAAAGTAATCTGTTTTACACGATCAGCAAGATCACCTGATCTCAACATCATCGAAAATGTATCGAACTATTCGTCTCGTAAAGTATACGACGGCGGGAAACAATATAATTTCAAAAAAAATTGAAAGAAAATATTAGACGTAACTGATGCCAAATCCCACTGGAATATGCGAGGAATTTGTATGAAAATATTCCAACAAAAATTTCACAAATAGTGGAAAATAAAGGAGCCTCAACCAGTCATTAATTATTAAAATTATACTTAATTTTTGAAAAGTGAGACTATATTATGGGACAAGAAATTATATTAATTTTATATGTTTTTGGTATAACTTTTGTGATTTGTTTGTGCGCTTATTTTATTTAAACAAATACTGCATATTTTTTTTTACACAATAAAACATTTTCGAAATATACGACTAACGTATTACTGGCTAACCTGTTTCTCTAAAATATTGTAAGTGAAATATAAAAATTCTTAGTGAGGCTATATTATGAGACGGACTGTATTATTTCGCATGAACCAGCATTGATTTTCATCGGGGAAATATTTTTGATACGGTCCTTCGAATACGCCACCCCCCGACGGATGTAAAATTTCGTCCTGGACGAAATTTTAGATCCGCGTCATCCTCGTGATTACTGGAATTGATCAATAGGAAGTTCTTTGGTTTGGAATATAATGACATATAATCGTTTCGAAAAAATAAAACGATTTTTACATTTCAACGACAATTCCAGATTCATTTGAGATGAAGGATTTGATAATTTATATAAAATATCACCTTTACTTTCTAAACTGCGTGAACGATTACATACGATTCTTAAAGAAGAATAGATGAACAAATAATTCCTACAAAATCAAGGATTTTTTTAAAGCAATTTTTACGACAAAAAGTCTCATAAGAGATTCAATTTGAATTAGGTAGTGAAAACACCTCAATTGTTATTACATAAGTTATTTTTGTGTCGTGAATTATTGTTGTAATAATTAAATTAATTTTAAACCAAGAATACACATCAACAAAAGTTTGGGCGCATAATAGTAATAGACACCTGCATGGTTTAATACCATGTAGGGAGCGACCACACTACATAGAATGGATACACATTCAATAAACAAACAAACAACATCGGCTGCTTCTGAGTACAGGAGCAACCAAAATACCGAGCTCGTTACTGATAGTGAACAAAATACTATTACCATGAGTAATGTCAACGCTAGCACATCATCAGAACATTCATCTTCTGAGTACAGAAGACTACTGACAGAAACTACAATACCCGCAACTATAAACAAAAACCAAATGTCGTATAAAAATGCAGTAAAGAAGAATCTCAGGCCCAAAAAAGATCAAGCTATCATACTAATGGCGATTAATCCAGAACTAAAACTACAGGATTATTGCAAAGCCGTAGGAAACATTATTTCACCAAGTAACATTACGCATGCGTCGCGTATATCAAATGGCCGTATCTGTATATTCCTCAAAAGCAAAGAAATAGTTGACACGCTAATGAACAATCGTACATCAATTTATGTCGTCAACACGGAAATACCTATTAGACGTCTAGTAACACCAGCCATAAGAATCATCATTTCGGGGGTATCACCAATTATCGAAGATGAAGAAATTGAATACGTTCTTAAACAAAATAATTTACATGTGGTTTCCCCCATAACAGCATTGAGAGCATCCATTGAAAATAACGATGACTACGCTCACATCCTAAGTTTTCGAAGGCAAGTACATATAGCGGAAGTTGAAAATTTGAATATTCCTCAATCCTTACTTATCGATCATGAAGGCGAGACTCACCAAATATACCTTGAAAGATACACTATGCGCTGTTTCAAATGCCACAACGAAGGCCACTTAGCCCGGCAATGTGCTAACTTAGTATTACCACAGGTTAACAAAGACATTGAAATCCTTGATGTGACAAACACCAATAAAAGAACAGCACCTTCCACCTCTGAACTATCACAAATTGAAGAAGAAGTCGTTGAAATAAATACAAAACCAACATCAAACATTACAGAAACCACTAAAGAGAGAAACGCTCAACTAGACAGAACAGTCAGCAATGACAACAAAACGACCGATAAACCAAAAACTCATAAAAAACAGCTCAAGAAGAAAAGAAAATTAATTTCATCTCAACCAGAAAAAACAACTGAAGAGCTCCTGAAACCTTTAGAAACAATAATGAACCAAAATCCTGCACAGTATGCTATTACTTTCAACGACCTAAACAATTTAATTAATGAATTGAAATACAGCTCTCGGCAAATCCCGGTTATGTCGTCATATACACCCGATTTAGAAAAACTCAAGAAAACATTATTTGATCTGTACCCCCACCTGACCGAAAGAAGTATAAAAGCGCGATTCACACGTATACAAAACAAAATAACAATGTATCTGGAAGGTATCGGCGATAGCAATCTTGAAACATCGAATGAAGCTGACATGATAACAGAGCCATCATCCGACTCAACTCAAGATGAACAATAACGTATCTACCAATAATAAAAATTTCAAAGTAATTTCATGGAATTTAAATAGTGTCAATGCAAAGTATCCTGAACTACAGATATTAATAAAGGATCACAACCCAGCAGTCATTTGTCTTCAAGAGACAAAACTAAAACAAAACCAAAAATTTAAACTAAAAAACTATACCACTTTTAGAAAAGACTGGAATTCTACTGGTGTCGCAAAAGGGGGAGTAGCTATTGCAATATTAGACAGCATCCATACCATTCAAATAAATCTAACAACTGATTTCCAGGCTGTTGCTGTTAAAATTTTTACTCCGAATCCGCTTACTATATGCTCGATATACCTACATCAAAATGACGACGTTAATAACAACAAGTTGACTCAACTTATTCAGCAGTTGGAAAGTCCTTTCCTAATAACAGGTGATTTCAACGCCCATAATCAATTATGGGGCTCAAATTATTCAAACCCTAGAGGCAATATAATCGAAAATTCAATAACAGACAACAATCTTGTTATACTAAACACTGGCGAAGCCACACACTTAAATCTATCCAATGGTACGTTCTCTGCTATAGACCTAAGTTTTTCCAGTGCAAACGTTGCAAAATATCTAAATTGGGATATATCAGTGGATCTATATGGAAGTGACCACTATCCACAAATTATAAAACTGCTAGAACGGAACATTAACTTTGACGACAGACCTCCCTCTTGGAATTTTAAAACGGCTAACTGGGACAAATTTACATCATTAGCTGTGATAGAAGACCGTAACTTCGAGAATATCGACGATTTAAATGAGCACGTAACCAACACACTAATGTATGCAGCTGAAAATTCAATAAAGAAAACCGTACATCATAACACTAAAAAGTGCGTCCCTTGGTGGACCGAGGCATGTAAAACTGCTATCACTGAAAAAAACAAGGCTCTGACAAAATACAAAAGGAATAAAAACTTGGAAAACCTAATAAACTTTAAAAAATGTAGAGCCAAAGCCAGACAAATTATTAGAAATTCTAAATTAGAGTCGTGGCGCACTTTTATCTGCTCAACAAATAGCAATACAGCTGCTAATGAATTTTGGTCTCATATACGTAAAATATCAAATATACAACACCATAAACCTATAACTGCTATTAAAATTACCAATAATCAAATAACTACTAATAAATTACAAATAGTGGAAGAATTTGCAAACCAATACCAAACTGTTTCTTCCAATAACAGCTACAGCCCCGAATTCCAAAATGTAAAAATGACTGTTGAAGAAAACGAATTAAATCTTTCATCAAAAAATACTGAATCATATAATATACCGTTTAAAATGAACGAGCTACTCAACGCGGTCAGCAACTCACCCAATTCAGCAGCCGGACCTGATAGTATACACATTGAAATGATACGACACTTGAGTGACCAATCTAAGAACAATTTACTGAAATTCTACAACTTCATATGGTGTCAGCAAAAATTCCCAACTGCCTGGAGAGAAGCTTACATTGTTCCCTTTCTAAAACAGTGCAAAGACCCATTATTGACATCAAATTATAGGCCAATATCATTAACAAACTGTCTATGCAAGCTATTAGAGCGCATGGTAAATTATCGTTTACTATGGATACTTGAATCAAGAAACCTACTCAATACAGAACAGTGCGGCTTTCGAAAGAACAGAAGTGTCAATGATATTATGGTAAAACTCGAACAAGAAGTATTAGATGGATTTTTAAGAAAACAACAAACTGTAGCCGTATCGTTTGATGTTGAAAAGGCATTTGATCGTATATGGAGACGCCCAGTACTTGACAAATTATACAAATGGAATATCAGAGGTAACATATCGATATTTATAAAAAACTTTCTTACAAACCGATCATTTAAAGTAAGAATAGGGAAAAATCTTTCATCCCCAAGAGTTCAAGAAAATGGACTACCACAGGGGTCGGTCTTAAGTCCCACTCTTTTCACCATAGCTTTAAATGACATATATGAGCACATCAACTACCCTGCAAAATATTTAATGTTCGCAGATGATATTCTCCTCTACTTTAGAGGAGATAACATTGACCGAATCGAACGAACTCTACAAAACAGTATCGATAGTCTGTCTGAATATCTCGAACTAAATGGACTACGTTTTTCTACTAATAAAACCGTTTGCATAAATTTTACAAGGAAGAAAGCAGTACCGGATTTACACCTCCACATCAATCAAAATATAGTACCAACGAAGCAAACAATCAACTTCTTGGGTCTAATTTGGGATCGAAAGCTGAACTGGCAAAATCACATAACCAACTTAAAGGGTAAATGTATGGCCTCATCAAATATCTTAAAAACCTTATATGCCTCAGGTTGGGGCTCGGACCGACAGTCAATATTGAGAATTTATAAAACATTAATACGACCTAAGTTGGACTATGGATCCATAATATACGATTCTGCAACAAAACATCATCTAAATACATTAAACAGCGTCCAAAATTCAGCGTATCGTTTGGCTACTGGAGCATATAGAACTAGTCCGATACCAAGTATCGAAGCCGAATTAAATGAACCTTCATTATTTGAACGCAGAAAAGAACTATCGCTCAGATACTATATAAAATTATTCTCAAAACCAAATAATCCTGCTTTTGACACACTACATTCGCTAACTGAAAATCGCCATACTCTAAACAAAAAACTTCCGAAACCATTAACTGTTCGATGCAAAAACCAACTTAGATCGTTAAACTTTGACATACCAAATATCCAAACTAACTTAACACACACTACACCCCCATGGATACTTCCAAACATTGAAATTGATCTTCAATTACATAACTATATCTCAAACAATGTAAAAAATTACCCATGGCAAAAATTCTCAGATCTAATAAATTCAGATTACTTAGAATACCAACTAATATATACGGATGGCTCCAAAACCAATAATCGTGTCAGCTCAGCTTTTGTTCTAAACGACGAAATATATTCCTTCAACCTTCCTTCAAATGCAACTGTATATACCGCGGAGCTTTATGCAATCAAGAAAAGTCTCCAGTATATACAAAATGTGTCCCTACAACGATGTTTGATATGTTGTGACTCTCAAAGTGCATTACTAAGTTTACTTCAAAAAAATACAACAAACCACCCAATTGTTATTGAAATAAAACAATTACTATACGAGTTACATCTTAACAACACTGAAATAAAATATCTTTGGGTACCAAGCCACTCCAGTATAACGGGGAATGAAAAAGCGGATGAAGCAGCTCGTAATTTAATTAACGCACAAGATCATTCCAATATTCCCCTTGTTTTTTCAGATGTCATTGCAGATATACGACAAAAAATATTAGAAAAACGCAATGAAATATGGTCACTTACTCAAAATAACAAACTCCGAGAGATAAAAACAACGTTATCTACATGGAAAACATCTGCAAGGAAAAACAGAAGAGAAGAAATTGTACTAAGCAGGCTCCGTATAGGACATACAAAACTCACCAAATTGCGAAACATGTGCGGTACCTCTAACAGTGCAACATCTTATGGAAATTTGTCCAAAGTATCATACATCTAGACAAAAAATTCTAGCAACAAACAACATGTGTGAAATGTTAAAAGATAGTGAAATATGTGTAAATAGAGTCCTAAATTTTTTGCGTGACTGTAATCTATACGACAAAATTTAATTACGATATATTAATCCGTGCAAAATACATATACATACCTAATTAGAATTTTAAAGGAATAATATAAATAACTGTAAATTACATAAGTTATTATAATATATTGTATTTATTGTTAGACGCAAATGATCATGCAATCGAGCGTCAATAAATAAATATTATAATAAAAAAAAAAAAAAGTCTCATAAGTGGGGTTACAAAGTATTCGTACTGTTACGTGCCCTACAATTATTCTGTTTCAATTAAAATAGAAAGCCTTAATTTTGAAATAAAAAGTTTCTAAAATCGGTCGACTGCGCCTTTTTGCGCCTGCGAGACTTAAACATTACCTTACGTTTATCTGTTAGTTATTTTTTATTTATTTATTTTTTTTTTTTTTTTTTGGTGAGATTGGCTGACCTTGCCGAGTGGCAAAATTTACAGGATATCACGTACCTTTTTCTCTTGGTTGATGCCTAATTGTTTTTATGCTTAGGATCAATCGTTATTTGTGTGAATTTCAGCTGACCGAATCGACTATCTCATTTCCCATATACAATTTTGCTATGCAAGTCGCGTTTGCGGTTTTATATCTGAGTACACTCAGATCATAAAAATTTAATTGAATCTATATCTGTTTATCAGATTTAGCTTGTAAGCAGTAGTTTAATAAGTTAGTTACGCGAGAGCGAATATTTATTTGAATCTAATTCAAATTTAGTCATTACGATTAATTCGGATTTATATCTGATCTGTCAGATTTAGTTTATATATTATTAGTAATGTGAGAAAGTACAATGTAAACGGAACTTAATTTCAAGGCACAATCACTTCTTGATTAGGGTTAAACTTATAACTCAGTCAGTTTACTCTTGTTAATTTATACCAGAGGAGTCACATTGATTAGCGCACTTATTTCTATTTGTCCATTATCAAAATTCACTATGTCTCGGTCCGTCTGTCTAATTTCCGTACGTGTAAAGTTCCATTTATGGTAAGATTATTGCAGTTGGCGCCCTAGTACTAGTTACTAATTATAAGTCACTTACTGCCTTTATAATTCCATATCAGTCTTACTTTCAAAAAAAAATTTTTTCTTTCAAAAAAAATTTTCTAACGGGCTGAGGGGGGTGTTACGTGCCCTTCAATTATTTTGTTTCAATTAAAATAGAAAGCCTTAATTTTGAAATAAAAAGTTTCTAAATTCTAAATTTAAAACTTTTTAAACACCGAGTAATTTGATATCTTTTTAAATACCTGGTACATTGGACGGTGGACTTTAGTTTGTATCTATTATTACATTACATTTGATACGTATCGGGGACATACTCAGTCGTATTTATTCCATATAATGACATGTTTTGGCAGTACGTACTAGTTATGGGAATAATCAATATTTTTAGTGTATCGAATCTTTTGAATCCGCTCACTGTGGTGAGTCGATTCAATGAATTGAATCACTCATTCACTTGACACAATTCGCTCACTCGTTTTTATGAATTGAATGACTCATTCCACTCACTCACTTTACACAACTGATTGTGAGTTGTACAACTTCAAACACGAATCAACACAATAAATACACTCATGTGAAATACTCACTCAAGTGAACGAGTGTTTGGATACAATTATTATATCCGAATAAAATTAATATAATTATGTACTAAAAATTAATGCAAGTAACTGACACAACAAATTTTTCTGGAACGCAGAACAATGATGCTTCTTCGAGTACACCGGATTTGGGTTCCAGTGGTAGCGCCATCCTCAGAATGTGTAAAATTGTTCCTAGACATAAAAATTATAAAGTCTTTTTTGAATCCGCTAGTTCACACGTTTACCATTAAGCATTTATTTGGCTAAAGAAGGAATACGATATATACACGTTACTAGGAACAGTTAGAGTGAACCGTATTAAAGGTTGTAATATGCCTTTCCAATCGACTTTGCGAAGCTATGGACGCGGATGCATGACAGAAAAAGTGGCAACAATAGACAACATTACTATAAGCTATGTCTCGTGGGTTGATAATAAAGTAGTTAATCTCCTTTCAAACTTCGTAGGCTGAGAACCAAGAGGTGAAATAAAACGGTTTTGTAGAAAATCAAAGAATTATATTTATGGTAGTTGCTCCCAAGCAATACACGTTTATAATAAATACATGGATGGAGTAAATTTATTAGATTCTCTGCTAGGGTACCATCAAATAACTATTCATTCGAAGAGAAGGTATGATAAAATATTTTTTCATACAATAGATCTCATTTGCATCAATGCCTGGATACTTTGGAGAAAAATGCAGAGAGAAAATTTAGATTTACATACAAATTTTGACCCTAGTGTCTTATTATCAGAATTTAAATTGGCTGTTGTGGAGGGATTGGCAAATGCTAATAAGCCAGCAACGTCAAGAAAAAGAGGAACGCCTTCTGCTTTAACAGAAAAAAAAGAAAACAAACGACCAATGAAATCTGTATCCAACTATCCTATTAATTATGTTCGTTTGGATAAATCTGACCATCTTCCAAATGTCGATGAAAAGCGCCAAAGATGTAAAAATCCTGGTTGTCTTGGAAAGTCAAATATTTTCTGTTTAAAATGTAAATTACATCTCTGTTTAAATTTGAAGCGTAATTGTTTTGTAAATTTTCATACTGAAACTTAAAAAATATTCTTTGTACTGTATAATGTGCCAAATATGGCACAAAAATTTTGTAAGTAAATAAATAGCTAAAAAAATGAAAAAAGAATTTTTACTATTTTTTCCTATTTTACCAAGCTGAAAGTAAACAGTATAAAATTTTCCAAGCTGGGAAAAAAATTCATGCGGTAAGGGGTTAAGTTCAGATGCAAAACTGTTGTATAAAAAGAAACGACCAAAACAACAGTCGCTCAATATTTCTAAGAAAGTAAATAAGAAGTGTGCTTAGAAAAAAAAAACAGAATTTTTAAAATCATTAGGATTCAAAATTAAAGAAACATTGTTACGTCCCCTACAATTATTTTGTAAAATTAAAATAAAATTGCCTAATTTTGAAAAAAAAAGCTTCTAAAATTCTGAATTGTAAAACTTTTTAAAGACCGTGTAAGTTCATAACTTTTTAAATACACAGTACACATTGGACAGTACACTGTATGTATTACATATAAGAGACATCGCGTTCGTAATTATTCCTTATAATATACATATTTTGGCGGTATTAATGTATATATAATATCGGCTGTCAGTTGATAATTTTTTTTAATCCAAATTTACCTCTTCGCAATTTTCAGGTTTTTAATTGGCAAGATAAGGAATTAAAAATTAATTAAAATTAATATTTCTGTTTTCTATTGTTGTTAAAAAAAAAAAAAAAATTTTGTAAATTTTTTGTTTTAAATTTATTTTTGTTTGTTTATACAAAAGTGTGGTTAAAATGCCACAGTGCTGTATTGTGAAAAACTTTTTGATTATTTTTTTGTTACATTTGTTGTGGTGTTGAATGATATCTAATTGAATTCTTTTTAATTGACAAGGGAATTTTCCAAGGATGATGTATTCTTCAACAAGTGAAGTTGTTTTTAATTAAATGGACGGTTTCTGTAAATTACATCCGATTCAACATGCAATGATGGTATTTCGTGTGGCTGACTGGAATTTAAGCTTTCATCAAGAGTGTTGACTGTACAGCTGTCAAATTTCCATAAGAATTAGTGCCGATATTATACCAGCAAACATCAATTATCTTTAGCAAATTTCAGATAAGTCAACTTTGATCTTCACGATTCCTTTGTCTGTGATCTATTTCATGCGAGTGATGGCTAGACTAACTTGTGTCAACTTGTACTAACCAATTCTAATCGTGGTGAACTTTTATTTGAATCATTTCGTTTTTCTTAACTTACAAAATGAACAACTTTTAATCAGAAATCACATTTAATTCAATCTAGAACTGGTTTTGTTTTGAAAAATTGATTTAACACTGGTTTTTTCATATTGGCTTCTTTTTATATTGTTTTTTTTTGTTTTTTTTTTTTTTTTTTTTTTTTTTTTTTTTTTATACTGGCTAATATTTGCTATAATACATGCTATATTTTCTCTGTAAATTTACTTTTTTCTGTATTTTTTATACCTTGCTTTTCAGATCTCAGATTTTTACTTAATATTTTTATATTCCATTTATATTTAAATTTATAACTTAATTTTTTTGTAATAACATAATTATGGATATTCTTAATATCGATGAAAGACCATTGTTTGATGACAGTGTGACACGTAATGAAATGTCTTACAATCCATATGTGAACTCCTTCTCCTACGGGGGCGAAATAAGGATTCCGATTTATCAGGTCGATATTAATGTTTTGCCATCTGAGAACTATATCCATACTGAAGCTCAAGTAGTTTTTTAAGATGTTGAAAGTAAAGCAGCCGAAGGAAAGGATTGTGTTCTTAGTGGAAACTTTGGCGTTAGTCTTTTTGATGAAATTCGTTATGAACTAAATGCTACAGAAATATAATATAAATGTAGTTATCCTGTTATCAGTACGTCTCTTAACAATTATATTTCCTACAACAGAAATGAAAACAAATCTTTGACTGTTGCTGGGTGGACTGGAGATGAACCACTTCAAGTAGTAGACTGGAATTATAGTTATCAAATATTTATACCACTAAAAATGATTTTTGAATCTTGTGAAGATTATAAAAAAATTATGATAAATTTAAGACACGAACTTGTTTTGATACGATCGAGAGATGATACAAATAGTTATATTAAAAAAGAAGGCGGAAGAGATGTTAAAGTAAAGATTTTAAAAGTTCAGTGGAGAGTGCCTCACATTTCAGTTTCTGGCGAACAAAAATTACATCTCATGAAGATTATTAATACTAATAAAATGATTACAGTCCCTTTTCGTTGTTGCGAACTCCATGAATATCCATCTTTGCCAAAAGCAACAGATCACTCATGGTCAGTAAAGACATCGAGTCAATTACAAAAGCCTAGATTTGTAATACTAGCTTTTCAGACAAATCGTAGAGATATTGTAACCGGTGTGGTTCATCAATTTGGCTACTGTAAATTAATTAAAGCAAAACTGTTTTAAATTCTGAAGTATATCCATATGATGACATCTCAACCGAATTTGATCGAACGAAATATGCACAATTATATGATATGTATACCAACGACGTCCCGAGCCAATGTTAACATACAACGAATTTCGTTCAAAGGCTCCCATTGTGGTATTTGACGCTAGTCGTCAAAATGATTTATTGAAAACGGGTCCAGTTAATTTGCGATTAGAGTTTACATTTAAAGAAGCATCAGCAGGAAAAACAACCGCATACTGTCTTATTATCCACGAAAGATTAGTTGAATATTCAGTGTTAACAAGTACCGTGAAAGTTTTAATATAAGATTTTTTTTTATAAATATGTATACAATGTTAGTAATAACAATGTACAGTCCGCGACACTTGATTACCCTCACTTGAGATTTTTAAATATCTTTCAAAGTTGGTGACATATTTTAAAAAACTATTTAAAAACAAATGTTAAATGTGAACTCTGTTCTACTTGATAAATATAAAACAGTAACAACAACTTGGGTGTTTAACACATGGGTTTTTATTTTTTTGGGCTATTTGCAGCACGACATTTGATTACCCTCATCAGTTTCATCTGACCATTTAAAAGCAAAGGATGTATCACAGTGTACATTAAAGTATTTTTTCGATCAGTTTATCAAATATTTGTAGTGACTGCTTGCTTTTTTTTATTAAAATAGGTCGTGGAAAATCTCTAACTCAAGTGGAAATTGGGAAAATTCTTGCTTTGAAAAATGAAAATTATTCAAATCGTGAAATCGCAAGAAGAATTGGACGAAACCCTTGGACAATAAACAATTTCTTGAAAAATCAGGAAAATTACGGGAAAAATTGAAAAGGATGCACCGCACGTGCTACAACTGACCGAGAACGCAGGGCTATTTTACGAGAAGCTTCTAATTTTGCATTAATCGCCCGTCAAATAAAAGAAAAAGTTGGAGTTTCGGTGAGTGTTCGTACAGTCTAGAGAATAATTAAACAGTGTCCGTATCTTCAACGACGAAGACTTAAACAAAAACCACGTTTGCTCAAGCGACATCAAGATGCCAGGTTAGAATTTTGTCGTGCTCATTTAGATTGGAAAAAAAAAGTGACAGCAAGTAATTTTCTCTAATGAAAAAAGTTTAATTTGGGTGAACTTAATGGTTTTCAACATTATTTCTATTATTTAAGAAAATCTGAGAGATTTCTCTCCCGTCGTTATAGTACTACAGATTCTATTATGGTTTGGGGTGCAATTTCTTTTCATGGGCTAATAAATATTGTGATTTTAGACGGACGTCAGAATTCTGACAAATACATAGAAATATTAGCAGTAGAAAAAATTAATTTCGATGAAATTTTTGAACAGAAAAAATGAATTTTCCAGCAAGACAACGCTTCTATCCATACAGCAAGCAATGTTCAACAATGGTTTTGGGACAACAACGTGGAGGTTTTAGATTGGCCGGCTTTGTCTCCCGATTTAAATATTATTGAAAATGTCTCAGGATGGATGTCGCGAAAAATTTACGCAGGAGGGAGGCAATTTAATGATACAGAAAGTCTGGGAAAGGCTATTGAAACTGCTTTTGAAGAAATTCCTTTAAATTATGTAAAAAAACTTATATTTACCTTCACCCAACAGAACATTTAAGGTTATACGTAGAAATGGTAAATACTGACAAATAAAATAACAATGAAAATATTTTAAAAAATATGTATTTTTCGTATTTTTACTGATGAAGGTAATCAAGTGTCGCGCTGTAAGTTGTTGTTACTGTTTAATATTTATCAGGTAGGCCAGAGTTCCCAAATAAAATATGTTTTTGAAAAGCTTTCCAAAATACATGATCATCGTCGCAGGATATTTAAAAATTTCAAGTGAGGGTAATCATCCATAGAATTGTAACTGTTCCCGTTTAAACACGAATCGCGTAATTAGGTGTGAATTTCGACAACACCAAAACCCTTTTTTTTTTAAATTTGTCTGTACAGTTTCTAAACAGTCAACATATCTGAGTGACCAGACTGGGGCACAGTACAAAATGACACTTTTAACCAGCGTATCGAACAACTGTGTTCTTGTATGCCATGAGTTACATTTTATACTGCTAAGAATAGGAGAGACCGAGGCAGGTTTTCGCACGGGTAATTGACTTTAACTCTTAAAATAACCATTAGATTGCAGCACCAAATCGATTCAAATGATGCCTAGACGCCCAAGTAACAGTTGTGTCAGTTACATGTTCCCGAACGTACGCGTTGTGGAACAGTGTCATTTTTTATTAATTTTTGATCAGGTACGTAACTTAAAGTGTGTTTACACTATGTAGCAAAACGTGCTATATGTTACATATAGCAAAAGTTATATAACATTTTCGAAAAGTACGAAAAATACTTATAGCAGAATCTGCTACATCTAACATTTAGCAAAAGTTATATAACATTTGCTATAAGTAGAAAATTTCAGTTTTTAAACTGCTACACATAACCTTGCTATATCTAGCAGATTCTGCTACATTTAGCAAAAATCGTGCTATCCATTCGGAGTCGGTAAAGATCAAAGAAAACCGTGCTACATATAGCTTTTGCTATATCTAGCAATGTTATACGGGGATTTTTCGTCTAGCATCTGCTACATGTAGAATTTTCTGTCAGTTCGTCAGCTGACTGGAAAGCACGTGGTGTGGTAGTCTAGTACGGAGGACTTTGTGATTTTTTGTTGTTTTGATTTTAATTGTTTAGTGATGGAAGGTTGTGACGGTGTGTGGGATAGGGACAAAATTATTAATTTAATCGAAGTTTTCCGCGAACAGCCGTCATTGTGGGATTCGACAAACCCGGATTATAAAATACGGAATAAAAAACACGATGCCTGGGGAAGCATCGCGTTAGAGTTGAAGTTAGAAAGAGCCGTGATAGAAAGAAAAATGCGATGCCTAATTAGACAATTTCAAAGATATTTTAAGAAGAAAAGTGGTTCCGGAGCTTCGGAACTACATGTCAAGTGGTTTGCTTTTAATAGTTTGATGTTTTTGAAAGACAAAACTCAACCTCGGGAGTTTCGGTCGGCAGGAGGAATCGATGCACCTTCTCAAGAGACTGATGACACTCAGGTAAGAACTTAACCACTATATTTAATTAATAAGAACGTTATAACGTTGACTGTAAATAATGAAGTTGACTTCCCATTGTCATTGTAAAATCTGTAGCTAGTTTTTTGTATGCCAGAATTGAAAGTGATCATAGTTCGGCCAATATAGGTTGACTATATATATAGTTTCTGGCGTAAAGACATTTATGAAATGATTCAAATAAATGAAATAAATAGTTAAAAACAGCAAAATCTGTTGGTCACCATGTCAACTACGACCACTTAAAATTCTGGCACACACAAAAGTTGCCAGAATTTTTCTCTCTCTCTTTCTCTCTCTCTCTCTCGTTCTCTCTCTATTTTGCTCGCTCCCTCGCAATGAGTAATTATGATACAGTTCAAACCAAATAAAAAATAGATTGGGTTGGAACAATAATTTACCATAACTACAAATTAGTTTATTAGAATTATTCAATATAGAGTTTATTCAATATGACAATTATCAATCTGTTCCGATCATTCATAGTTACAAATTGTTTTGCCATGGAACTGATCCTTCGTTAGTTAAGAAGTACTCACTAAACTTCACACGGACTTGTTTCGCTACGTCTGAGGGTTTCCTTGGCAGACATCGTAACTTAAACAATGTACCAGATGGTGAACCCTCTACCCTCCACTGACCCGGTATCAGTTCATACGTTTTTTCATGTTCCGAATCAAAGGTACCAGGTGGGGTGTATGTTTTACTGGAGGTGTTACTTCTAAGAAAATTGTGAAGATATGTACAAGTGAGAACTACTTGTTGAGCCTTTTCCGGCTCCAACAACATGGGCTTTCTCAAAACCCGGAACACCACCGACAATATACCGAAAGCGTTTTCTACCACTCTTCTACCACGCGAAAGGCGGTAATTAAAAATCCTTTCAGCACTGCTCTTTGTATGAGTCCCTGTGAAAGGCTTCATTAGCCAAGATTTTAAGGGGAAAGCGTCATCTGCTAGAAGCACGTGTGGAAAAGGGTACGTACTTCCGGGCAAACATTTTACCTTAGGAGTGTTAAGCTGACAGTTTGTCATCATCTCTTTGAACTGCGTATGCTCGAATACACCGCCATCTGATAGTCGTCCTTGGCATCCAACGGTTACATATAAGAAACAGTAGTCGGCATCAACAATCGCGAAAAGTACAATACTAAATGATCCTTTGTAGTTAAAAAAATCACTACCACTATGAACAGGCGCTTGCAATGTAACATGTTTTCCATCCATGCTTCCCAGACAATGGGGGAAGTTCCACTTGCTGTTATACTGCTGAGCAACTGCCAGCCACTCATGTTCTGAAGTCGGTACCTAAAACAACAAATACTTCAATAACCCTACTAATATTATAAGTGTGAAAGTTTGTGAGTTTGTTTGGATGTTTGTGGCCACACACATATTACGTAACGCATTTAAGGAGGGAGGGAGTATGGCGCAGCGTTATGTTGGTTATTTTTTTTTTGGGGGGGGGTTGGCTCTACGGTACGTAAACTCACACATTTTATCCCTCTTTAAAAATTCAAAAATAATCAAATTGATAATTAAATTCATTAATTGAGCCTCACGGCTATTTAGAAAGAAATTAAAAGAGACAAGCTTTTGAATAACTTAAATTATTCTGATTTAACTTATTCAAAAGTAAATGATCACTGATCAGAATGTCTAATGGAGGGTAAGAAAATACAAGATTTTTATTTTGTATAGGTTTATGTCATTAGATCAAGTAAGAAACCTTACAAAATTGTAAAATACAAATAATTTAACATCATACAGTATTTTCTTGGATTATAAATTCAATCATTTTCCTCGTGAAAAATGAAAAGTTTTTAGTTTGTCTGGTTTTTACAACGCCCTACCCTATTATATGTTCAGATGTTCATTAGCCATGCCACGTCACTAATACTGGTAATTTCCAGGAAATTGCATAATATTATTGCTAATTCGCATTGAATTATATTTAATTATGAATTATGAAATTATATAGTATTTTTCCCCTATTGTAGGATGATTTTAATGAAGAAGAATCTTCGATTCTGGATATGGACGCTGACGCTGGTGTTAAATCGCAACAAGAGGACTACACTGACGCTGGGCCAATCAAAGAACAGCCAACTGGTAAACGTGCCCTTCAGCCGCCATCAAGACCGCTTAAGAAAAAGTCGGCAAGAGAACTGGCCGAAGAAGCGTACGGTGTAATACAAAAATTAGTTAAGGAAAATGATAATGAGGATCATATCAAGGATGAATTTGATGTTTTTGGGGCGCATGTAGCAGTTTTTGGGGCGTTTAGCCACAATTTTACCAGATTGTGGCTAAACAAAGAATTTCTCAGGTTTTATATGATTTGGAAGTGGAGCAATTCCAACACAGTTCTTCAACATCTCTAAATGCTAGTGCATCAAACTCTCCTTTTCCTGAACTAACTTCTCAAAACCATAATGACTCTCAGTCGCCCCCAAACGAGACAGAGTTAAACGATTCCGTCGATCCAACAGATGCGTTCATTAACAGTGTTCTAAATAATTATAGCAACAATAAATAACATATTTATGGATACATACTTGTTAACTCGTTAACTGTAACGTTACACACAAGTAATGAACTTACAGGTATACCTTTAATTTTTTGTTAGGTTATTTTTATATGCAAGGTAATTGCAATTTCTAATTGCAACAATAAATAACATATTTATGGATACATACTTGTTAACTCGTTAACTGTAATATTACAACACAAGTAATGAACTTTCAGGATAACTGAATTTTTTTATGTTATTTTTATTATTTTTAATTGCGAGTTTTATATGCAGCATTAATTAACATATTTTTGTATACGTACTTGTTAAAACTCTATTTTGTAGCAGTATAAATGTACCGTTATATCTACTAACTATGTAATACACTGTTTGATTTATTAATAAATTACAATATAAATACAACGATGAGTCATTACTTACTTTGATGTAGTCCTTAAGCAAATCAATCAAAGCTTCACACACTTCAGGAATCAAAAGTGAGATGGCGGACTTGGAGATTTTAAAAAGATAACTCAAACTCTGGTAAGAATCCCCACTTGCTAAAAACCTTAAAATCACTGCTAACTTCTCGCGTACTGGTATGGCATCCCTGAATTTAGTGTCTTTCTTTCCAATTTTGTGTCCAATCATAAAAATAATAAACTCAAAATCTTCACTGGTCATCCTTAAGAAGTTTTTAAAACTACCGTCACACCGAATTTCACACCTCAATGAAGGATCATTCGTAACATCATCTGCATCAAGATCTTTTAACAGGTCAGTTCCACTATACCTCACCCTCGCAGCAAGTGACGGCCTGACCCAAAAACTCTTTTCCCTCCTCTGACAGGCTAATATCACCGACATTTTTGACAATGGAGAAAGGTTTTGCTACATGTAGCATGTAGCATTAAAAAATCTGTGATTTGAAATGTTATATAACATTTGCTATATGTAACATATAGCATTTGCTACATGTAACATCTAGCAGGAGTAAAAAGTTCCGAATTAAAATGTTATATAACATTTGCTATATAGTGTAAACCCGGCTTTATTATGCCATACATTAAAGTAAAAACAAACATAATTTGTTTTGGTTGAGCCTTATGTTAATATTATATTTAGAATATACATTTTCTGTAGTAATTAGTGATGTAAGTATTGTATGAAAAAGTCGTTATTTCTACCGCTCTAGGTGAGTTTAAATTTTCGGTACCGAAAACATGCCCCAGTCTTTTCCAGGTGTATTAAATATTAAAGTTCTTAATTTACTGGTAGTTAAAATGAATAAATAATGATAGAAATACGTTTATTAGTGGCGGATGTGCATAAAACATCTAAGTTACAATTGATGCAATCAGAGTGGCAATGTATTGTTATTTCAGACACAATCATGGTGCGAAATTACGTTAGAAAGACCAATAGAGGTAAATATGATATAGAGACCATGGAAAAAGCCGCCTATCAAGTTAGAACGGGAAGAAGTATGAAAAGTGTTGCGGCGGAATTTGGCCTGTGTGATAGGACATTATCTAATTACTGTCGGAAGTTTCCCACTACTAGTCTACCTCTTGCCATTTCTAGACCTTTTATTGGACTGACTGCTGACCTAGCTTTTCCAAACTCCTCTACTGGAATGACTGCTGATTCGGCTGTTCTTCAATCCTCTACTGGAGCGACTACTGATCTGGCTATTCCCGGTTCCTCTAGTGGAACGACTGCCTATTCCTGGACCTGAGTAACTGTTGATCCTTTTACTGCCAGTCCATCCACTTCAGTGACAGGACGATCAAATGTTTCAAGAACTAACCTCGCCTCTACGAGTCCCCTGTCGCAGTTTGGCTATGCTCAGAACTGGAAGCTGAGTCGCAAGTCCTTTATACAAAGGTGACGTAAATCCTTTAAAAACATGAACTAATCATAGCGTTTATTCAGGTTTTTGATTGATCACAAGAAAAAATGCTGACAAAATATTTACTCAAAGCATCCGATATTTATTTTCGATTAACGTCTAAAGAAGTGAGGCGATTTGCCTACACTTATACAATTGCGTGTAATCGCAAAGTGCCTTCTAGTTGGTGCCAAAATGAAATGGCCGGTCCTGATTGGTTCCCTTCATTCCTTAAAAGGCACAAGACACTGTCCATAAGAACTTCACAAGCAACAAGTATGTCCCGAGCAACTAGCTTTAACCAAACGAATGCTGATTTATTTTTCAATAATTTAAACCCTATCCACCAGCGGTTAACACTGGCGATATCTGGCGATCTTTGGAATGTAGACGAAACTGGTGTCACGACGATTCAAAGGCCACATCGAATTGTAGCGCGGCGTGGGTTTAGGTAAATAGGAAAGTTAACATCTGCTGAACGAGGGACTCCGGTAACAATTTCTTTTGCTGTGAACGCGGCCGGCAACAGTATCCCCCCTTCTTTGTGTTTCCTCGAGTGAATACCACGATCACTTCGTTCGTGACGGACCCCCTGGTTACGAAGGTGACGCTAATCCTTCTGGATGGATGAAGGAAGCAAACTTCCTTAAATTTGCTAGACGCTTTGTGTCCTATGCTCGTTGTTCAAAGGTAAAGCGCCCTTGCCTTTTATTGTTAGATAATAGTAGAATAGTCAGGCCGATTCTGGGCCACTCTTGTAGGCGAGGGGGTAAAACGTATGGTGGGGCGCGAGGGGGGAGGGAGAAGCGAGAGAACGGGTGAGGAGCGGGTAGGCGATGAGGTTAGTTGCGAGCGAGCGGGGCGGGCGGGCGATGTGTGTGTGTGCGAGTGTGTGTGTGTATGGCGGGGTCATTGATTTGTGATGGGTACGTATGGGGTATACTGGATGTCAGATGTTGTTATAAAAAATGTTTGAAAAAATGTATTTTTTTGTGATGGATACGTATAGGGTATACTAGAGGATTATAAATAGTGTTATAGAATACTGGTGGGAGTTAGTTTTATTGAAAACTTTGTTTATTGTGCGACGATAACAATGACATTTGCGGAAAAGTTTTTGAAGAAGCTTTAAAACGAATTAAAAATATAGAAGACTTGGAAAAATGGTTAAAGCATAATAAAAATAATATTCGTTTGTTTAAACGTATGTTTGATGAAAAATTAGAGAATCATTTACGTTTGGAGGCGAACATTGCACTACCTAAATCGTATCAGAAAAAATTGCATCAATTAAAGCGTAGCATCGTTAAACAAGGTGGTGGGTTAAATACACAGCAAATACATCGTCATTTATATTGGGAACAAATGGATGTACACCATGAAGGAAGAGTAAAAACGGGTGTTATTACCAACGTTGACTATAAGGATCCAATTGTATTTTTTGATCGAACTTTCCCGGTATTTCGTCGACATGTACGTAAAGAATTGATAAAAAATCCATTGAAAATTTATGTTGTATTTTCGGGGAATTTTATTAAACCAAAAACCGGTGAAGAGGATGTAAAAACATTTATTACACCGGCAAAGGAATTATTTATGACGTCAAATATAAAAGAATGGTATAATGAGTTTGTAAAGGAAAATTTATTGAGAAAATTGCAAGATTTCCAAGAAAGAGATTCGGGGTGGCCACTGGACATGGTGATAAATTTGTGTATCAATATGAATAAGTATTGTTCGCTAACAGCAGGAACTTACTGGAATTACCTACACTAACTAAAAAAAAAATAAAGAAGCTTGTGTCAACGTCAGAAATTATGATCAGCATTGCTTTTTGTGGTCAATTATGGCAGCACTCTATCCATCAGATCAACATTCCCAACGAGTCGGAAAGTATCCACATTATAGTACTCGATTAAGATGTGATGGATTGGAATTTCCATTACCATTAAGTCAGTTGCATAAATTTGAATGTGTAAATCCGGATTTATCGATAAACGTATACAGTTACAATGAAAATGGTAAAAAAGAAATAGAACTTTTTCCCGTATACGTAAGTAAAAATAATGATGGCAAAAAAATACATCTATTGTGCGTTAAAAACAACAACAACAACAACATGTGCTACATTACTGTTGGATAAAGAATTTATCGAGATTAACCAGTGCCAGTATAAGTAGTTATGGGCACAAAGTACATATTTGCGATCGACGTCTTAATTACTTTTTAACTGAGACGAAATTAAAGCAGCATCTAATGGATTGTGGTGAACGTAATGCGGTGAAAATATGTATGCCTGAGAAGAAGGAAATTTTTGTTAAATTAATAATTGGATGGCGAAAGAGAGAGTACCGTATGTTATATATGCGGACTTTGAATCATTGTTAATTCCAATCTCTGATAATGATAACGATGATGCTGATGATGACAGTGATTACGAACATTCGTATTCAAAACGTACACAAAAACATGTACCGTATAGTGTTGGATATTATCTTCATTGTTCGCATGACGCAAATCAATCTTTTTACCGAGAATATCGTGGCGAAGATTGTGTTAAGTGGTTTGTATATCAATTGCAACAGCAAGCTCGATCTGCTGAAGAGAAATTAAGACTTAAAGAAGAAATGGACTTAACACCGGAGGAAGAGATGGATTTTATTAATGCAGAAATCTGTCACATTTGCCATGAAGATTTTAAACCAGACGATCGAAAAGTTCGTGGCCATTGTCATTTTATCGGTAAATTTCAGCGGCTCATAATCAGTGTAATTTGAATTATAAAAAATCACATGTAATACCAATAATAATGCACAATCTTAGCGGTTACGACTCGCATTTTTTAATGGTACTGTTAGTTAGCGAATTCGATGGAAAGGTGGATGTTGTACCAGTAAATAAAGAGAGGTACATTAGTTTCACTAAACATGTTGGTAGTATTCAATTGCGTTTTATTGATTCCTTTCGCTTTATGGCCATCTCATTGGACAAATTAACTTCATACTTAGACAATGATAAAAAGTGTATATTGCGTCGTAAGTGTGAAAATGAGGAGCAATTTCATTTGTTGACGCGTAAAGGAGTGTTTCCGTATGATTATATGACAAGTTGGGATCGACTTAGAGAAACACAATTACCGCCAAAAACCGCATTTTACAACATGCTTAATGATGAAGATATTTCTGATGCAGATTATGCGCATGCACAAAACGTGTGGCGATCATTTAATTTACACACGCTTGGACAATATTCCGGTCTGTATATGAAAACTGATGTGTTATTACTGGCGGATATTTTCGATAATTTTCGTAGTACCTGTTTAAAAAGTTATGGATTGGATCCTGTTCACTATTATACGCTTGCCGGATATACGTGGGATGCTATGTTAAAATAGACGGATCAACAACTTGAATCATTCACCGACATTGATCAGTTATCATTTATTGAGAGGGGAATTCAGGGAGGCGTTAGTCAATGTTCGAATCGTTACGAGCGCGCCAGTAATAAATATATGAAAATGGGATATAATCCAAACGATGAAACGCGCTATTTAATGTATTAAGATGTGGTAAATTTATGTGGACACGCTATGGCGCAATCCCTTCCCACTGGTAATTTTTCATTGGTGGAAGAGGAAATTGATGTACGTCAACTTGCCGATGGCTCACCGGTCGGGTACATTTTGGAAGTTGATTTAGAAATACCAGAGTATTTGCATGATTATTTTAGCGATTTACCACCATGTCCAGCGAACAGAGTTCCACCGAATTGCAAAAAAAAAAAAACGATTACTTACAACTTTACACAACAAGGAACGTTACGTGGTGCATTACCGTAATTTAAAATTCTATCTACAACTTGGTGTAAAAATTACGCGTGTGCATCGTACTAAAAAATTCGATCAATCACCATGGTTGCGTGATTATATTGATTTTAATACGGAGAAACGCAAAGAAGTGGCGAATGAATTTGAAAAAAATTTATACAAGTTAATAATAAACGCAATTTTCGGTAAAACAATGGAGAATTTACGAAAACATCGAATGGTATTTTCACGAAAACACTGGGATGGAAAAAATGGTATTAAACATTTTGTGGCGCAACCGAATTTTCACAGTATGCTTGTTATGGATAAAGATGTGACAGTTATTGAAATGAATAAAACAAAAATATTTTTCAATAAACCAATTTATGTCGATTTTTGTATATTGGACATTTCAAAGACATTTGTTTATGATTTTCATTATAACTATATGTATCCTATATATGGTTATAAGAATGTCTCACTTCTATACACAGATACTGATAGTTTAATTTATGATATACGTACCGATCAAGATGTGTACCAGGTAATGAAACAGGATATTCATAAGTTCGATACATCTGATTATCCAGAACCGAATGTATACAATATGCCTTTACGAAATGGGAAACAAAAAGGACTTATGTCAGATGAATGTTCTGGGAAAGTGCTTCTGGAATTTGTTGGATTACGGAGTAAAATGTATAGTTTGCGAGTACAGGATAAAGGAGAAACGGAAAAATCAAAAGGTTTAAAAATGTCGACAATTAAAAACTTACCTTTGATGATTATCTAAAATGTTTAATAATGAACTGTAATACGTATAGAATTCAACAATGTATTCGTTAACAAAAACACAAACTTTTTACCATTAAACAACAAAAAATCGATTTATCACCATTTGACGAGAAACGATACATTGTTACGAATTCCACACGTACACTTCCATGGGGGCATTGTAAATTATTAAAACAATAAAAAAATTTTCTTAACATTTTTTTTTTTTTAAATTAAAAAATTATTTCACAAAATTATTCGCATTAAATTATTTTGAAATAGTCCCAAAAAGTCTATAATTAATTAACGGATCATTCGGCGGGAACATAATTTGATCCAAAATTTCTATTTGCTGCTGCTGCTGCTGTTGCTGTTGATGCTGATGATGATCCTCCATTAATTCCGGATGCTGTTGTTGTTGTTGCTGGTACTGATCCAAATCCGAAATTTCGGTTAATATTTGCTCCAAGTCTTCACTTTCACTGATATCTTCCATCAGTCCCGGTTGATTATAATTTTTTGATGACAGACTTAAATCAAGCGGTTCGTCGTTTTCGTTGTCATATATTACTATTATATTTTCGTTTTCATTTTCAATGTTATCTTTCACGTACTCGACCGCGATGTTAATCATATCACTTATTTTAATTTTTTTTACAGGTACCTTGTTTGGATACGGCGTAGTATTCCATGTTGAAAATCACGAAAAATCACAATTTTTAATAATTAAACAATTATGTTTATTATTGAATATCGCGATGAATAATTAATCCAAAAATCGTTTCTGCCTTTTATAGACAAAATCACTTTGCGGGGGAGCCTCATTCTGGAACATAATATGCAAAGGATGTGGTAATTGTTTGTAACAAATGTTTGAATTAATATAATTACATATTTAGAAAAAATTAAATGATGTACATCTACACATCTGGTTAATATCAAAATCACAAAAAATTAAATGATGCACATGTACACATCTGGCTAACATCAACGTCACAAAAAATTTCATCTGTACAGAATCTGTTTATTATAATTAGATCACTTATAAAAATTGGTTTATGTATAAAATCTGGATGAAACATAATCTTTTTCTCTCTGGGGGATTTATTTGCAACATTGTAATAGTTACAGGAACGAGACAAAAATAAAAAGACATTTTTAATTTAACATAATATGTTTTTATTATACCATTTGAATAATACAAAAGTGTTAGAAATAGCACAATTTTTATAATGATTTAAACAATTTATATTACAATAAAATTGTTCATATAAAATTTTTAGCGATGGATAGTTCAAATCTTCTAAATTGATAATATCTCTCGTCACATAATCTTGAATCCAATTTTTCTTTTCTGTTCCTTTTACATACGCAGTATTAACAGCATTTAATGTGGACATTATTTCAGCCACCTACTTGTATTCAATATGCCCGCTGTTGAAATGTAATTTATGATAGAATTTCGTAATCCAATATGCTTGTCTCTTATCAGCCTCAGTAAGATCATTATACGAGAATGGCGGCTTGAATAAAAAGTGCTCGAATTCAAAATTATCATTATTGTTAAGCCTAACAATAGCTAATTCCTTAATAATAAATTTTTTATTTACTTTAAATCCTTGCACGTCCACCAGCATTCTGACATGGTTCTTAATGAAACATTACAATATATCTGATGAATTCACCCACGAGCTAAAATTGGAATAAAAACCTAACCACTTCACTAATACCTGGTTACCTTTTCTTCTAAGCACTTTTTCGACCAGGTAAACGTTAGGATTTTTCACTTTTTGCAGTTTCTGTTCGTAAAAACAGCCTTTTATCTTCTCACCTTGTTCATCTTTAAGTAAATACGTTACAGGATTAGTACGTTGCACCTGATCTATAGTAAAAATTTCCGTAGTCCAATTGGGTGTGAAACCACGTGAAATAGTACGATATTTGCTTATACGCACTTTATCTCCAATTTTAAATTTTTTCATTCCCACCATTTTAATGTTGTTATAATAGGTATTCAATATCCGCTGTTCATTTTTCTTATTAACATCAACTGGTTTGCATTTAATTTTGCTGTGTACTGTATTGTTATATGTTTTAATTAACACTGGTAATATATCTAGCCAACGATATGACCCCCTCAAACTGAACTGCTTGTACATCATGTTTTTTAATGTTTTATTAAAACGTTCAACTATGCTAGCCTTTTTTGTGCTATACGTTGAATAATGACTAATACCGTATTTATCCATTAATTTTTTAAAATGTACATTGTAAAATTCTAAGCTCTGATCGGTTTGAACGTTTTTAGCTATTCCCTGATTGAGAATTTTTTGCATTGCATTAGCAACATCTTTACCTTGCTTAGTTTTAACAGGTATAGCAAAACCATACAAGGAGATGTACCCAGAGTGAAATTCGGGATTTTGATGAAACTTCGCTGGTATGTAGAATAGGCAAAAATAAGGGACCCGTATTTTTTCTTATCGGCCATTTTCCACGTTTAGGGGTTGAAACCAGCCCCTAAAGTTGGGAGTTCAAATCGTATTTCTTAAGATATCTTGAAAACTATAAGAGATAAAGGAAAACTTTAAGTTGACCAAATGTTACTCTCTGAAAGAGCTATGCACCTGTATAGGTTAAAGCAGGGCCGAGTTAATAAGAGTGGCTGGAGGGGCGAAAACAGGGGTAAATTTTCTTGTACAGCCTGAATGGTTCAATGAATCAAATTTTTACCATCGTAAATAGAAAGAGTACCAAAAATTAGGGGATACCTGTTTTTGCGTTTTTTCGAAATATGTGTGGTATCCAAGCCATATTAGGAAGGAAAAAATGGAGTAGATTATAGTGCATTATTATTGATTGTAAATACCTTCTATATTTTTTTTATTTTTATGTTTATTTTCATCATGAAAATGTAAATTTTTACTTTCCGATAATGATTGAGTCGGCATTATTATGAATTTTTCCTGGTTTGTATTGAACGTCGAAATTATATTCTGATAATAATATTGCCCATGTATATAATTTCGACGTTCAATACAAACCAGGAAAAAATCATACTAATGCCGACTCCTTAAGCAAAATTCCATATGAAACAACCGTTAATAACGTTGCTTATCTTCTCATCTGGGACCGTTCTCTAATTAAGAACGAACAATATAAGGATAATAAGCTTTTAAAAATTTTCGAAACGGTTAAAAATAACTCATTTTATTCAAAATTTTATTTAGATAATGATGAAATCCTTACCAGCTAGTAGTACCCGAATCGTTAAAATCTAAATTTATACATGATTACCACGACTTACCGTTTGCGGCACATCAGGGAATACTAAAAGCATTAAATAGGTTAAAAGAACATCATTACTGGGACAGTATGAGTCGAACATTACGTTAACGATTCTATTTGGCCATTATTAGGTTTTACGAAACAAAAACATATTAAATTTATCATCTTTCCAGCAAAGTGAGCACATATCACGAAATTCATTAAATTTCATATCCGTATTTACATGATCGTCATAAATATGGCGTAAATTTAAATCATCCTGTTTAAAAAGTATCAGTAGGTTACAGTTATCACGAATCAGTTGTTTAGGGATCCGACTGTATGTTTGACATAGGTAAAATGAATCAATATCTTGATGACGTCCCATACTAACTTATTCTCGCATTACGTCTTGTGAATCACATGCCACATCATCAAAAATAAATATTGGATTGGATTTAGCATGGGATGGTGGAATAATTTCCGCATTATCATTGTACGGGTAATACCTTTAATTGAGTTTAAAAGTTCACCCAGCAGTTGATGTTTAGGTTGTTGTAATGATTTACTGTAGATATATACATTTTCGAAACGAAGTCCATTTATGTCTTGTAACAATGCAATCATAGCGCTCGTTTTACCACAATTTGATGGACCCGTAATAATACAACGAATACTGTTGGGCAACAAAGGACCATGTTTATTTGGTACTTGTTTTGAAAAGACTACTGGCGTTATATCATGTACGGGTAATTTATGATGTTGCTTGTGCAATTTCATACTGGCAAATAATGATGAGTGAACATTGTTCATATATATAAATAAGAGTGTAATTTGATAAATATCGGCAGTTGCGCTAAAGAAATTGTATAAAAATGCTCACCTACAACAATAGAACAAACAGTCGTCATTCAACGGTCAAAGCGAAAGGTGGTGCGGGTATTGTAAATTCATTAATTAATAATTTACCTATTGAATTACATATACCAGGCTACAGATATTGCGGACCCGGTACTAAATTAACAAAAAGGTTAGCACGTAACGATCCGGGAATAAACGAACTTGACGAGGCGTGTAAAGTGCACGATATTCAGTATTCGCAAAATTCCGATTTAGCACACAGACATCGCGCCGATAGACAATTAGCCGAGGCGGCTTGGAGCCGAGTAAAAGCAAACAACAGCAGTTTTGGTGAAAAACCAGCGGCTTATTTAGTCACAAACGCAATGAAGGCTAAAACAAAATTAGGTATGGGACTACTTAAACACCGACGGAAGCGATCACGATCTAAAAAGAAGAGCAAGAAAACAATAACACTGGGTGGTGCTATTCGAAAAGCACGGTATGCATTAAAAAAATTCCAAACCGGTTGATTTAAAACACGCTATAAAAGTGGCAAAAGCTGCAATTCGTACGTCAAATTTGCGAAAGATTAGAAAAGAACACATATTACCAGTACCCAAGACGGGCGGCTTTTTACCTCTTATTCCATTATTCGCTGGACTATCAGCTCTGGAGGCACTTTCCGGCGGTGCAGCAGGTATTGCGAAAGCCGCTAATGATGTAAAAGTGGCAAAAAATAAATTGGCAGAAAGTCAGCGACATAATTAAAAAATGGAGGCAATTGCATTAGGCAAAGGTTTATATTTAAGCCCATATAAACAAGGGCTTGGTTTATATTTGCGACCACCATCAAAAAACTATGAATAAGCATACCACGTAGACCATTGTCTAATATTGAGCTACGTGAGTATGCAAAAATATTAAAAATATCAAATTTTAGAAATGTTTATATGCGAGACATTTTACCGAATAAACCTTGGATTCACGAATCGGCAATTGTAAATTTAGATAGTAATCGTAACAACGGTACACATTGGGTGGCATATAAAAAAGATAGAAACATCGTGCATTATTATGATAGTTTTGGGAATTTGCAACCGCCAATTGAATTACTAGATTATTTTGGTCCTAATGTGCAAGTAAGATATAATTATAATCAAGATCAGACTTACAATCAGACAGTTTGTGGTCAATTGTGCTTGAAATTTTTATATAATAGTTAGTCAAACTGTTTAATTGGTTAGCAGTAAAAATGTCTTCATCAAGAACATTTACATTTACATCGCGTAATTCAAATATCCGTGCAGATTTTTTCCCTTCTATCGAATTAAATCCAAATAAAAATTGTGCTTTAGGGTTAGTTGATATTGAAACATTTAATTCTATATCAAACATCGAGGCGGGTAAAAATAACAAATTCTATTATTATAAACCATCTAGACATATAAATGATGTAACTTATATCGATGATAGTAAATTTATTGAGAACATTTTAAGAAAATTTCATATTCTTCTTATCAATCAGATTCAGTTACTACTGCTAGCAGAGATGATGATGATGATGATGATGATGATGATGATGATGATGATGATAAAATCGATTTTATTGAATTACCTGAGGGTTCATACGAACTAAACGATATCGCTCGTTATTTAATTTCAGAACTATCAAAAAGAGATAAAAATCTAAATCTAACACTTAAAGCAAATAACAATACACTGAAAAGTGAAATAAAATTTAATAGAAGCATTGACTTTACACGCAACGATTCTATTGGGCCATTATTAGGTTTTACGAAACAAAAACTTGTTTCAAATAAATTACATATTTCAGAGCATACAGTTGTTATTTTAAAAGTTAATGCTATTCGCATTACATGTAGCATAACTGCCGGTTCATATATAAATGGTAGATTGGATCATACAATTTATCAGTTTTTTCCAAAGATACAGCCCAGCTATAAAATAGTGATTGTACCAACAAACATTATCTATTGTCCGGTAACTGTCAATCGAATCGATAATATCACCTTGCGCATTGCTGATCAAAACGGTGATTTGGTAATGGGGTTAGTATTTAATCATAGATATACAACATCTACCAACAGTCAGTCACGAGCGTTAAGACCGTTAACATCTAAAGCATTAACACCTGAAAATCGTGCATTTTACTATCACTCGGCTTCAAGTTAAAAAATACTGGCTTGTCGCCTGCACCGTCTACAAATTTACAAAATCACAATCTCCTTGGTCATTCCCGGTAGTATTAGTTCAGAAAAAGGCACCTGAAGGGGAAAGTAAGCTAAGATTGTGCATTGATTACAGGGAATTGAATAAAATTACGAGACGTGACTATTTTCCGTTTTCATTTGACGCATGGCTATTGGCAAATTCCAGTGCATCCGGATGATCGTGAAAAGACTGCCTTTACGACTTTTGACTCTCATTTTGAATTTTTACGCCTCCCGTTAGGATTAATGAACAGTCCAAGTAGTTTTTAACGACTTATGAACGAAGTATTAGCAAATTTGACACCGGAACAAGCACTAGTTTATTTGGATGACATAATTGTATTTAGTAAAATGGAGGAAGAACATATCCAGAGATTACGTAATGTTTTTGAGCGCTTGAATCTAAAATTAAAACCTTCAAACTGTACTTTTCTTGTGCAACAAGTGACTTATCTTGGTAACGAGATTAGTAAAACCGGAATTTTACCATCACCTCAAAAGACTCTAGTAGTAAAAGATTACCCTGTTCCAAAAAACATAAAAGAAATTAGAGCATTTTTAGGTCTGGTAGGATTTTATCGCAGGTTCATACGTAATTTCGCTGATATTGCAGCTCCATTGACTGCACTGACAAAAAAGAACGTACCATTTATTCGGACCGATGAAACACAGGTCGCGTTTGAAACGTTAAGGGACAAATTGATCAACCCACCTATCCTTATACATCCAAATTTTAAGGAAAAATTTATCTTGTCCACAGATGCCTCAGGAAAAGACGTGAATGCTATTCTAAGTCAAAAGGTAGATAATTTTGAAAAACCAATCGCTTATGCATCTAGACAATTAAACGAATGTGAGAAAAGGTACACAGAAACGGAATAGGAATGATTGGCAATAATCTTCGTTATTAAGCAATTTAGGTGTTATTTGTATGGTAGAACGTTCACTGTAATAACTGATCACAGAGCCTTAAAATGGTTATTTTCACTCCGTAATCCCACTTCGCGACTTTCACGATGGGAATTATTATTATCAGAATATAATTTCGACGTTCAATACAAAACCAGGAAAAATTTATAATAATGCCGACTACTTAAGCAAAATTCCATATGAAACAACCGTTGATAACGTTGCTTATCTTCCCGTCTGGGACCGTTCTCTAATTAAGAACGAACAATGTAAGGATAATAAACTTTTAAAAATTATCGAAACGGTTAAAAATAACCCCATTTTATTCAAAATTTTATTTAGATACTGATGAAATCCTTACCAGCTATACTAAAATCAAAACACTTTGTCAGTAATAAAAATGCGTGATCAGAGCATGGTATGGTACATGCAATATTTTCATTTTTAGGGACAGTGACTTCCAAACAATGGCACTTTCCACCAAACATAATATTTTTTATAAGCAAGCAATAACATTTTTTTAAATTTTATTTCTATTATCATACATATACTCACATACTTACGTGCACTATTTTACTATCAAAAACAAAAATATATGTAAAATTGTGAGTAATTATTGCTGTTTACATGTGTATTAAAATGCATTTACTTAAATCTCTTGTTTAGAACTTCTGTATGTTTGTGTATGTATTCTACAACTAGATGAGTCACTGAAGGGACTATAGTATGATAAGGGTTGGTATTGAGTTACACTATTGCGTTACTTAAATACATTTAAATTCTTTATGTTTAGATAAATTTATTAATTATCACTGTTAACAGATATTTTTAACTTTACAATTTCTTAAACTGCTATCTACTGCCAATCTTTTTGTACAGTAAGGAATATACAAACATATGAATAATATTTGTAAGTTTTAAATTACAAATTTGTAACGAATGTAAAACGGCCTTTACCCTAATATTCCACCCTATAGTACCTAAAAAAACCATTACAGTACATGAATAGTACCACGATTTGTTCACGTGATTACTGACAAAGTGTTTCGATTTTAGTATAGTAGTACCCGAATCGTTAAAATCTAAATTTATACATGATTACCACGACTTACCGTTTGCGGCACATCAGGGAATACTAAAAACATTAAATAGGTTAAAAGAACATCTTTACTGGGAAAGTATGAGTCGAACATTACGTTAGAACCTGTGACTCATGCAATAAAAGAAAAACACCAAATAATCGGTTACCTGTTCCCTTACAAAATTTTCCTCCAGTTTCAGCTCCCTCCGAGCTAGCCAGTATGGATATAGTAGGGCCTGTGGTGACTACTGATAACGGAAATAAATTCATATTAAGTTTTATTGACTATTTTACAAAACATGCGGAAATAATCCCTTTACCCGATCAGAAAGCGGAAACGGTCGCAAAAGCCTTTGTAACTCAAATAATTTGTAGACACGGAGTACCAATGAAACTCCTTACGGATTTAGGCAGTACTTTTACCTCTGAGTTAATGAAAAGTATTCGTAAATTATTAAAAATTGATAAAATTCAAACCACCGAATATAATCCAAAATGTAACGGTGAACGATTTCATAGAGTATTAAAAGATATGTTATCACATTTCGTAGCTGAAAATCACAGAGATTGGGACGAACTATTACCGTATTTATTATTCGCATATCGTACCTCTGTCCATACCTCAACCGGAGAAACCCCATATTTTCTTTTACATGGTAGAGATCCAGAATTGCCATTTGATGATATAATACATCCAAACCGAGTTCGATACGATTATGATGAAAATTATGCTTCAGAATTAATGGTTAGATTACAAAATGCATTTATTCAGGTTCAAAAAACTATGAAAAAAACAGCCAAACTACGCGAAATCCAGTACAATAAGAAAACTAAGGAACCAAACTTTGTGTGTTGTGATAAAATTTATCTGTTAGATAGTGCTAGTAAGGTACATAGAAGTAAAAAATTAATCAAACCTTGGAAGGGTCCGTTCAGAATCATTGAAGTAATAGGTCCAGTGACATATAAAATTCGCAGCATATATGGTCAAAATGAACAAACTGTTAACGTGAATAGATTAAAACCATACTTCGATAGGGATACTAGAGTGGTAAATAGTAAGGAACCCGTGAATGAGAATATTGATGAACCGGAGGTTGAAACAGAAGTTAACAAATCCGAAGTTAGGTTAAGTTACGTACCCGTAAACGTAAAACAGGATGATGGCGAACATGTAGAAGTCCCGCCGATAATAATACATGAACCTATAAATTCCAATAAAGATAGTAGCGAAATAATATTAGACGACGAACAACCTGACATAGAGGCGACTAGCGATAACGAGTTACAATTAGAATCAAACACACAAGATTATAGTTTCAAAAGTGTAAATGAGGACGCAATTAGCAATCCAGAATTAGTTGACGAACCAATAACTACGGCAGAACAATCAGGTCACAGATACAATTTAAGAAGTAGAGGTAATGTCGAGGAACACCCGTGGGTTTTATCAAAAGCAATTTAAACAACTAAAAAAGAAAATTTATAAAAAAAAATATTTTGTCAACACAAAGGAAAGGGAATACATACTTATTTAACATAGGTCTCTTCCATTATTTCCTTAGCAGGTATACTTGACTTTGAAAGAAAAATATTTCTCAATCATCAAAACTCAAAAGGAAATTAGTTCAAGGTCACTTTTGCAACTATTAAATCATAACTAGGGATTGTAAATTTACCGACTTTTTCATTTACCGGTAATTCGGTAATTTTTTTAGCGAAACCGGTTTACCGGTAATTTACCAGTATTTTTTAAAGCAAAGAAAATATAAGAATATTAAAAAGAAAAGAAAAACTAAAATTATTTTATTAAGGTCATTATATACAGTATTTGAACGTCGACTTATGATTATAAAAATTTTGGAAAGTCCAACATTAGTTTTCGGTAATTTTATCTGTTTGATTTCAGACTACTTTGTAGGTATCCTACAGTTTCCTTCATAGAAATAATATACCGCCCATTGTTATTGTTTATTGAAAAAATAATTTTAAATTTTGTTAAGCAATCATAAAATATGAATCAATTATATATACCTACGGTACTTGTAATAAAAATTTACTTACCTCTTCTTACAATGTAATCATTTAACGTAATGTTTAATTACACAGCCACACAAAAAAAAAAAGACTTTCTGACCTGGAGGTCTCACTATATGTACTATATGTTTTTGGGGTCGCTGAATCCGAATTTGGGGTCAGTTTCATTCCAGTACATCTGGGTTCGGCCATAACCTCAAAAAATACCCTCAAAATTAACAAATATAGCAATTTTGAGGGTGTTTTTGAGGTTATGGCCGAACCCAGATGTACTGGAATGAAACTGACCCCAAATTCGGATTCAGCATTGCATTGTGCGATTTTATTGTATTATAGAATAGTTTATTATGGATACACAGTAACAGGTAATTTGATTGTGTACATTCACGTTCAATAAATTGAATCATTCTTCTATGAAATAAAATGAACTTATAAAAAAATTCGAACATATTATTTTTAATTTATCGAATTACCGGTAAAAAATCAGTGATTTACCGGTAAAAATTTTATGGCATTTTTAGTAATTTACCGGTAAACCGGTAAATTACCCGAACCAACCCATTTATTTCCCGTAGTATCGCTATTGGAACGAAGCTCACATGCGTTCCATTGAATATACGCATATTAACCTTAGACGTATATCGTATTTATATTCATACCGTTCCACTAAATACATTTTGTACCTACATTGTATGATGTTCAGCAGCATCGCATGTACTGTCTGTTACGCACAACGTTGTTGTCAGTGCTTGTCAAAATTAAATTGACGTTTTAAGTAAAGTTTGGTTAATTGCTGAATAAAATTATCGTCTTGTGTAGTAAATCAAGGTTTTATCGAGTTACTATTCTTCTAAATACATTTTGAAGTGCTTTCCGTGTAGTTTGAGTGTTTTTGTTTGAAAACCACTGTATTAAAAAACCATTTGCTATCTTCAGATCGATTTATTTTGTCGATATACTTCACATACTTCCGGCAATATTTTAGCGTCGTAGTTTCCCGTTCTCGAAGTTTTTGTGCCTTGTCGAGATTTGTTAAAAATGCATTTCGACACAGAATTATTTCTTGATTTTCTCGTTCATTTTCTAATATCATCACTGCCGAGTTACAGGCTGATTGTTTAAAGCCTGCATAATTATTTGCCGATTTATATATGTTCTCCGCTGGTGAGTTTACTTTCTTATTATTATATTTCGTAAACTAAAATACTCGTGTTTCTTTCAGAGAACATATTATTTTTTTTTCTTCATTAATTCATTTCTTCTTATTTTCGAGCATTTTTGGATTTTCGAGCATTTTTCGAGATTATTTTTTTTATCTTTCCGAGATTTTCTACATTTTTGATCTTTTGGAATCCTACCGCATTTTCTACATTTCTTTCGATTCGATTTCGCCTTTCATGGATTGGATCTAACGCTGATTCGGAATTATTGATTTATATACTGGATTATCGATTATCTACCGCCAATAAAGTTTTGTTCTGGATCATTCTGGTTAACGCTGCCGAGTTATCGATTTGAAACGCTGATCTATTCCCGAGGATTCCGCTTATCTTCCCGTTGAATCCACGTGTAGCCGACAGGTTTTGGCCTGCATCGAACCGATTGATCGTTTCGGTTGGAAACTGGTACCGCATAACTGAATTACCGCATCTTTAGTACATCCGGACTCCAATGTTTCGAGATGAATTCCGTGCGAAATACAAGTAAATCACCCATAACAAAGGGAGGTAACAAAATTTAAGTTTTCCGGTACTTAAGCGTCTTTTTATTAAAAACAACATTAATTATATGAGTAACATTACGTTTACCGTTTATGCTTCAATTTATAAAGCATTTTGAAGATTTACTCAATTTTTGAGAATACTGAACCTGTATTATTTTGAATATTACCGAACTTTATGTTGTCACAAACATTATGAAAATTCAAGAACGTTCTTAAAGTTATTTACCTGAAAATTTGTATTAAAAGGTTTGAATATTACTTATTGGTGAAAATATTATAAGGTTCAAGTACACATTATTAACTTCCGTCTAACTCAACTTTCGGTCCTGTATGTATTTTTGTTTGTTAATAAACTTAATTTAACCGTAGTGACGATTTACTTTTGCTACCACCCTTTAGTCTCGTTTCAGAAGTGGTTTTACCCGTTTTGCATTCTGGGGTAAAGCTGAAGTCAATAGAATGCATGGCGCCCTGATTTCCCGCTATCGTTACCGTACCGATTACGAAATTTAGAACCCCCTCATATGTTACTGCCGCTGAGCCGAAGCCGCGTTGCCGTACCGAAGAAGTATTTACGTCATAATATAAACACAGTTAATGAACGACACAGCGTATGTATGAATCTATGTAGTTAAGAAATAAACAGAACAAAATAAACACCTTTTCAAATTAAAAATATGAGAAATATAGTAAAACCTCGTTACCATCTTCGCAGCAACGAAAGGTCAAGAAAAAAGAAGCAAAATAGTAATACTAATAATAAACGCCCTGTGGGGCGGGCTTCACTTTGTAGAATTTCCCCACAGTAAGTTCTGCTTGTCGTAAAAGGCGACTAAAAGAACAACCCACTGGAGTGCTCGAGAAGTTCCTGATTGTGCCGTTATTAGCATGGGGGTGGTACCCGCACTGTGCCGTTCTAGTTGTGATGCTCAAGGCATAATTTGTATGACAGCCTTTGTATTTTATGGGGATCGAGCTCCGGTGTATTTTAGGTTACGTTGTACGATGCTTGTGATACAGTTCCCTGTCGTACGAATTTCCTACTGTTTTTTTACATATATGCTTTTAATACCATTTTTTAAGGGGGGTTTCCCATTTCCCCGCTTTTTTTTGTCTTTCTTTGTTGCCGAAGAATACGTTTTATATAATTTCATCGTGCTGTTGTTTTCTTTTTTTGTGTTGATATATATATATATATATATATATATATATATATATATATATATATATATATATAAATATATATATATATATATATATATATATATATATATATATATATATATATATATATATACACGACTTTTTTAAAGGAATTTAACGAAACTTCACTAGATATGTATTTAATCCAGTACCAAAATATGAGTTCTTACCGAAAAAGAATTGACCACCCCAATTTTGAGAAAAAAAATTCAAAGTTTTGTAATTTTAACACGGGCTCTTATGGGAAAACTCTATTTTTTTTTTTAATAAAATGAAAACGTGTCAAAGGAATTTGATAAAAATTTATTATGTTATTTAATACAAAATTACAAACCATATTTAATAAGAAATAAAAATTATTGACCACACCGTTTTTAAATTCATGCTTACTCAGGGTGTTGTATTCAATCAAGACTTTCAAATTTTTGCCAGTTTTCTAATTTTTTTTAAATTTTTTTATTTTATTCCGTTCTGTACTTACTCTGTACCTAAAAATAAACCTCTTATTCTAAAGATCGCAATAAAACAGTTATTCTTTACGTGCGTACATATCTACTCGTAATTACTTCCGCATCTCGTTGAAAGAAAATCAACATAAAAAAAAAAATAGTATTTTATCCACTTTGTAGATATATATGCACTATACACTGATGTACAAAACTTTAGTAACACATTATTACTTATATTTGTTTCTACACAAAACAAAACAAAAATGATAGTATCCTGCCTTGATAGCATAAATAAAAATTGTATCTAAAAAAAAAATATATCTGTACTCTTGACTGATTTAAAGAATATTTTTCTTTGTGTTTGGGGGCATCACTGGGCTATTACGTCCCAAGCTATCCCCTCTAAGTCCCCTGCAAGAGTACTCGAATGGAAATTGTGACGGAGGAAGTTTGTGGCCTTGCCTCCTAGGATGTACTGAAATGGAATTTGAAAATTTATTTATTTTATCCTCCCTATCATGTCATAATCAATTTTAAGGATCCGCAAAGTTAATTTGAACCAAACAGAAAACTAAATTTATATTTCCACTTACGCTTACCGCAGCAGGCGCAAGGGTTGGCTCAATTATATGGACTGTTGGTTCCTTTAAACGTCTATTCTCCGCCGCCCAAAGTCTATTTATGAAAATAAGGTTGGCTTCATTAGCCGGTATGGCGCACGAGCAACCCCCTTTCTCTAAGCAACTTAGACCAAGAAACGTTCAATAACTTTCTTTTTTACTCATTCTGGTTTTTGGGTACTCGTGCATCCACCTAGGTCCTGTGTCGACCTCCAATGATCCATATGAAGCCAGGTTTGGCGACGCAGTGTTTGGGTTGTCGGTAAGAACAACCCCCTTATAGAAATCCGACTCCCACACGCGAGTGCTGTATCCACAAATAGGACACTCAACGTGTGGTTAGGCCAAAAGAAAAACATAAAAGTCATATGTTCACTCAATGTTCAGCTTTGGCTGATACTTGAACACTCGATGTACTTTGGCAAAATGGCCAATTCATTATGTTAATTAAAATTGACATAGTGTTTGAAAAATTACCAAACTGGATCGGCTGGGACTCGAACCCGGATCTCTTGGTTACCAGCCAAGCGCCTTACCAACTAGGCCACCGATCACTTGTTCGAGTGCCACTCCAATTCAGTAATCAATCAAACACAACCTCTCTCTAATGCGAGACGCAGTTTTTTATACTTTTAATTTCAAATGTTATCGAGTGCCTGTGAAACATTATTAGTGTATGGCGGATTTTTATCCGTATTTAAACATACACCAATATTCATATGTTCACTCAATGTTCAGCTTTGGCTGATACTTGAACACTCGATGTACTTTGGCAAAATGGCCAATTCATTATGTTAATTAAAATTGACATAGTGTTTGAAAAATTACCAAACTGGATCGGCTGGGACTCGAACCCGGATCTCTTGGTTACCAGCCAAGCGCCTTACCAACTAGGCCACCGATCACTTGTTCGAGTGCCACTCCAATTCAGTAATCAATCAAACACAACCTCTCTCTAATGCGAGACGCAGTTTTTTATACTTTTAATTTCAAATGTTATCGAGTGCCTGTGAAACATTATTAGTGTATGGCGGATTTTTATCCGTATTTAAACATACACCAATATTCATATGTTCACTCAATGTTCAGCTTTGGCTGATACTTGAACACTCGATGTACTTTGGCAAAATGGCCAATTCATTATGTTAATTAAAATTGACATAGTGTTTGAAAAATTACCAAACTGGATCGGCTGGGACTCGAACCCGGATCTCTTGGTTACCAGCCAAGCGCCTTACCAACTAGGCCACCGATCACTTGTTCGAGTGCCACTCCAATTCAGTAATCAATCAAACACAACCTCTCTCTAATGCGAGACGCAGTTTTTTATACTTTTAATTTCAAATGTTATCGAGTGCCTGTGAAACATTATTAGTGTATGGCGGATTTTTATCCGTATTTAAACATACACCAATATTCATATGTTCACTCAATGTTCAGCTTTGGCTGATACTTGAACACTCGATGTACTTTGGCAAAATGGCCAATTCATTATGTTAATTAAAATTGACATAGTGTTTGAAAAATTACCAAACTGGATCGGCTGGGACTCGAACCCGGATCTCTTGGTTACCAGCCAAGCGCCTTACCAACTAGGCCACCGATCACTTGTTCGAGTGCCACTCCAATTCAGTAATCAATCAAACACAACCTCTCTCTAATGCGAGACGCAGTTTTTTATACTTTTAATTTCAAATGTTATCGAGTGCCTGTGAAACATTATTAGTGTATGGCGGATTTTTATCCGTATTTAAACATACACCAATATTCATATGTTCACTCAATGTTCAGCTTTGGCTGATACTTGAACACTCGATGTACTTTGGCAAAATGGCCAATTCATTATGTTAATTAAAATTGACATAGTGTTTGAAAAATTACCAAACTGGATCGGCTGGGACTCGAACCCGGATCTCTTGGTTACCAGCCAAGCGCCTTACCAACTAGGCCACCGATCACTTGTTCGAGTGCCACTCCAATTCAGTAATCAATCAAACACAACCTCTCTCTAATGCGAGACGCAGTTTTTTATACTTTTAATTTCAAATGTTATCGAGTGCCTGTGAAACATTATTAGTGTATGGCGGATTTTTATCCGTATTTAAACATACACCAATATTCATCGAGTGTTCAAGTATCAGCCAAAGCTGAACATTGAGTGAACATATGAATATTGGTGTATGTTTAAATACGGATAAAAATCCGCCATACACTAATAATGTTTCACAGGCACTCGATAACATTTGAAATTAAAAGTATAAAAAACTGCGTCTCGCATTAGAGAGAGGTTGTGTTTGATTGATTACTGAATTGGAGTGGCACTCGAACAAGTGATCGGTGGCCTAGTTGGTAAGGCGCTTGGCTGGTAACCAAGAGATCCGGGTTCGAGTCCCAGCCGATCCAGTTTGGTAATTTTTCAAACACTATGTCAATTTTAATTAACATAATGAATTGGCCATTTTGCCAAAGTACATCGAGTGTTCAAGTATCAGCCAAAGCTGAACATTGAGTGAACATATGAATATTGGTGTATGTTTAAATACGGATAAAAATCCGCCATACACTAATAATGTTTCACAGGCACTCGATAACATTTGAAATTAAAAGTATAAAAAACTGCGTCTCGCATTAGAGAGAGGTTGTGTTATACGAGAGGTTGTGTATACACGACTTTTTTAAAGGAATTTAACGAAACTTCACTAGATATGTATTTAATCCAGTACCAAAATATGAGTTCTTACCGAAAAAGAATTGACCACCCCAATTTTGAGAAAAAAAATTCAAAGTTTTGTAATTTTAACACGGGCTCTTATGGGAAAACTCTATTTTTTTTTTTAATAAAATGAAAACGTGTCAAAGGAATTTGATAAAAATTTATTATGTTATTTAATACAAAATTACAAACCATATTTAATAAGAAATAAAAATTATTGACCACACCGTTTTTGAAATATAATTTAAAAACATCATTTTACAACGTTTTTACAACGCTTTTTCAACAATTCTTTTAAATTGCTACAACATAAGCTCGCGGAAAGTCAAAAAAACAAGTGGTATGCAAATATAATAACTGAAGAATATTAATACATTATTTAATTTTTGATAAAAGAAAACTTTTTTGCTGAGATATACTTTTGTAACTGACTATCTCAGAGCAACTACGTTAAAACTAGTGGTGCTGAATTTGATTCATTTTGTTTTTTGTCTTGTTTGGTCAGAGGAGTTTGCTGAGCCCATTTCTCCTCGAGACCTCATTGATAATTTGTTTTATTTTTTTTCTTGTTCATTTTATATTCCTATCGGTAACATAATTTTGATTAATGCTACTTATTTCTTTTGTTTAAAAAAAAAAAACCAATAACTTAATTGATAAAGTATCAATTTAAATATTGTTAATTTTTTTTTTTTTGTAGGGGATTGCTGAGCCCATTTCCGCTCATTCCCGTCGTGTCCTTGAACAATTCGAACGGGGCTACAATCCGTTTTATTGGATACTTACTTACCCAATCCCTCACCTTATTATCGGATCAAATACTTAAATTTGATTGATTCACATAACTGATTTTATAAATGACCCATTTGAGTTACTGATTGTTCTGCCTATCCGTTGTTTAATTCAATTTTATTTTTTTTTACCTGCGTTTATTTACTAGTAGGGACAATTAGTTTAATATACTGTCCTTTTCTGTTGCATGTAATGTGGAGCGCTAGCTGATCAGATTGGAAATTGGACTATGGGAATGATGACACATTTATTTTTTGTGAAAATGCTACTGCTAATGTTAAATTTGGAAAAGTTCCAAACTGTCCAGTAACGATTGTCGAATCAAAGTTGTGGTACGCCGAGCCGTTTCTCAAGTCAAAGGATATCGATGGAACGACCTGTCTATTATCTGTCGGACAATGGATTTGTGAAGGAATGGATTAACACAATATCGTCTACAATTATTGGTATTTGGGTCGTATTAACAAGTTTCACTGTACGTGAAGAAGATGTACTTCGTTTGCCGAGAATCAACGAATACAAAAAAAAAAATTACACCAGTCAAACATACTAATAGTAATTGTACGTACACTAAATCAACCCCGGAAACTACGTTCGAAAGGCCTGCAACACGACCATAAGCTATATTTGGTCAATTAAGGACAAAACAAAATCAATGTGACTCATAACTGCTCAATAAGTTTATACCAATTTCAAATAAGTTTTGGGCAAAACAGTTACGTCGACACGGTTATAGAATTGGATCATAATATTTTCAAACCAGCGTCAAAATTTATGGAACTGCAGGTGGTTGTTACATTTATGGAATTTAAAATTAACACCCTAAATCACTATATGCTGTACTTTGGTGTTAGCTTATACCCTTTGGCAGTATTTCTTCGATAGTTTGGCAACGGACTAAGTTCACATGAGAAATCAACGAGGACAATACTCGAGCGAAGGAACAAGTTCTCAACATCAACAATATAACTTTGGACGTAAACAACGATGTTCGTGAATGTGGAAGTGTAAGCGCGCAAACCGAGGCTCATCTGTACCGACATCTGACTCGAAAACCCAAGATTGGATAATTTATATTAGAGACTTTAAGTAAAAAAAAAGTGACATTTAAGGAAAAAGAAAGAAATACAAAATAATTTTGTTTCATTACCTATTATTATTTGCAATTACATATTCGTATTTTACTTGTACTATTATATTTTGTACTTGTTCAAAATAACTTTTATTGCTGAGATGAGATATAATTTTGAGATGGAATCTTTCCTTTTCTCGAAAATTAAAGTTAAAAAAAAATTTTTTATTGTGTCATCCAAAAATAGATAATAAAGTTAATAGACAAAAATTTAGATTTTATTTAAAAAAAAAAATCGAGTCAAATTTAGACTAAAGAAAAAGAGAAAGATATTTTTTTTTTAGTATCATTACAATTTCATAATTTAGTAAGTTTTAATTGGGTACGTATGATTATAGCTTCCAGACTTATTTTTTTTTTTTTTAAAAATCTTTCTCTCTCTTTGTACTTATAAATGAATACCGGAAGTGACATTTGCCAATAATGACAATTTATTGTTTCGGGAACTAGAGAAACAGACATTAAATTTTGTTTAAATATAAAGAGTGAATTCCTAAATTGGTGGCTATCAATGAAAACTTTAAAAAAAATAGTAAGGGCAAAAGATACGAAAGTTGTTTAGTCGAATGATTGTTTCTCTAGTCCCATCTCGAAATAAACTTAATCTGTGACTTTTATGTTTTTCTTTTGGCCTAACCACACGTTGAGTGTCCCATTTGTGGATACAGCACTCGCGTGTGGGAGTCGGATTTCTATAAGGGAGTTGTTCTTACCGACAACCCAAACACTGCGTCGCCAAACCTGGCTTCATATGGATCATTGGAGGTCGACACAGGACCTAGGTGGATGCACGAGTACCCAAAAACCAGAATGAGTAAAAAAGAAAGTTATTGAACGTTTCTTGGTCTAAGTTGCTTAGAGAAAGGGGGTTGCTCGTGCGCCATACCGGTTAATGAAGCCAACCTTATTTTCATAAATAGACTTTGGGCGGCGGAGAATAGACGTTTAAAGGAACCAACAGTCCATATAATTGAGCCAACCCTTGCGCCTGCTGCGGTAAGCGTAAGTGGAAATATAAATTTAGTTTTCTGTTTGGTTCAAATTAACTTGGCGGATCCTTAAAATTGATTATGACATGATAGGGAGGATAAAATAAATAAATTTTCAAATTCCATTTCAGTACATCCTAGGAGGCAAGGCCACAAACTTCCTCCGTCACAATTTCCATTCGAGTACTCTTGCAGGGGACTTAGAGGGGATAGCTTGGGACGTAATAGCCCAGTGATGCCCCCAAACACAAAGAAAAATATTCTTTAAATCAGTCAAGAGTACAGATATATTTTTTTTTTAGATACATTTTTTATTTATGCTATCAAGGCAGGATACTATCATTTTTGTTTTGTTTTGTGTAGAAACAAATATAAGTAATAATGTGTTACTAAAGTTTTGTACATCAGTGTATAGTGCATATATATCTACAAAGTGGATAAAATACTATATTTTTTATGTCGAATTTCTTTCAACGAGATGCGGAAGTAATTACGAGTAGATATGTACGCACGTAAAGAATAACTGTTTTATTGCGATCTTTAGAATAAGAGGTTTATTTTTAGGTACAGAGTAAGTACAGAAAGGAATAAAATAAAAAAATTTAAAAAAAAATTAGAAAACTGGCAAAAATTTGAAAGTCTTGATTGAATACAACACCCTGAGTAAGCATGAATTTAAAAAAAGAAATTACCTAGAAAAAAAATAAATTTTTTTTGTAATTGAAATAAAAGGGCTGATCCGAAATTCTTCGAACCATCCCTTTTATCTTAAGCGGTGGGGGATGTAATGAACACCCTGTATATAATATTACGCCACTAATTTCCTGTCAATTCAAAAACTCTTAAATAAATAAACAATCATAAATATGTAATTAAATTATTAATTAAATAAAATGTAATCAGTTCCTAGAACGCAACTTTGTTGCAGAAACATCTAGTTGAAAACTTTTCTAAAATGTTCCATTGCTAACTAAGGCTTTTTGGCTCTGAATAACGGTTATCTTCAGCTTTAGCGAAGAGAGACCCGAGGCAGAGATTCTAGTTCGACCTGCCTAAGTGAAAAGTCGCAAGTTCTTGTCCGTCCGGCAGTATTGTTGCACAACAATTAAATATTATCTACAGGGTGTGGTTAAGTTAAAAGTTTCAATTGTTGAGTAATGAACCGTAAAAATTACGTTAAAGAAAAGTGCCAGTTTCCAGTCATCGAACAATAACGTTCTGCAGTTACCGAATTTAATTAATGTAAGTAAAATTCCAATTATTCGTAGTTTAAGAATTGTTTTCTGTTTAAGTATAATTTTTGTACTTATAAAAATTTACCGTTGTTTTTTCGTAATTTGGGTAATTGTCCTGATTAAAATTAATAAACACTTAAAGGATTATTTTTGGGATGTTTTCAATTGTATAATGATTTTATTTCTTTAATTAAGAAGAACGGAATTGGTAATTCAATTTATGTTTAAATCACTTAACTCAATAAATATAGGTTTGTAAGTTTACTCTTTTTGTTTGTTTTCAAGCAGCCTCAATTTCCAAAAAGTTTCATTTCAGAGTAAAGTTAAATTCTTTACATTTTGTTTATTAAATATCTTTTATTAGTTAATATGTATATGATAAAAATCAGAAATAAATAAAGGTTTGAAAATATTAATTGCGATTTTTTTTTATTAAAAACGCAAAGTTACAAAAACAACGTATTTAATAAATCACAAAATTTATTTCTAATGATTTTAGTGTCATTAAAAGCATTTCTTGATGAAGATGATTGCATTGCCAATAAATTTTCGGTGTTTTGAGTGGAATCTATTTGGCTGTATTCGTTTCCTCTTTTTTTCATTAAATAATTATGTAAAAAGGAACAAGCCAGAATTACTTTTTCAGGGCACAAATTTATGGTAGTCGGAGTATGCGGAATCGTGCTGCTAATATTCCAAGCGCGTGCTCCACTTTAACTCTAGCAGAACTAAGTTTATTGTTAAACACTTCTTGTTCATTTGTTAAATTGGCATGTTTGAAAGGCTTCATTAAATCTGTTCTTAATGGAAATGCATCATCAGCGACAAAAATGTATGGCAATTTTTCCTCCCCAGGCAAAATTTCCTCTGACTCCGGAATTCTAAGTTGATTGTTTATAAGTTTTCTGTTAAATTTTGTTTTAGCGAATACACCACCATCGGACACTTTACCGTTGGTTCCGATGTCTACCATTAAGAATTCAGATCTTGAATTTACCACTGCCATTAGAACAATACTAAACGTTTTTTGTAATTAAAATAGAAAGATCCTGAATTTTTTGGTTTCATAATTTAAACATGTTTCCCATCAATGGCTCCTAAACAATGTGGAAAACCAATTTTGCATTGGAATTTCCTTGCTTCCTCCTTCCATTGTATATCAGTTTTAGGGAGCTGGAAAATTTAGAACATTTTATTTTAAATCTTTTTTTATCATTATCTCAATTAAAATCATTACCTTAATATAATCTTTTAGAACACGAGCGATAGCTTCTGAAGTTTAAATTACAATTTTTCCAATAGACTGAGCTGATACAACATTAGAACATTTCAAGTCTTCAAACGAACTTCCGGTAGCCAAAAAGCGTAAAGTAATGGCCAAACGTCTATCCGGTGGAATTGCATCTCGCATTATAGTATTTTGTTTTGTTATAAATGACTTTACTTTATCTAGAACATTACGTTGGACAAATCTTCCTTTCCTTTGAACCTTTCTTTCATCCAAACTTTTTTTTTCAATAACTTCTTCATCGTCTAAACCACAAACTTAAGAAATTATGAAGAATGGTAGCACAGCATCTATTACTAGTTGTTATTAAACTAAATAAAGAACAAGATTGCACAACGTATTTCCTGAACAGTTGAAGCATGTGAGGAGAAACAGCTAACATGATTAAGCAACGAAGTTGAGCAACATGTTGTCCCGTGTATGGCTAGCATAAAGATACACAGTTATAATTGTAATTTACCTTCATTTTCATCTTAATAAAAATAAAAAACTCAGGAAACGGACTTCTTCGCACGAAAAAATCCCAAAAAAATTGGATTTGTTTGCACGTTGCAATTATACGCACGGAAACGGACGAACGAAACGCTTTCAATGGACGAGGATTTATAGCTTCACAGCTGTTTGGATCGTACCTCCGTTTTCATGCGTATTCGTCCGAATTAAATTTCGCCCGCTTCCGCATCCAATGGTAACCAGCTCCATTCAATCAGATCAGTTTTTATATGTTTGCTTGTATACTACATACGTACTCATACAAAAAACATGCATTTTTTCATACATTTTTTATAGCATTAAATATCCAAATAAAAACTACATATACGTACTGTGACGACCAAGGTCTATTACGTTTTAATATAGGCAATTGATTTTACACATGTGTCGAGTCGCTGCCTGAAATGAGTCTCCCGACTGTGACACCAGTTTTTTATCCCGACTGTGATACCATCTAGGAACTCTCGTGAGAACTAGCGATGAGTTCACCCATATTGCACCAGAGACGCGCGAGTGATGGCGGCTCAGCTGGTATGCGTTTGCGGTTTCAAGCGCGCTTGGTCGGTGTGGTGCTCAATGAAGATGAGTGGCTACGACAATCGGGGATTGGGTGAGATACAAGTAGGTCGTTGAAATCTTGTATTCTACACAATTATGTCGCGCCGTTCTCGATTTATATACAAGTTTCTTACATTATATTTTTCTTTATAATTTTTTATAAACATTTTTATTTGTTTAATACTTAGCCGCGATGGATTTTACCTTTATATTTACATTGTAAAACGTTATGTGTGCTTTCATCGGTTTTTGTACTACGTGTAATTTATTTAATGAACATTACAATAGTTTTTTCTGCTAATATATATATATATATATATATATATATATATATATATATATATATATATATATATATATATATATATAACGTGCGGGTGGTTAAGTTTCCACGATAAATATCTTTATCTTTATCTTTATAATCAAACATCACATAAACACGGGTAAAGGCAATCTAAGCGGACCACATTGATTTTACTACCTGCCGTCGTGTCCTTTTCAACATTGAAGATTGTTTTATGATCATTGCAGGGTCCATCTATTGTTATGCGAACTACCCAACTAGTATGGTTATGGTGGCCCGCTCTGACTATTTGAGGAATATTTTGAAAAATAAATATTACAGTTGTATGCAAGTATAACTGTACAGTTACTACGTAACTACATAAGTAATATGTGGATAATAATTATTCAACACACAAAAATTATGTACCAACTACAATATAGTTAAGAAAAGTAAATTATGCAATTTTTTGGGTGTCTTCTGTATACTTTGATAAAGTTTACAGATTACTGAATTCGTTTACAAAAACCTATTCATTTACCAAAAGCGACCGAAAAAAGGCCTTGCCTTGTACTAATTCTATAACTTAAATCGATTTCGTCATTTTTATTACATTTTTATTTATATATTTATTTATTTATTTTACATTCAATTTTTTTACATTAAATTCTTGATGTGTGATTAAATTTTTGATATTTTTTATATTAAATTCCTGACATGTGAAATGCAAACACCAGGTTAAAAAATATAATATAATGGTATAAAAACACCAGGTCGATCAAAAATAGTGCTTTGTCATAAAGAAGATAGCTTTTACAAAAGTTTTATCAGTCTAAGGTGTTTACCTAAAACATTTATACAGCTGAACTCTTTTTTACGCGGTCCTTTTTTATGCGATTCTTTTTATGCGGTTTGTAAAAAATAACCATTAAAATGCATAATGTGAATCAAAATCACGAGACAGTAAGAAACTTAAATAATTACTATAATAACTTTCTTTGATAAAAATACTTTTTAACGGCTTTTAAGCATTTAATCAATATATTGCATAAGAACATAAGTTATTGCATCATTTAATTTTGTTAAAGATGTATTTTTCAAAATTTTCATAATATTATAAAATTGAAATAAAATGTTTCTACGTGTAAATTAATGCTTTATCTTGTTTATAGAAGCAACTTATAAGGAAATTTCTAAGTTCTGAGCGTTTTGAGTGGTTTTTTCGATGAAACTTTTTTTATGCGGTCTCGACCAACCGCACAAAAAAAGTTTTTTGTACAATCTGGATTGAACTATACTTTTTGTAGCTATTTATGATATTTTTGAATATATTTTTTTGTGTGATTTTTTTATGCGCCTCCTATCCACCGCACAAAAAAGAGTCCAGCTGTACTTTTGTATTTCGCATATCAAAAATTTCACGCGGAGGAAAACGTGGGCCGGCCACAATGGTTTTACTACCTGTCGTCAGGTTAAGATAAAGTTTCATATTATGACCCATTGTTATTACAATTTGGTAATTCCCCAATTAAAAATAGCTCTCTGTAGTTTTCTACGGGACAGTCACTTTGTCAGACAGCGTATGACAAACATCGAAGGACTGTGTGTTGGATTTACTTGTGGCTGTTGTTTGTGTCTATTTATATATTTCGTTATTTACTTAAAAGAAGTGGATATGGAATTCTGTAGTATGAATTCTTTTCTTCAATATATCCAGAAGTTTGAAATTCGAAAATGTTTAGAAGACTGGAAATTAGTGGCAAAATCAAAAAATTGTGGCAAATGCAATGGAAAAATGTACGTGAATAAGTCAAGAAATGTAATCTGCTCTACCGGTGTGGGAGTAGGAATTGTAGAGCCAAAAAAATATAAGAGACAATACCATTTTTGGAGTGGTTCGTATTCCACCTACAACTTTTTTGTGCGTCCTAGTTGGATGGATCCTCAAATATCCATTATCAGTTATTGTTAAAGAGACAGCACTGTCCAAGCCGACAGTACGGAAATTAATTTTTAACTTTAGAGAACTTCTGACAGTGTGGTTGATGGAAAGCAGTGAGAAAATTGGTGGCGTTGGAAGAATAGTTGAGGTGGACGAGAGTGCATTTGGAAGAAGGAAATATAATCGTGGACGCATCACAAAAACTCGTTGGGTCGTTGGCGGAATCGATAGGGAAAATAAAAAATGCTTCCTAAAAACTGTTGAGAAAAGGGATGCAGAAACACTCTTACGCGTCATAAGAGAAAATGTAGAGCCAGGGACAAGAATTATAACAGATATGTGGAGAGGCTACAATTCTCTTCCACAAAATGGGTATGAACATTCGACTGTTAACCATTCGTATAATTTTGTATGTCCAAATGATCCTACGACACATACACAAACGATTGAAAGCTATTGGGCGAAAATGAAACGGGACATGCGACGACGGATAGGCCGAATGGCCGTAAACACTTTTCAAGCATATCTTGTAGAATATGTGTGGAGAAACACATTCAATACAAATAAAGACTTAGGTATTTGAAGATTTCTTCAATGCTGTTAATTATTTTTATCCACAAATTAATTAAAATTTTTTTGTTATTTGTTATTTTGTTATAGATATTATAGAATTAATGCAAGACAGGGCCTTTTTTCAGCCGCTTATGGTAAATGAATAGGTTGTTGTAAACGAATTCAGTAACCTGTCAGATATCTTAAGCGGCTGGAGAAAAACGTCATCAAAGGATATAAGAGATCCTACAAACTGCATAATTTATTTTTCTCAATTATATTGGTACAAAAATTTTGTGTGCTGAAATGTAATTTAATAATATTTAAATTAACTTTTAATACTTGTTACTCACATTTACTTATGTAGTAACTTAGTAACTGTACAGTTATTTTTGCGTACAACTGTAATATTTTGATTATTTTTCATAATGTTTCTCAAACAACCACAGCGGGCCACCATAAACATACTTTTTAGGCAGCTCGTATAACAATAGACTAACCCTTCAACGATCGTAAAATAATCTTAAATGTTGAAATGACACGATAGCAGGTAGTAAAATCAATGTGGTCCGCTTAGGTTGCCTCTACCCCATAAACACAAAGATTAAACATTATCATATATACTTTTTTTATACCGTCGACGCCACTCACCACGTTACAATACCCAAATAAAAAGCTTTTGAAAAAAATGTATATTTTTTGTATGCGTACGTATACAGTATCCAACACAAAAAATGTTCAAAAAAGTACATATTTTTGTGCGTTGTTAGACAATTCAAAGTAAATAAAAGAAATTTATTTAAAATAAAATTTTAAGTGTTTGAATTAAGAAAGTTTCTTATTGCACTGAAAAAAAAAAAATAAAAGGAAAATTTTAAATAATAGAAATTTTCAGTTTGAAATTAAAATTTATTTTTTCCTTCGCTAGTTCAGTCTTACATGTAAATTTTTTTGTTTTGTTTAATTGTTTAATTGTACAATTTTTGGTACAATTTCAGGGTCGTGAGGGTTTATTTCAGATTGTTCCCAATATATAGTTTTATACAACAGAAATTAGGTAATTGAGTGATAAAATTATTTGATACAAGTAAATAATTAACAACAATTTCTTGTTTCAATAACAATTAACAATATAAATTATTAAAATTTGGAAAAATGTAAAAAAAAATGGCAACAATTTAGTTTAGAAATAAATTACATAATATTAAAAGTTAGTCAGTCAGTAAATATTTTAGCAAGATAAAATAAAGAACAAGAAAATTAGCATAACGCAAGAAAATATAGAGAAATTACGAAATACAATAATTTTAATAAACTACAAAAAGATAACGTAGGAAAGATATAGAAAATTTACGAGATACAAATATCTACTGACCAATACATGCATGCTATAAATTAAAATTATGATTAGGTTATGTAGATAGCCTTAAATTTCAATTAAATGAAAACTTCAGAACATTATAAAATTAAACAAAGGTCTGAGTGACAGAAAAGTTAATAAAAATTCAACTGTTTTACGTTAAATGAAAACTAACACACTACAAGGAATCAATAGAACATTGAAAGGCAGAAATGTTAACTGTTTTACACTTTATTAGGTTCACTAAGCAATGTTAATTTGTTAATTAAAGAAAGCACCAGGCACCACGTTGCAAAGAAAGTAATAAAATATGCCAAAGGATTACTTAGCTAAAGAATTCCACTTTAAAGATGGTATTATTTGGGCCTTAGGACGTTGAAACTATGGTGGTTGTCCAGGGTTGAAGCGAACTCATGGCAGGCAGATGTAATTCCAAATTTGAACCACAGCGAGTTGAATTCATCCAGAATTTGTCCATTGTAACCGCACTAAAATTTACATAGATATCGGGTCGCCATTTTGTTTCTAATAGTTAATATATGATCATTTGTAATGGGCGTAATATTATTTTTATGGACTAATTTTGTATTTTTATTGGTTATGACGTCATATCTGGCTAATAATAGTTAATTCGGTCCGCCATTTTATTGTTATTATTCGACATATTATTTGCTCTGTTCATTTCATATCTTTATTCAACCAATGGATATTTATATTTATGTGGTGTGACTTATTTTTGTAAGTGACTGTACTGTATTTGTGTGAATACATGCTTTGCTTGCTTTTTTATAGAGAAGTTTCTGTTTATTATTGTTGAAATTCTTAGAATCAAATATTTTATTTACTTGTTTTCGGTTATAGTATTTATCCTTATTCTTATCATATTGAATGAGAGAGATGACAATAATGGAACATTCTGGACGTCTTTTCATACCTTAAATGGTAATGTTTTTGTCCTTTTCTCTCTTTCTCTTTTTATCCTTTAGTAGTTTATATCGTTTGTTCTTTGTCATTCATATTGCTTAAAGAAATTTCGAGAAACACAAAAATATATTTAAGGAGTGCGCAGATTGAGATTAAAAAGAGAAGAAGCAGTCTTTAAGTAAGTTTTAAGTAAATTAGTTTTGCGTGAACCGTTTTCCGTATATCGTTCTAAATATTATATACCGTTTTTCGAATATCGTTTCATAATTAAAAATTAAGCTATATTAAAGAATATTTAACCAAAATTTCTAATAAAAGAATAAAATCGTAAATGTAAAACGTTATAAACTGTAATAAATAATTTGTTGTGCGTAATAAAGTTACAAATCTTATTTACGTATGTGTTTTATTTGATTGTTCCTGCTTATTTGGAAGTGTTAAATCAAGAAAAGTTTCTAAAGTAACGATAATAGCGACAATCTGGGAACCAAGGACCAAAACAGGACACTTTAAGGGACATTAACATCATCTTGTGTGACGAATTATCCTCTGCGCTGCATATAAACTTATTTAAAGAACGCCCATTTTTGTTCCAGTTCACTAAACTTACAAATTTTCTACCTAAGTTATATATGCAAAAACAAAAATAAAAAACGAACGTTACACAGTGTCATCCCTTTTGGGGGATTGTCATTCCTTTTGGAAATCGTTACGAGTGTTAACTATCGGGAGTGATTGAACGAAATTTTATACAGTGACAATTATCTGGCGCGTATTACCGGTTAAAATAAAGTAAAAAAGTTATACAAGTGTCGTACAGTTAAAGTTGTAAGTTAACGGTTACGGACAAGTGAAAAAACTTTACGAACTATTATTTCGTCAGTGTTAAAAGTATTGTCGATTGTCGTAAAAACGTTTTAACTAATAAGATTTGTGAATTATTAGCATTAACTTTCAACCGATAAGTTTTAAGTGAACTTTCGGGGGGGTGATATCGAATTGAGTATAGTGCTTTAATAAGGTTTAGTGAGTGAAAATTTTAATTTCGTCGTAGCATCAAACTTAATTTAAAATGGAAGTAACGCAATTTAATGAAGAAGACAAAATAGTCACCTCAACGCCATCTGTTACAGAGGGGATGAACGAAGAGACAACAGCGTGTGATATACATGATACAGAATCCATTTCTTCCGGCTATGAAGTAGCGTTCAATGAAGACATCAATACGGGTAACGTAGAGACATCAACGGTAAATAAGGATAATGTTACAAGTATGTTAAATCTATTACTTAAAAATATAGCGTCGCATAGCGAGAAAATTGATAATGAACTTTGTGTAATCAAAAATGGTTTTAGCATAGTTGAAAATAATTTAAAAGATGCACTTAAAAATGAAATTAAGGAATTAAAGTCTATCTTCGATGCTCGAATTGAAGAATTAAAAGTAAAATATGATAATGAAATTTTATCTGTTAATAATAAAATAGATCATTTTGCAACTGAGGTTAAGAATAACAACTCGAACATCGAATATGAATTGAATAAATATAGTGGTATTGTAGATTCGGTAAGTAAAAGGGTAAATGATTGTTCAGATAAAATAACGAATTTAGAAGTCAAAATTAACGAAATAAATTCAGAAATTTCTAACGTTAAGGACAATGTCAGTAGATTTGGTTCGCAAATTAATAATTCTTTAATTAATTCAAGTATAAATAGCACTCCTTCTAATAATATTTCGAATAATAGTTTAAATTTATCAAATATTTTACGACAAAATGCTATAGATATTAAAGATTTTGACAGAAACATCAACCATAACCACCCTATCGAATTTTTAGTCACTAGAAATGGTTTTTAGTGAGACTGACGGTTGTAGTTTTTCCGAATCTGATAAATTGCGTTTTGCTAAATCAAAATTGTCAGATAATATTAAAAACATTTTTTCACTGCACGAGTCATACATATTAAATTATAACGATTTTCGGCAATGGTTGATATCAACTTTCTGGAACCAGAAAATTCAAAGTAGAATTCTAGTAGATTTTTATTCGAACAAAGGACGCACAAGCGTTAAGTCCAAACTCACAAATCATTTACTATATTGGTTCAGACAAGTTAAGTATTTAGATTGTAAGTTAGATGAAAATTTGTTTATTCATACACTTTTAGAACATTTTGATTTCGAAACTAGGAGAGTACTTCGCCACTGTAGGAACCTCAAAGATCTCTACGAGGAATTGCGTGAAATTGATACATTTATCCCTAATAACGATGATAATATAACGAATTCTGGTACGCGTTTTAATACAAATATTCTAATTTAAATCAACAGACAGACGACAATGGTTGGGGTCGTAATCCCACAACCTCCTTTGGAAATGAAAATAGATTCAATCGAAATAATAGAGGTGCAAATCGACGTGTTGCATTTGGTAAAGGTACTAATATAGTGCATTCGGTTAATGAAAATAATTCGAATACTCCCAATACGAATAGCGATAACAATTTAGCAACTCATTCTCGATCAAACGCAATAGATACTTCATTTCCTAATTTCTCTTATGATTGGGAAAACTGAATAGTGACCTAATTACGGAATCACCGTTGAAGGTCAATGATCCACGTAATTTCAAAGTCAACTATTTTTCTTTAAATGATTATAATAGTAATAATTTAAATAATTTTAATTTTTCGGATACATTTGTTTGTAATATATTTAGCAGCGATAATTTTGATGATCTTACTAACGATAATGATTTTGAATTAAATGTGCGAGTTCCTAATAAAGAAAATCTTGCGTTACCATTACTCAATTTAGAATTTTTCGGTAATAGAGTTATTACATTGTTGGGTACCGGTAGTAATCTTTGTATTTTAAGAACGGATGTTTTCGATAAATTAAATAATTTGTATTTTGAACATCATGGGAAATTTTTACCAATGATTCCAACACCTAAATGTTTTATTACTACGGCTACGGGTAGAAAATCGAAACCTATTAGATTTCAAGTATATGTTGAATTGCAATATAATGATAAAGTTTTACCTTTACATTGTTTATTGGTTGACGATTTAGTTCTAGATTGTTTAATCGGTGTCGATTGGTTTAGAACCCACAATGCGAAACTTGATTTTTCCAGTAATGTTTTAACTTTCTTTCTTAATGAACAACAGATTTCAATAGATTTTTATCCTTTGAGACCTTCTGATTATTGTATTGGTAATGACGCCTTATCACATAATCTAGTATTGGATACAAGTTATGTGGAACCCTTAGATGAAGAACTCATATATCAAATTAACAATACCGCGTTTAATATTAATGATGATAAGAATTTAATTACGCCTATCCAAACTATCTACGAACACGTCCGTCAGTTAAGTCATTTAGATATATCTACACAGAGAAAGCTATTTAATTTGTTAAGTAAATTTCAAAATATTTTTTCAAAGAAACCGGGATGCGTAAGGGATTATTTTTGTAAATTCGAAGTTCGTGAGCATAAATCATTTGCGAGTAAAAGTTATCCTATTCCGTATTCGAGATTGCCTGCTGTAGAAAGAGAAATTTTAAAAATGATTGAATGGGGAGTGATTGAAAGATGCTATTCAGAGTACACAAACCCTATTCATGTTGTCATGAAAAAGGATAATAGTGTTCGAATCGTGCTCGACGGTAGAGAAATTAATAAAATCCTGGTTACGGATAAAGAGGGACCGATTTCAGTGGAATACGTTCTAGGAAAGTTCAAAAATAAACAAATATTTTCTTCAATCGATTTGGTAAAGGGTTACTGGCAACTCTCTTTACATCCGGATAGTAAAAAGTATACCGCGTTTCTCATAAATGGAAAATGCTACCAGTTTCGAAGGCTACCATTCGGTTTAAATTTATCAGTAGGTGCTTTTCAGAAATGTGTGGATTTCGTTTTGGGCCCTGAAGTTCAAAGTTTCTGTCATGTATTTGTTGATGACATTGTTATTGCGTCCTCCGATATTGACTCTCATTTACAACATTTAGAAATAGTATTATCAAAATTAGCTAATGCAGGAGTAACTATTAATTATGAAAAATGTTCGTTTTTCAAACCGGAAATTCATTTCCTAGGTCACGTGGTTTCTGCAAAGGGTATTTATATAGATGAATCTAAAGTTGAAGCTATTAGGAGACTCAAGCCTCCTAAAAGTGTTAAAGAATTGCAATCGGTTCTAGGTGTATTAAACTTTTATCGTAGATTTTTTCCAAATTATAATAATTATACTAGTAAGTTTTCACATTTACTTAAAAGGGGTGCCAAATGGACTTGGGGACCTAAAGAAAATAAAGCTTTTGTCGATCTAATAAGTTTATTCCAGCAATCGGTCATGTTAAAGTTTCCAGATTTCTCTAAAGAATTTTTACATTGAAGTAGATGCATCAAATCATTCAGTGGCTGGTTATCTCTATCAGTTGAATGAGGATGGGACTCATAATCCCATATCTTTTGTATCACGTTCTTTATTACCTTCAGAGTTAAATTACGGAATTTCGGAAAAGGAGCTTCTTAGTGTTATTTTCTCTTTCAAAAAGTTTCGTACGTATATTCTTGGTCATAAAATAATAGTTAGAACGGACCACAAGGCTTTGACTTTTTTTGGAAAACGCTAAAATACTTAATCATCGCTTATTGAGATGGTTTCTTGCTCTAAATGAGTACAACTTCACTATTGAATATATTGCAGGTAAAGATAACTTCATTGCTGATGCCTTTTCTAGAAATCCTAGTCCCGACGTTCCATCTGGTATTGATTTTTCGCAACCTTTTGTAGCTTTGTCCGATACTTGTAATTCCGAAACATTACTTGATCACCAGGATGAATCTTTTTGTAATAATATGAGATTGGACTTTTCCGAAAAATTCATTATTGATTTCGTTAAGAAAATTGTAAAATATCAAAATAGCGATCCATTTTGTGTTAGAATAAAAAACAATGTAGATAATATGCAGGATTCTTATAAGGTGTTTAATAATGTGCTTTTCTTCCGTGGTAAGTTCCCACCTTTTAATTGGCGTATAGTAGTACCAGATGTATTTAAGGATAAACTCATTTTGTATTTCCACCGCAGTTTCGGACATTTTAGTTTTCGTAAGGTTTGTTATTTAATGAATCAATATTTCTATATTAGAAATCTCTTTTCATATAGTAAGAAATTAATTGGTAAATGCATTATTTGTCAAAAGTCAAGTCTCCACTACTTATCAAGAGGGACCTTTGCAAAGTATAATTTCAGAAAGGAAACTCCAACATGTATATGTGGATTTATATGGCCCACTTCCTGCCGGAAAATTTGGTTTAAATATGCTTCTTATAGTAAAAGATAATTTTTCAAAATTTGTAAGATTATATCCCTTACGAGGTGCTACATCGCGTCAATTAGTGAATAAAATTTTACATGACTTCGTACCTAAAATCGGTAATATCGAAACAATTTTCTCTGATAATGGTAGCCATTTTACTTCGTCTGTTTGGCAAGAATCTCTTAAAAATGCAGGTATTAATGTTAAAACTATTAGTGTTTATAACCCGCGCGCGAATCCAGAAGAAAGGGTTAATCGCGAATTAAATAGGTTATTTAGAACGTATTGCCATAATAAACATTCAAGTTGGCCGGATTACATTTCATTTATCGAGCAATGTTTAAATTGTGTTCCACATGAAGCCACAGGATTCTCCCCGTATGAACTCATGTTTGGCCGTAAACCAACTAATCCCATTAATGATATTGTGAATTTTCCTAATAATAACGATTTATCATTACAAGAAAAATTTGATCTAGCTTTACAAAGAACACGCAAATTAGCACAAAGGCGCGTTTCTTATCATGATCGTCATAGTACTAAGACGTATAATATTGGTGATAAGGTTATGTTGAAAACGCATCCACGTTCATCCGCTAAAAATAAGGTAGTTAAAAAATTCAAACTTTTATTTGAAGGCCCGTACATTGTGTCCCCGATTAAGTCACCTAATGCGTATGTTTTAATTTATCCAGGATCACGTTTGGTAAAAGGTGTTTATAACGCCATACATTTAAAATTATTTAAAGAATGATATTGAAATGTCACAAATTTATCTTTATTAGTACTATGTCTGTTTGAATTGACTGTAATACTTATCAATTATACATATTTAATGACAAAAAAAGGACGATATTCTTTGAATATTTTAGAGAGACCTTTCGTTGTGACGTTATCGTTATTCGTATAATATATTAGGCGGCATACGAAGTCCCTCGGTCCTAATAAATATTTTTGAAAACAAGAAATTATTACCTGTAGAGTCTGAGCGGGATTCGGTGTCCTTCGGTCTCATACTCACAGTATTTGGATTTCGGAAGATTGAAAAATGGAAGTGTCTAATAACGATTTTGTTTCAATTTTTTATCCTGATTGTGACTAATTAAACCCCGAATTACGTCTAACTTTTCCTAATACATACTATAAATTCTCTTTTATCGTAAGATCGAGTTTGGATAATGACGCTTTTGCATCAAAATTTCGTTGCAATAATCTGTTTATTTGTATAATGTTTATTTAGTTACATCTTTTGATTAATTAATAAGTGTTAATTTTTGTTTATTTGATGTTTATTATAATTACAGTAAATCATTTATTGATTGAATAAATTCATAAGGTTTTAATTAATGTGATGAGTTAATAGTGAATTATAGTAAGAATATGTGATTGTACTTTATATTGTAATCTATGGAAACGCAAGCAAGGATATTGTGTAGATTTCTCATATCTCTAATGTTTCGCCGATACTCGAAATCTAGGGGGGTTGTGTAACCGCACTAAAACTTACATAGATATCGGGTCGCCATTTTGTCTCTAATAGTTAATATATGATCATTTGTAATGGGCGTAATATTATTTTTATGGACTAATTTTGTATTTTTATTGGTTATGACGTCATATCTGGCTAATAATAGTTAATTCCGTCCGCCATTTTATTGTTATTATTCGACATATTATTTGCTCTGTTCATTTCATATCTTTATTCAACCAATGGATATTTATATTTATGTGGTGTGACTTATTTTTGTAAGTGACTGTACTGTATTTGTGTGAATACATGCTTTGCTTGCTTTTTTATAGAGAAGTTTCTGTTTATTATTGTTGAAATTCTTAGAATCAAATATTTTATTTACTTGTTTTCGGTTATAGTATTTATCCTTATTCTTATCATATTGAATGAGAGAGATGACAATAATGGAACATTCTGGACGTCTTTTCATACCTTAAATGGTAATGTTTTTATCCTTTTCTCTCTTTCTCTTTTTATCCTTTAGTAGTTTATATCGTTTGTTCTTTGTCATTCATATTGCTTAAAGAAATTTCGAGAAACACAAAAATATATTTAAGGAGTGCGCAGATTGAGATTAAAAAGAGAAGAAGCAGTCTTTAAGTAAGTTTTAAGTAAATTAGTTTTGCGTGAACCGTTTTCCGTATATCGTTCTAAATATTATATACCGTTTTTCGAATATCGTTTCATAATTAAAAATTAAGCTATATTAAAGAATATTTAACCAAAATTTCTAATAAAAGAATAAAATCGTAAATGTAAAACGTTATAAACTGTAATAAATAATTTGTTGTGCGTAATAAAGTTACAAATCTTATTTACGTATGTGTTTTATTTGATTGTTCCTGCTTATTTGGAAGTGTTAAATCAAGAAAAGTTTCTAAAGTAACGATAATAGCGACAATCTGGGAACCAAGGACCAAAACAGGACACTTTAAGGGACATTAACATCATCTTGTGTGACGAATTATCCTCTGCGCTGCATATAAACTTATTTAAGGAACGCCCATTTTTGTTCCAGTTCACTAAACTTACAAATTTTCTACCTAAGTTATATATGCAAAAACAAAAATAAAAAACGAACGTTACACCATTTAAAAGTAACATATGAATTCCGGTTAACAAATTTCCACAATTGTACAATGTCACTCAACGTATTCCATATCAGAAAGTTTATACTAAATTTTCACATATTTTGTTACAAAATTCCTGTTATACAGAAGAATATTTAAGAAATTGAATAAATAAAAATGAAAATTTAATTAAATTAACCATTGTCAAAGTTGAAATTAAAAAAGAAAGTTTGAATTCAACATATAACCTTTAAATTACATGTGACCAAAATTTTACATGTTAAAATTAATTACATTATTACAATAATATAAAAATATATTAAAAAAATAATTTAAGCGTACCTGTGTTATACAGAAGTCCGGTCGTGATTACAAAAAAAAAAAATCAAATTGAAAATGAGACTAGCACAATCGAACAGCTGATTTATATAACTTAGTTTACCTCCAAAATTATCTATCACGCGTAATGATGCCAACTCAACAAATGCAATGAACCTAACACAGCCAAAGTACAGTTCGCGTCAGCAGCGAAGGTACACTGGGCGGCAACAAAACATATACAATAAAATTAACTTTGAAAATTATCAATTTTTTTTTATAAATTTTGAAAACGTTGTACAAAATCTAACAGCGTGTACGTATATAGTATTTATTAATGAAAATTTATTCGAATATAAAAATTACAAAAAGGAAGAGACAAAAAACAAAATATGTTTAGTTTTCTTCATTTGTTAATGCGGTTATACCACTTTCAGTTAATTTCATGTACATTTATGCATATAATTTACTGGTATAGTTTAGGAATTCAGTTGGAAATGTCAATTTATTTTGAAATAAAAAATTTATATCTCAAAAATAATTATAAATATTAGGTGTACAACTAAGTTCTACCCGTTTTTTGCAAAAAAAGTATGTAATCTTTTAGAACCAGCTTGTTGAGTGACGTTTTTTTCTACAAGTTATTGTTGTGTATGCGCAGAATCTTGGTCCAGTAATTCTTGCAATTTCTCGTCACTGATTGTTGGAGGCTCCAGAGCGTGGTTTATCATTTAAATTGAAATCTCCATTTTTAAATTTCCGAAACCATCTTCGATACGTACTGTTATCAATAGCACTGTCACCATAAGTTGCACAGATTATTCTTTGAGTTTAGTAGCACTTTCTCCTTGATGAAATTCGTATAGAAGACTACTATTTACTTCCATTTTCAACTCAATAAAAAAAATATATATATTGAAGATTAATATATTAAAAGCGTGATGAATTTACAGAGTAAAAACAGCCATGTGTGTATATATGCTTATTAATAATTAACCTAAAACCGGTTGTGAGATAACGCTATCTTTTGAAAACGGGTAGAACTTAGTTATACACCTAATAAATACAAAAAAGTTAAATTAATTTTCATATTAAATTAAATAAAACGAAAGAAAGAAAGTGATACTTATTCAATATATTTTCTCTTATATATTTATGAGGGAAATTAGGGAGAAAAATTTTCGACATTGTGCAGAATAAGGACAACTACTACAAGGTGTCTGGGCTACTACTACAGGATGAGTACTACAAGGCGACTGTGTGGTTAACATTTATGATAGACTAACTTTCGTTACAGGAAATTCCTGATAAATTTTTTCATTAAAATTTTAATATTCGATATTTTGTGTTATTTCTGATACCAACACTGGTTGATTGTTAAGAAAGTTGTGCTGTTGAATTTGTTGCATCTCTAATCTGACACTACTGAAAATAATTTTGCCTTTGCGATGCTTTGATAAAAGGGAGTAAACTGTTTTACAGTAGCAGCAAGTCCCTCAAAAAATAAATCTATACGATCACTTTCTATTTTAGGAGACACATTTTCTTTATTGCTTTCTAGAATAATTATGTTTCATCAAAACTGATGCAACAGTCTCCGATGGTATTCTTTTTTTTTTTACATTATACTTTTGCATTGATAATAATATGGTTTTGCTACTTTGTGAGTCACTTTGGTTCTCTTCTGCAGCATCTTGTAACAAAGATGCTGTCTCATCTTCTTCTATCATTATCTCATACTCTTGAATACTCAAATTTACTTTTAGCGAATTTCCAGAATGGAATTCAGCTATTACAGCCACTGTCATAACGCGACCTGAGCCTGGGACCATGGCAGAAATTTGTATTGAGAGGTCTCCAGAAACCGAAAATAATATTCGCTAAAATTTATATATATATATATATATATATATATATATATATATATATATATATATATATATATATATATATATATATATATATATATATATATATATACATATATATATATATATATATATATATATATATATATATATATATATATATATATATATATAGATAGATAGATAGATAGATATATGTATGTCCGCATGATAAATCTCGAACGAAACATCCTACTTTTACGAAATTTGGTGAAAATATTGGAAATCCCAAACCGTTGGACGAGTTCGTTAACCAAAATTTCCCTTTATTCAAACATTTTTGCAACATTTTTTTAAACCATTGAATCGAGGAGGAAAAATCACACAAAAAAGGTCTTTAAACTATTATTCTATGTCAACCAGTTTCCGAGAAAAACTAATTTTTTTAAACGGAAATTCGCTATGTTATGCAGAATGCTGCGACAGGGGTATTTTATCCATTTCGGGAGACGGTACAACTCCAATTGTTGGCCTTTCCTTGAAATAAGGATTTAAAAAAACTCATGAAATCTTTATATTTTCGCATTTCGAATTTCGCAAACAGCGGCTCATAATTTTATAACTATAAACATACATTTTCAATAATATTATTAGTTCTAATAGATGTTAGTTACAAATTTATATCTGTTACAGTGGGATCTTATGGCCAAAAAAAAGAGATGGAGGAAATTTTTCGCAATCAAATCTTGGAAAATGCTTAGATAGTGGAAAACTGGATATTCCTTGTGAAAGAAATTTACCTGGAACTGACAAAACAGCACCATTTGTAATTATAGGAGATGAGGCTTTTCCACTTAAAAAATATTTAATGAGACTCTATCCTGCCGCTGGCATTGATAACGATAAACAGACATTTAATTTCAGGTTATCTTGAGCCAGATGTGTATCAGAAAATGCATTTGCACGCTTAGCCCAAAAATTTCGAATATATTTTAGAACTTTAATACCGGAAGATATTGATAAAATAATACTAGCGACTTGTATATTACATAGCTAGCAGTATCCGCGACGTCGTTCGCGCATGATATCAATGAGAAGCATATAAGTATAATAATTATAAACCATTTGCATAGAACAATAGTTTTGCGTGATGCATGCACATTCTCAAATTTTTTTTTTGTATTTTCTCGAGGGAAGAAAACATTTTCCCGTAATAAAGTGTTGACGCAGGTAATAAGTTATTGCCATACCAAATTTCATAAAAATCCGTTCAATAGTTTTTGCGTAGGTAATGTGTGCACATTAGGGTGGTCCTTAAAAAAATAATATTTAAAAATTACTAGGAACACCCGTTCAATTTGTTCCACAATATGAAAAAAGACTTCCGTAAAAATTTTAGATTTTTAAAAAATGTTTTAGGGGTCGCTACCAAGCTTTAAATTTTCAAAATAGTCGAAGAATTTTTAAAATTTCTATAATAATTTATCAAGGTGGTGAGTACCAAAGTGACATTGATTATGAATTAAATAATAAATTAGGATACTACGTTAACTTTTAATTACATATTACTCACTCATAGCTTATTAAATAGATGTTCCGTTCCCAAACATGCTCTTTGCCGTGCCATCCAGGCTCTGGGTACATCTATTTAATGACCTATGAGTGAGTGATATGTAATTAAAAGTTAATGTAGTGTCCTAATTTACTATTTAATTCATAATCAATGTTACTTTGGTGCTCATAAACTTGATGAAATTTTATAGAAATTTTGAAAAATCTTCGATTATTTTGAAAATTCAAAATTTGGTAGGAACAAAATGAACGGGTGCCCCTATTAATTTTTTAGTGCACATGCTTAAAATGGTTTTTCTATTTTCCCGTGGGAATGAGACATTTTACCGGAATAAAAAGTATCTTAGATGTTGACCCAGGTAATAGGTTATCAGCGCACCAAATTTCATTAAAATCCGTCCACTAGTTTTTGCGTGATGCGTTAACAGACAGACAGACAAAAATTTTAAAAATCGCTGTTTTAATATCTACATCGATAACTATTTATAGCACCAGCACAATTTTCAAAAAATATTCCATATACAGAAATGGTCTCATTACAGTTTTATTGTGTGTATGGATTACATAAAATATGGTATAAATAGGCTATTGACTATGTACAAAAAAACAGGGGGAAAAGGAACTAATTTGTAACAGGTGTTTTATTGTTTCATATGTTCAGTTGTACCCCAAAGATGATAATTTCACAAAGTGCTATTAAATTTAGGCGTGCGTTTTTACGAACGGCGTAAACTTATCGACGCTTACGTTTTTTAACTATAACTCAAAAACTATGCATTTTTCGTAAATACACATAATATGAGTTTTTGTAGAGAATTAGATTTCCTATCGATATGGAACTTTATGAACTCGAAAAGCTTTTTTCTCAACAAAATAAGTCAAAACAATTATTTAAAAAAAAGCTCAAATTTTTCAATTTTTCTTTTTTTTTAAATTTTTGAGTAGTACTTTTTTCTGAGTGAATTTAGGTATAGGGATTGGTTCACAAAAAAGAAAGCTGATGTAATTCCCGTCAGAATGGTGACCGATCAAAATATTTTCGATAAAAACCGGCTGAGACACAGTCGTTCAAATTTACATACTTTTTTACAATTTTATTTCTTTTGACTTTTATACCATATTATTTGTAATTTTTACACAAAAAAATTATTTTTATTGAGTACAAAAATTATTTCCGCTTTACCAGAGGTAAAAGTGGTAACGATAAAATTTTAATATTCGTATGATCTTAGGTATAAAAAAAAACTTTAATATTGTACTAATTTATAGTTCTAATTTTTTTTAAAAGTTACATGTACCTATTATATCTCTCTCATAATGTTTTCAAATTCAATATCAATATCTTCATCAACATCGTTTTGGACATCTTCTTCTGTCATTTCTGGAACATCCGCATTTTCACAATTTAGGCCCATACATTCTTTGCCGAACATGGAGCAGCTAATTCCTATAATTTTCTACAGCCGCAATTTACGTAATAGAATTAAATCGTAGTTTCTCTTTATGGCATTAAGGCCAACAGTTTAGGTAGTTCTCGGTTACAACTTTTTCAAAAATTATCAAAAAGCACAAAATTTTCTCTAACCAATTTCCCACTAACTTCTGATGCCACTAAATATCACGGTTTAAGGACGTACCACCAAATTCAACAGCGGGAAGGAAATATTTTAAATCCATTTGAGTGGGGTTGAAAAAAATCTAAAAATGGATTAGTGCCAATTAAAACAACAAAACCTCCTGCACTGTAGAATTTACTGGAACAAATAGCTTGCGGGTGTATAAAAGGTTGTCACGGAAATTGCAGCTGTAGAAAATTAGGAATTAGCTGCAAAGAATTTATTTGCAAAAATGCGGATGTTCCAGAAAATTGTGAAAATGCGGATGTTCCAGAAATTACAGAAGGAGATGTCCAAAACGATGTTGATGAAGATATTGATATTGAATTTGAAAACATTATGGGAGAAATATAATAGGTACATTTAATTTTTTTTTAAAAATAGAACTGTAATTTAGTACAATATTAAAGTTTCTTTTTATACCTAAGATCATATGAATATCAAAATTTTTAGCAAATAATTTTATCGTTATCTCTGATAAAGCAGAAATAATTTTTGTACTCAATAAAAATAATTTTTGCGTGTAAAAATTACAAATAACATGGTATAAAAGTCAAAAGTAATAAAATTGTAAAAAAGTAGGTAACTTTGAACGACTGTATCTCAGCCGGTTGTTATCGAAAATAGTTTTATCGGTCACCATTCTGACGGGAATTACATCAGCTTTCTTTTTTGTGAACCAATCCCTATACCTAAATTCACTCAGAAAAAAGTACTACTCAAAAATTTAAAAAAAAAGAAAAATTGAAAAATTTTAGCTTTTCTTTAAATAGTTTTTTTGACTTATTTTGTTGAGAAAAAAGTTTTTTGAGTTCATAAAGTGCCATTTCGATAGGAAATTTAATTCTCTACAAAAAATCGTATCATGTGTATTTACGACAAATGCATAGTTTTTGAGTTATAGCTAAAAAACGTAAGCGTCGATAAGTTTACGCCGTTCGTAAAAACGCACGCCTAAATTTAATAGCACTTTGTGAATTTATCATCTTTGGGGTACAATTGAACATATGAAACAATAAAACACCTGTTACGAATTAGTTCCTTATTCAACTACATAGTCAATAGCCTATAAATACTCTAAATTTAGATTCCCCTTAAGGGGAACTTCAGCTTCGTCCTTTGCTCAAAGAGCAGTAAAACTCGTGAAATATTTAAAAAAAAAAAACTATTTCTTCTGAAGTGCGCTTCCTTGGCCACAATATAATAAATAAACAAAATTGTTTGAACATACACATTATATATACAGAACTTTCATGTCAACATTTTATGTACGAAATTACTGAAAATAAACGTAAATACGCATAATATTTTACCTGTTTTATTTATTTCCTATTTTCATTCAAATATTTTACTTGTGAAAATTGTCGCTATACAATTTGTTTCCCATATTGTACAATTCATTCATTGTATTTTCTCACTTGTTCTATAAGTGGTTCGTCCATTTTTAAAAGTAACAACCAAAATTCTGTAATCAAAATACAAATATAAACAATATAAACATTGTTATAAAGTAATACAAACAAACAAATCTTCAGGTACTAATAGTTAATCTCATTCACATTGCACATTCAAACATATCTTGATTTAGTTCAGTTACATCAAAACATTCTTTTCAAGAATGTTTGACTGGACAGAACGTGGAAGTTACTGAACGGTGACTGATAACGTGAGTAGAATTGTTATGAGGTTTAGAACACAGTCATTCACCCCAGATAGGTGAAACACCCGTCTGGAGGTCATGACCCTGTGTTCTAAACCTCACATGCTATTTAAAGAGGGAACACTAACCTAATACCTTGACGAAGGTTAGTGACGTAATGATTTCCATTATTGACGTAATTCAGGTAAAAATATTTTTGCTTAATCTAAGTTCTTAATATTATTTTGTAAACACCTGTCTGAAGCCCATGACCTTGTTTTCGAGATATCATATACTATTTTATGAAAGATTACTAACCTAATACCTTGAGGAAGGTCAGTAACGCGATAATTTCAATTGGATTATTGAGGTAGTCTATGTAAAAATATTTTTCTTTAATCTAAGTTCTTAAAATTATTTTGCAAACAACTGTCTCACTATTAATGAATGTGTACAAAATATCATATATAGAAAAATCATTATTGTGTCTTCTGTTAAGCGACCTTTTAACCCCTGTTTATTTATCTTTATTCAAAAAAAAAATGTGTATTTTAATTTCAACGAAAAATTGAACTCATTGACTAAAATTAGAAATTTCATATGAACAATTCATTCTTAAAATTTTTATTTAATCACTAATTTTTCTATGTAATAAACTTTTTGCGTTAAATCATGCTAACATAATTGTCAAAAAAATACAAAATTTTAAGACAAAAAATTCTCACATACCTCAAGAAGAGTTAACACACAAATTTTTTAAAACACGAAAGGAAAAATAAAAAAACTTTTTTACATTTTTTAAAATTTTTATTGTTGTCGGATTTTTATTAAAACTTTTATACAATGCTTACTATTTGAAATCACAAACACAACTGTTTTATTTTAATACATATAAATTTATCAATTTGACTTTTTGACATTTACATAATTATCTTATTTTTCTAGAATTTTGTACATTATTTGGTTTTTTCCAATTTTAAGGAAAAAAATAGGTTTAATTGGATGATTTTGGGGTCAGCATTTTTTCTAATCTTGTTTTCAAAAATTTTTATTATTTAAAAATTAAGAAAAAAATATAAATTTAATTAGTTCATTAGTCTGTTTCAACACTCGCATTCATATTTCTTATCTTATTTTAATATTAAAAATACACTCTACTTAAAAATTATTAGTCTTACAAAGTGTTTAAAAAATTTTTTCAGTTAAAATATTGTTTGTAACATATCATATTTTTTAAGGCGCACTTCTTCGACATTTCATTATGATATAGACATGCATAGCACGGAGAATATTCTATTAAATGAAGTATTGTTTCAGGTCGAATGTTTTCGATATTAATTGAATTAATGTTAAAATGTAATTTTAGTAATTTACGTTTTTGTTCACCCATCACAAAAATTTCACTACAATATTGTAAATAATTTTTTATTTCCTCTTTTCCCTTATAATAATCTGTTGATCCGTCAAGCCACGTCAGGTTATGTACAAATTTAGTAAGATGGCTATTTACTCGTTGATATTTTTTGGGTAAATTTTCCTATTCATATGGCGATTTTAAGATCCAGTGTCCAATTTTATTATTCTGAATGATTGCAACTTCTTTGGGAATAAAATCACCAACAACACCCCGCATCCCATATATTTCAACAATAGTGAACATTTTTTGGAAACGCTTGAACAAACAAAAATCAATTGTTCACCAAAAAACTTATTTTTAAACTAAATTGTGCTGATGTATTAATGAAAGTATGTATACATTTTCCCTTACAATTTTTTTGTAGCCTTTTTTAAAACTACTTCAGTTGTTCGTCAATATTTTTTTGTAGCTTTCAATATTTTTTTTTTTTTGTTACAGAAAGTATTTCAAATAACAATTCTTGACTTTCGTTTTCAATAATCTTCTGAAAATCTCTTGCAAATTTAACAAAGTTTTCATCAATAAAATATCGTTTTTTATCTGAAATTTCTTGTTTAAAATTTAACATGAATTCCAAAATATGGTTCAATATTTTTAGACTTTCTCGTGCCAATATTAAATCTGTTTCACTGCCTAATTCATTGTTGGAATTTTGTTGATTAGTTTATAATTAGACCTTAAATACCCCTTGATTTTCAACTTGGCACCTAATTCCAACGCACTTCTATTCAGGAAAAAACAGAACTGGAAAAAGTTGGAAAAATAACCATACTTCAAATGATGACAAAATTTATATTTCATCATACATCCAATAATATAACAATATCGAATATTTCGTCGTAGTTGTACGACATCATCAGCGAAAAGATTTCTTTAAAATCTGTATAAAAATAAAATAAAATACAGGTTTTATGAACAATCGTTAACAAAAAACCTTTTTAATCCAAAAACAAATGATTAATTATTACTGTAAAATTCAATACCAAAATTTTAAATTTTAATTATATCACAATGAAGAAAATTTTATTTAAAAATATGTATAATAATATTTGGTGGAAATTGTTATTGAAAAAACAATTGTTACAAGTTAAAATCTACATTCCAAAAATACATTGAAAATTATTCAATATAATTAAACAATGTAATCAAAATTGAAAATGTTTTAATACGAAATTATGAAAGGAAAATCAATCTCATCCTAGAAAATATTGAACTTGTGAGGTATAATAATTCTCAAATTTGCATTTTAAGTTGAGGTGAATACAACCATTTTTTTAAAGTTTAAAATTTTCAATAATGAAAATTACAAATAATTATTTTTGAACCTCAAAAATTTTAATCTATATATAAATCATTAAAAATTTTTATATATTGCCCTACACGGCATATACAAAGAAAATTCCAATTGATTGATGAAATTTTTTCTCCTTTCAATTCAAGATAATGTAACTTCAATTCAGAAAAAAAGGCGGTGATATTTAAATTTAACAAAAATATTTTTGAAAACTTTTTTAAAAAAAATTTTTTTTTTATATAAATATTCTAAAAATAAAACAAACCAAGACATAAGTGTACTTACATAAATTATACTAAATTAATACAGGAAAAATTTTTTCCATTAGTCGAAAACCATTATTTCATAAATTAAAATAAAGTTGTGTAGAATTAAATGTTAAGTTATTTGAAGAAAAAAATATTTTGTAAAAATTACTATTAAAAAAGTAAAATTTTTTGAATTTTTAGTTAAACACTTCATCTGAACCATTATTGTTAATTTAATTTATTTAAACGTTTCATCTAAACAATGCGGCTCTCAGTTACTAATTGAAAAAAGAATTTAAAAAAAACTTTAAACTACCATTTTTTTTACAAAATTGGTTAACACCAAATGGAAAATACTAGAAGTTTCTATTATGAAATTGGTAGCAAAAATATACTCCTCTTATGTAATTATTATTATTTATTCTTCAGGACATCAAAAACATTAATATATGTTTTGTCAATAACCTCACTATCTGTTTGCCTATTACAGCTGAATGTTTTGTTTAAGTTGATATAAAAATTTTCCCCAATGATTCGTCTTTTGAAATTCTTTTCCTTGTCTAAAATAGGTATGTTTGAAAAATCAAACATATGGTCATAATCCAACACATGTCCCGTTAATCCCGTACTATTTTTTTCCCTTTTAATATCATAATTATGTTGATAGATTCTGGCCAACAATTTTTGACTAGTTTGACCTCTGTATTTAGAAAGGCAAATTTTGCAACCAATCTCATATACTACATTATTTAGATCTTTCTTTTCCATACTACTACGTTTCTTGCTATACACATTTTCAATTTTATCTTTAAAGGAAAAAAACTACTTTATTATCAGAATCCTTTTCAATTACAGTTTTAATTTTTTTAGTTAACTCGTTATAAGGCAAGGTTACAATCTTTCCAGGATCCAAATTCTTATTATAATTATGTTTATATAAAACGTTATAGGCATTATGTACAATTTTCTTTTTTATTGAGTTAATTAAATAAGTAGGATAGTTGTTCATCTTAAGTATTTTTGTTGCTTCCTTAATAGCATCCCTACGGTTATTTACACTACTCAGGTTAACCGCTCTATATAAAATGTTATGTACAAGGTTAATTTTAATATACTTAGGATGGTCGGTTAACCTGAGTAGTGTAAAAAACCGTAGGGATGCTATTAAGGAAGCAACTTTATTTTATTTTATGAAATAATGGTTTTCGACTAATGGAAAAAGTTTTTCCTGTATTAATTTAGTATAATTTATGTAAGTACACTTATGTCTTGGTTTGTTTTATTTTTAGAATATTTATTAAAAGAAAAAAAAAATTTTTTAAAAAAAGTTTTAAAAAATATTTTTGTTAAATTTAAATATCACCGCCATTTTTTCTGAATTGAAGTTACATCATCTTGAATTGAAAGGAGAAAAAATTTCATCAATCAATTGGAATTATCTTTGTATATGCCGTGTAGGGCAATATATAAAAATTTTTAACGATTTATATATAGATTAAAATTTTTGAGGTTCAAAAATAATTATTTGTAATTTTCATTATTGAAAATTTTAACTTCCGTTAAAAAAATGGTTGTATTCACCTCAACTTAAAATGCAAATTTGAGAATTATTATACCTCACAAGTTCAATATTTTCTAAGATGAGATTGATTTTCCTTTCATAATTTCGTATTAAAACATTTTCAATTTTGATTACATTGTTTAATTATATTGAATAATTTTCAATGTATTTTTGGAATTTAGATTTTAACTTGTAACAATTGTTTTTTCAATAACAATTTCCACCAAATTTTATTATACATATTTTTAAATAAAATTTTCTTCATTGTGATATAATTAAAATTTAAAATTTTGCTATTGGATTGTATAGTAATAATTAATCATTTGTTTTTGGATTAAAAAGAAGGTTTTTTGTTAACGATTGTACATAAAACCTGTCTTTTATTTTATTTTTATACAGATTTTAAAGAAATCTTTTCGCTGATGATGTCGTACAACTACGACGAAATATTCGATATTGTTATATTGTTGGATTTATGATGAAATATAAATTTTGTTATCATTTGAAGTATGGTTCTTTTTTTCCAACTTTTTCCAGTTCTATTTTTTCCTGAATAGAAGTGCGTTGGAATTAGGAGCCAAGTTAAAAATCAAGGGGTATTTAAGGTCTAATTATAAACTAATCGTACATTTATGTTCCCCTAAATATTTTATATAATTTTGTTGATTGTTTAAGTGGTCTGGTAACATGATGTGCATTAACTGAAGTCTCGAATGCAGAATGTTATTTTTCTTCTTTGTTGCCGATCTTAAATAAAAATAAATCTTGCCTCAGTTTATCAATTTTTTTATTTAATTCTTGCTGACAATTATAAAATTTTCGTGAATCATTTGAAAATACTTCGTACGTGATTCAGTTGTCATATCAGTTAGTATTAGCCACATATGGTGCTTAAAACTGTTAAAGTCAATTTGAAGTTCTTTCAGTAATCTATTAAATTCGTTTCTCCAATTTGAGATATTTTCTTCAGACTTTCTTCAAATTTTCTAATTTTTCATCAAGATATTTCGTTACATATTCTTTTTGTATATTCCAAGGAAGTGAGGAGACAGCTAACTTTTCTCGATGATTTGCACTAACACATAAGGTCTCTAATCTTATTACTTCCTTATTGATGCTTGAAATATTTTCCTCAATATTAGTTTGTATATCATTTTTTACTTTAATAATTTCGTTTCTAGTATAATCAATAATTCTTCTTTCATAGTCCTCAATTCGAGATGTGCTTTCGACTTGAAGTATTGATATTTTATCTTCAAAAAGCTTTAATTTATTCTCAAATATATCATTTATTTCGAAATATTTTCTTTTTTCGTATTCTGTTAAACTGGTGTTTACATGTGAATTAATCAGTCTTTCAAAATAATTTCTTATTTCCCTAATTTTTTCATCAATTAACTTTTTGACACTATTTTCATCCATATTTTTTTACAATTATTTTTAAAAGAGTTTTCACTGATTTCATCTACCTAAATGATGATTATATGAATTTTCCACATAGTAATATAGCTAGAAAAAGGAGTAGTGGGGAATGCTAATCACAGTTTTATACAATGTAAAACATTTTAAGCGTGTAGTACAAGCCTTTACTGTATTTCAAAAAATTATGAAATAATTTCGAGAGACAAAAATATGTTTTTTTGTAATAACGATGATGACCTTTCTGAACTTCTAAAAATTTTTATCATAAGAATAGAACACTATTTAATAGGGTGGGTTGGGGTAAAATGGGTATAAAAATAAGCTCATTTTAACTTTCAAGCCAAACAGAAAAGAAAATTTAATATTTAAAGATCATTTTATGGTTTCAGTTTGTCATTATGATATCTTAGAATAGTTTAATATGTAGTATCAGTTAAAAAACTACTTAGTGTTAAAATTATAATAATTTTTTGTACTATACCTATTTTACCCCGTGGTTGGGGGAAAATGGGTATAAAACATGTTTTCTATGTAAAACATATTAATTACAAGTGATACACCTGTTTTATCGCCGTATATAGGTTAAGTATAGGTATAGTAAAAAATAAATATTCATTAGTACTTGAAAAAATTTATTGTTACACTAGATATATATAAGAAAAAAATTAAGGAAATGAAAACTTCTTATTTAGGCCTATTAGCCTGAGTATATTACAAATACATTGAGTTTCCTTCAGCAACTTCTTCTTTTGCGTCCTTAATAGCATTTTCATCGTATTTAACAGGTTTCTTTATCAAATACGTGAGTGGCATGTCTTGAAACAACAAAATAAGGTTATTTTTCAGTTTTTAAAGCGTTATACCCATTTTACCCCATATCAATAAAGTATTAATAACATAAAAACTATTTAAAAAAAAAGAAATTTAACTAATTAAAAGTAAAAATAGGTATCTTGAATGTATACATACCTAATTTTTAAGCTCCTAGTTCATCAGGTTAACTGCCAACACTATTTTCTGTTAGGTGTAATTGACAACAATGAAACCGTTCAACATATGTTTATTTTCTTTTTAAGCCAATTATAGTGCTGCTAACTCACTTTGAGTGCATAATATAATATTAGAATATATTCTTCATATATATGTAATTTTTCCTGATAAATCTTATCAGTAATTTAATATTTATAAAGTAAAATAGAAATTATACCCGTTTTACCCCAATATACCCATTTTACCCCAACCCACCCTAATTATTTTTTCGAATTTTTTTTTCATTATTTCGATTTCGATTTTGTTTTTAGTTTGTTCTTAATAATCAATATAATAACAATACCAAGTAAGTAACACCACTATAATTTAATAATTTATATTAATTTTTAATTTAATAATTTTTGTTGTAGATCTATCGAATGACTATATTATTAGAAGGGTGCGGAGGGAATTACCCTCGCATCTAAGAGTGAGTTATTAAAAAATCAATTATTCAGCTTGTATTACAAAAGTCTTTTTATTTTTTAGAATACACCTGTTATTGTGTTATTTTCGGAGGAGTCGGCTCCTCCATTTGATCCGCTTCCTACAATGAAAAAAATAACGTTGGGAAGCAGAATTATCCTCTATTATATAGAGGATAATATTTTAAACATCTGAGTGTATGGAGGTACGCAAAAATATATAAATAATAAATGTTTTTAAATAATTATCTATTATTCTATTTCAGGTTAAAATACACCTAGATTTTAATTATTATGATTTTAATATATAGTTATAATATTGTAATTTTGCTTTAAAAAAATAAAATATTTGTAATAACAACGTTTTCTATTTTTTCCTTTTTTAATTATTTTTCAGAAAAACATTCCGAAAAAGAAATGGTATATAATTTTTTTACTCTTTAGTGTAATGTATATTTTGGGAAATACAATAAAATATTAAAGTAACATACATTGTCTTTTTTTTCCCTCTTATTTCCCACATTACTTAAAAAGATACAAAAATTGAAAAATGTTTTCGAAATTTTTGCTACTTAATAACATGATTTTCTAAGTAAACAGAAAGTAAAATAACAAAAAGGATTTTAAGATGAATATTTAAATTTTTATTATTGAATAATATAAATTTACAAGTAACATTTTGGATAAAAAAACAAATTAATTGTAATTAAAAAAGAGGATTTCTTAAAATTATTTATTAACTTAATAATACGAATTTATAAATAACATTGGATAAAAGTAAATTAATTCTAACAAAAGGATTTTAAAATGATTCGTTTCTGTCTGAGCAAAATTTTCTACAATTTTGATTGGGTGAAAATTACATTGGTTATTTTTAATATGTATCATGATATGGGTAAAATAATTAAAAAGATTCATATTAGATAATTTTTCAATCTGTGCGTAAATTATAAATTTTATATCATAAAATAATGAAAATGTAGTTAAACCAAGTAAAATAAAGTTCGTATTTTTAAAAATTTTAATTGTTTTTATATTTTTATCACCTTTTTGGAAAATTTCACTTTTAATACATATATCATCACCCAAATTCAGATACAAATCTGGACAGGTATCCTCGTAAAAGAAATCCATTATATTTTCTCGATTTTCGAAAATGATATCTAGATGTTGTTTCTCCAAATAAATATTTTCAGATCCTCTACGAGCGAATAAATTCACAACTATTTTGAACTCTTGGCAGGGTAAAGTTCCAATTTCAATTAATTTAGTTTCACTTGAGTTGATTGCATAAGTTGTTGTCAAAAGTAATTTGAAACGATGAGGTGTTTCTTTAAGTTTCCTCATTTTATTTGGAGTAGGAACTGATAATGACCGATCTTTCCCATTTTCGTCAACACTTAGTTTAACATATTTTTCACTCATTGTTGATTCAATTTTATATTTGATTAGTTGTGAAATCAATTTTATATTTGATGCTTTTTTACACCAATTTTTGCATTTAAAATATATTCCCTACCATAATTAAGAATTTTTTTAGTATCATTGAACACTGCCTTCTTAAAATTATTACCCCACCCCCCGCCCCCGTAATGTTTTGAATAATCTTTGATTTTATTTGGTCTGATGTTCACATGATTTTTTTAATAACCTCGATTTTTATTTTTTTTGTTAATCGCATGATTTTTTCAAAATTCCTTGATTTTGTTTATGTTGTTAAGTGAATTATTTTATCTCTTAAAACTTAAAAAGTTAATAGTTCACATTTATCAAAATAAAAAAAATTTTGGAAATTTTTCTTATTTTTTTGTAAATAAAAATTGCGTTGTTAAGTGACACCATAATTCATCATGGGTCAAAAAATGTTATGCTCCAAAAAAATTGTTTTTTTTT